>JAWQEG010002483.1:0-44539 GCA_033782935.1 Petrolisthes cinctipes
GAAACTATATGGAAGAAGCTTGTTTTGTGGCATAGTCAGGAGGAATCAGAAGTCCCCAATTCTTGTACACGTTCACAGGGTCCTCAAAGGGAAAAAAGACAGCAGAACTTAATATCTTTAAATGACTGTGCTTGGAATGCCATTAAGAATAATATACCTCGGATCAACATATTAATGAAGCAATAATTCTCTCCCACAAAATAACTATCCAATGAGAGAATCATGCGAGATATATTCCATTAGGACACAAAACTTTAATTTTTCCTTCAAACATTTTCCATGAAGTATTTCCCTTTGAACAGAATTCCCCGTCAATAATATCCCCCCCCCCCCTAAGGGCTGCAATCCTCGGTGCAACACAATCACTTAATGAATAACAGCACCTCACAAGTATAATGATATGTTTACTATTGATTCCTCTAAACTATACGAGATCACAGACAGCTTATATATTATTATTAACAGGAAATCTATTTATTTGTTCAGTTTGGAGGAATCTGTGGCTCTCAATTATTGCAGGATGTATTACCATATTATTTCATTCCTTAGTATAAATTAATATCTGAAAGAATATTTATTTATTTCCCATACGTGGACAAATAAATAGGCTACATGCTGCTGAAGAAATCACTAAATGTATAATTAAGTAAAGCAAATCAAACCTTTCACCATCATTCCAACTCGTGGGAAAATCATCAAAGTGAAAACACAGAACTCCAAATGTGGGAGTGACTGAAGCAATGTGAAGCATAGATTAAATTATAAGTTTACACATCTTGAGTGAAGGGGTCAACACACACACACACACACACACACACACACGATGATCCTGTCTTTTACCTACTTGCTTGCCCCCCCTCTCTCTCTCTCTCTCTCTCTCTCTCTCTCTCTCTCTCTCTCTCTCTCTCTCCACACGGACATTATTCATACATGATGGGACACGGTCGACAACAGCAGCAGCATCATGGCTTGCTCGTCTGGGAACCTGAACTTGTTTACGCTCTAATGCCTGGACATAGGCTTCATATTCGTTGTGAGGTGCTGGTCATCTGCTTTTTGTTTTGTTTTGCTTTGTTTTAATTTGTTTGGAACAGTGTGTCTTCATTTGAACATATATATATAAATACTCAGAATCTGACTAAAAAAGGAACATATAAAATTTTTTCAATCGTTGAAGAGTATTACTAAACTGAAGCAATGTCTTTCTTTATAAAAATGTGCTATTATTATTATGCACCATCCACTCCCCTTTTCTCTGTGTCCTATCTCTGGCACTATATACTATTCCACTCCTGCTATCAACACATGTCATCATATCCAACTTCTAAATGTACTAGATGATCAAGATTACACCTTCACTTTAATCCTAATTCTACAATATCACTTCGATGACATTAAGTCACTTCAGTCATCTAATTCCTACCAATACTATTCTGTAACATCAATACTGCCAGTTCTCTAGAATCCTACATTACTAATCCGCTTCAGTCCAACTTGCATATTAATGTTGAAGAAGGTAAACTGCTGGTAATGCTATCTGGTCCAGTCTCGAGTCAGACATTATAAGTAATTGGATATGTAGAATAAGTAGTATATATGTCTTCTACTATGTTGTACTTTTTTGTATAACTTTTTATTATATTTGTAACCTTTTTACATCTCTTGAAACTTGTGTAACCTACTCTGGACTCGTTCCTTTTAGAAGCAGGAAGGAAACGTCATCATTGAAGCCTCCTCCAAACTATGCCTTTTGTTACGAGTTGGTTATTATGTTTCAATGACATTTGTGTATTGTTATTTTGACTAAGCACGTCTTGTATCAGATTGCTATAGTCAGTCTATCCACGATTGTATATATTTATCTATCAGCCTGTGTATATATTTCCTTGTTTATTATTATCATTTAAAATTCTGGCTATTTTATATTCAATTCATGGTCTCTAGTAATCGATGCTCATAATGACCGGCCTGTAGATTTTGACTATCAATATATTGGTTTATTTCGTTCACTATAGTCGGAAACATTGTCAGTGGTAGTCTCAATCGGCTATACAGGACTATACCCTTCGCTTCCTTTTGAATTTCTTTTTATTGAATGACATATACACTACCAGCACACAGTAACACGCTCACAATACAATGTCAGAAGGTATAGTCAAGTCGCTCTGACCATTCAACCCACCATTATCTCTGTCTGGCTCTAAGGTTTCCACGGCCGATCACTCACTCCAGTCCGTGTCGCACCTTGTAAAGAGATGACCATATATGAGCCACGCTATTGTCCCTTGTGACTCACCACCCAAGGACATTATGGCGCATCGCGTAAACGGGGCTCTAAAGTTAGTTAGGAAGGAGGTGGAGATGCTACGACCTCCACCGTCCTTGATATCAGAGGAAGGAGGAGCGGAGGTGAGGTTGGGGTGGGGGGGAGTGGGGGTGGAGGTAAGGATGAGAAGTGAGAGAATAATACTGTAATGATGGTAGAGGAGAGAATGAAGAGGTGGATGGAAATGAGGATGGTGAACGGAGAAGGTATACAGAGAGGAGGATGGCAAGTGTGAGAGGAGGGAGAATGAGAGTGCATACATAGGAGATGGTGAACTTGGAAGGTGGTGGGAGGGAATGGTGAAGGAAATGCAACATGATCGGGTTGGGGAGGTGGGAGGGAGAGAGGGAGGGGGGGGGGGGAGATGATGGTCGAGTGGGGGTTGGAAGGAAAGGAGGCTGGTGTGGTATGGTCTGCATGTTTCCCAGTGGGTGAGTCATGAACCAACCAAGCAACCAAACAACCAACCAACCCACCCTTATTGCTGCACCTCCCCCCCCCCACTTCACCCCCAACCTTACCCAATCCAGGACGCCTCCATGCCCTAGGACCCATCTCATCCCCCTCTCCCACTTTTCCCACTCCACCCCAAAGCCCTCTCCCCCCCCAAACCTTCTTCCCCCTCCTCCAGCCTGCCTGCCCGCCCCCCTTCACCCAGTTTGCAATCCCCCCTGCCTTCCCCCGCCTCCGTCCTGTCCGGTTTGAGCCCAGGGTGATCATGCAAGCTACCCCGTGTGGCAACAAGAACACCCAAACACCCCTCACCCCAGATTAAATTATCCCTCACCCCAAGCAGCACCCTTCCACCCCTGACCACTTTAACCCTTACTAAATTATCTATCACCCTTTAAAAAATTACCCATCACCCCTTACTAAATTACCCATCACTCCTCACCAAAATTACACCTCACCACTAACCAAATTAACCCTCACCCCAACACCTCTCAGTAAATTACCCCCTCACCCCAACATCCTCCATCCCTGACCAAATTAACCATCAGTCCTGACCAAATCACCCCTCACCCAATCACCCCATATTCCTTCTCCCTCACCACAGTCCCTTTCAGCCATTAACCCAGCACCCTCACCCATCCCCCCATCACCCCATATTCCTTCTCCCTTACCACAGTCCCATTCAGTCATTAACCCGGCACCCTCACCCCTGAAAATACTCACCTCTTAACCTTTCTTCCTGACCTGTGCACCTCTCCCCAGACAAAATTATACCAGATTTTTCATTATCAGGGGGTCAGTATACTTTTGGTACATTAGAGTACCTTGATTCCTCCAAAGTATAACAGTAAACAGGATCAGATGAACAGAATTAATGGTGGCCTGTTGCTTGGAGCTTTGGAGGAATCAGTTGTTCCACATTAACTAACACTGTATTTTTCTATCACATACAATACAATCTATCACATGCAATACAATCTATCACATACAATACAATACGTAGGCTTCATTACCCATACTGATGTCATTCATGGCAATATTGACACTGACAAGAACATAAACCAAATCAATCTCACTCTTGACAGCAGCACGCCCACCCTATTATAGAATTAGATAATATATAGTTAAAGGAGGGACATAACCAAGAAATCCTTCCACACGCCACGCTGGCCCATGGTACTATTGTTCAACTCCCTCGCTAGTCCATGTGTGTGTGTGTGTGTGTGTGTGTGTGTGTGTGTGTGTGTGTGAGATAATATGGTAATGAGTAATAAGTTAACGATAGTGGAGAGTGGTCGTGAAGTGTGGTAATAATGAGAGTGGCAATATTGAGTATGAGAGAGCAATGCTGGAATGTGGATGCAATAAGTGTGGACGTGGAGTAGACATTGAACTGATGAGTGTGGTAGGGGAGTGTGGTTGTAATGAAGGAGTAGTGGCGGAGTAGTAGGACAGTAGTAATGTGAATGTAGTAAAAGTGTACATGAATGAAAAGTGATGGTTGTACACAGTGATGAATGAGGTCTAACTAAATGGGTAGTGGTAGTGGAAGAGTGTGAGTATATAGCATGTTGGGTGTGTGTTAGTAGGGGATAGTATGGAGTAGTCTGGCAGATGTGTGGAGTGTGGCAGCGTGTGAGGAGTGTGGCAGGAGTGGGGTGTGTGGTCGGAGTGGGGTGTGTGGTATGAGTGGGGTGTGTGGTATGAGTGGGGTGTGTGGTATGAGTGGGGTGCGTGGTATGAGTGGGGAGTGTGGCAGGAGTGGGGTGTGTGGTATGAGTGGGGAGTGTGGTCGGAGTGGGGAGTGTGGTCGGAGTGGGGTGTGTGGTCGGAGTGGGGTGTGTGGTCGGAGTGGGGTGTGTGGTATGAGTGGGGTGTGTGGTCGGAGTGGGGTGTGTGGTCGGAGTGGGGTGTGTGGTCGGAGTGGGGTGTGTGGTCGGAGTGGAGAGTGTGGTCGGAGTGGAGAGTGTGGTCGGAGTGGGGTGTGTGGTCGGAGTGGGGAGTGGGGTGTGTGGTCGGAGTGGGGAGTGTGGTCGGAGTGGGGAGTGTGGTCGGAGTGGGGAGTGTGGTTGGAGTGGGGAGTGTTGCAGGCGTGTGGAGTGTGGCAGGAGTGGGGAGTGTTGAAGGAGTGGAGGGAGCGGCAGGAAAGTAGTCATAAGGATCATTTAAGCCAGCATTGGTCATCAAGATAGAACTTGCAGTGGTAATGAGTGTGATGGCAGAGAAAGATAAAAGTGTAATATGCAGGTACAGTGAGTAGACCCTCTAGAGACAGGCGGTGCAGGGAGTCAAACCAGCACGCCTACCTACCTGTTTATTACATCTCCCTTGATTGGTGAGGCGAAGGGAAATCTGAAGCTAACTAGGGTGTGTAATGGGAGGTGTGAGTGGGGTGGTCTGAGAAGGTTGGGTGTTGTGTTGTGTTGTGTTTTGTGGGATAAGGAAACTGTCTTGTGGTTTACTGTAGTGTGAGTGAAAGGTGTGGGTGTGGTGTAGTGGAGTTAGTGTAAGGTGTGGGTGTGGTGTAGTGGAGTGAGTGAAAGGTGTGGGTGTGGTGTAGTGGAGTTAGTGAAAGGTGTGGTGTGGTGTGTTGCTGTGTGGAGAGGTATCTGTCATTTAGTCATGGCCTTGTCCAATGACTTAACCTCAGTCTTTAGTAGTTATTCTCTATGTAGCATTCGGACCTGATAACTATGTAATAAATACAAATAACTGAACCATAGCTCTTACATGCTGAATGCTATGTTGAAGGAAGCAGCCGTTGTACTGTGCTTGCTGACTGCTAAGACCAGGCTGCTGAGTGCTGAACCATGGTTCTTGAGAGCTAGAGGATGTTTGTTTGTGCTGAGTGACGTGGTTTTCGACGATGTCCTGTTAATGTTCTGGGCATATACCGTATACAGATCAGACAACACGATAGCCTCAACACAGAACGATAGCCCTTGTCATGACAATGCCCACGAATATAATGATAATTGAATAATGATACGAGAGATTCACTATGCAGTCTATAGACAAGATAGTAACGATAATGGCTCTCAGAAAGACAGGTAATAACCCCAAGAAAGACTTGGTAATTGTCCTTAGGTATGACAATAATACAAGACTGAACAAATGTAAGCAGACTGGGCTGCTCGGCCAGACAGCTTGAGGAACTTCAACAACAACAACAACAATTGTAAGCAGACAGTCGCTGTGCGTGCCGGCATAATTGATGAAAGCGAATGATATGCATACCAAGATAGACACCACATATTCATACGTTGATATGTTACCAAATATATACATGCGTTATTATGTAAACTAAAAGCAAAATAAGAAATTGTACATCAGAAGACAACTAATATATTCTTTGCTCCCTCCCTCCTTTTCTCTTTTTCAACATCCCTTTTCCTCTCCTCTTTCTCCTTCCATTCCTTGTTCACTCCCATCATTTCATTCTCCCACCCCATTGTACTATTTTAACCGTCCCACCTCTCCTCTTCTCTCTCCTATACACCAGACTCACACCATTATCTCTATCATCTCCCCACCACCACCACCATCACCTATATTCTCTCGTCTGAGGGGTGATAGCCAATTAATATCAGGTGACAAACACCATTCCAGCCCCTGAATCAATTTTCCTCAAGACAAGACAAGAGAGAGAGAGAGAGAGAGAGAGAGAGAGAGAGAGAGAGAGGTGGGTAAGGGAGGGGAGACATGTTCGTTCACTGAAGAGTATTATGACCGTGTATATCTTGTGTACAGTACGTGTGTGTATGTGTGTGTGTGTTGACATATTCGAATATCTTTATATGCCGTGAACAATTATGCATTCTGGAAACAATAACATTGAACAATACTGCATGAAAACGGGACAATGGAATCTGAAATTTGACCGAAACCAGTACAACACTATAATATACCGTACCGATTCAAGTCAGACTAACATTAATGGTTTATACGTTCAAGAAAACAAGTCACACTTTAAAGTCAAGTCCGTCACCATCAGAGGTCACTGTAATCACACGGAATGTTTGTGGAATATTTATTTACTTCTCTAAAACCAGTCATGAATCTCGCTGAAACTTTAGACGAATAATGACAACTAAACATAATGCACCATATAGGCAGAGTATACACCGAATTTAAAGGAGGTAACCTGTTGTGGAAAATTAGGAGGTTACTGATTCCTCCAAGCTATAAAATGAAACAGTATCCCTCCGTATGAGACTATAGGGATGTGTTCTATTGTAGAGTTATATAGGAGGGCTACGCGTGCTCCAATTTACCCACAAAAGGTTACTTCCCTTAAGGTGGTAATTCTTTTTTGGTACATTGGAGTACCTTGATTCCTCCAAAGTATGTTAGGAAACAGGTCCAGAAGAGCGAAAATAATGGTGTTTTGTTGCTTGGAATAGCTTGGAGGATTCAGTTGCTTCAGATTTACCAACACAAAATTTCCCCCTTAAAGCGTGACTGTACTGACTACTGTGGATGCGGTTACTATCAATCTGTCTGTCTGTATACGAGAGGAATAACTGTGTGTGTATATATATATTTTCCGAGCATGACACTGGTACAGGCTACACCTCTATACATACATACATGCTGCTGGTGTGTGCCGGAATGAAGGGGAAACCTATTATTCTGTATATATTCGTATTCACTATATTCAATGCTTGTATTATTCTATTCTATTCACTCGGTGCCTCGTCACTACTAAGGGATTGGGAGAACACGGATGGATGCCTGTGGGAGGTGGGGAGTGTGGAGGTATTACTGTAGTGCTGGATGTATATAATATGTTTGTTTGGTAGGTGTGCCTGTCTGACTTTATCTGTTTAATAAATGTGTCGCCAGTTATCCTCCAACATTTAGTTTCATAATGTTAATGGTTCTTTTAATCTCGTTGTGGTATATTGCAGTTATTATGGAAGTACAATAATTGCATGGAAAAGTTACGATGCACATTATTTAGATAAATATGTGACAATTTAAGAGCATATGAATACAAGGGATATTACTTTGCGCAATTCAATTTTGTCGGCGACTGTACATTACTTCTGTTTATTATTTCATATAGCTAATGTCTCAAAAAGGAAGAACATACATGGTACACGGAGAAAGGCCAACTATAGAATACCATAAGGATGCAGTTTCTTTCAATGTTTGTCCCACCAGAGTTATTTCAGGAATTGATGTTATTCTTGAAACAGCTTTGGTGGGAAAAAAAGTTAAGGGAATCGTATACATATATAATTGTATATACAGTAATTTTGGTACATTGAAGCGGCTTGATTCCTCCAAAATATGCTAGGAAATAGGATCAGATGAACAAAAATAATTGGTAGCCTGATGCTTGGAATAGTCTGGAGGAATCAATTACTCAAGACTTACCAACACTGTACATTATTATCCCCTTTAAATTGGAGGCTTCTGATTGCTCCTGATTATGCCACGAAACACCCTCCTTCCATATAGGTGGTGTTTCGTGACTGTATTTGAAGGACTTATTTATCCCCAATTTTCTTACTACATCACAATAAACTGGATCTTGTACTTCGCATTTGGCCATTCACCGTGCATATTACTGGTGAAGCCTTAATCGTTTCTTACACTGGAAGGACAAGAGTTAAGGTGGTAATTCCTTTCTTTTTGGTACATTGGAGTGCCTTGATTCCTCCAAACTATGCTAGGAAACAGGACCAGAAGAGCAAAAATAATAGTGTTCTGTTGCTTGGAATAGTTTGGAGGATTCAGTTTTTCCAGATTTTACCAACACAAAACTTCCCCCTTAATCGATATTTCTCCCAAATTACAAAGCCAAACCTCGTCACAAAATATGTATCGAAATGCACCAGTTCCATGTTTACCCAAATGTACAGAACGTGGGCGCATGACTATAATTATTATGTGCATGACTTTGGTTGGTTGGTAAGAGCTGATATGTGTAAAGACTGATATTATGTGTAGAGTGTGCATGACTTTGGTTAGTTGGTAAGAGCATAGTTGTGATCAGAGTGCATGAGGCTGCTTGCTAGTGACTATATTATGTGTAGAGTGTGCATGACTTTGGTTGGTTGGTAAGAGCTGATATGTGTAGTGTGTGCATGACTTTGGTTAGTTGGTAAAAGCATAGTTCTGATCAGAGTGCATGAGGCTGCTTGCGAGTAACTTATATTATGTGTAGAGTGTGCATGCATGACTTTGGTTGGTTGGTAAGAGCTGATATGTGTAAAGACTGATATTATGTGTAGAGTGTGCATGACTTTGGTTAGTTGGTAAAAGCATAGTTCTGATCAGAGTGCATGAGACTGCTTGCGAGTGACTATATTATGTGTAGAGTGTGCATGCATGACTTTGGTTGGTTGGTTGGTTGGTTGGTAAGAGCATGCATGGTTCTGAGGCCAGAGTGCATGAAGCTGCTTGCGCCTGGTGAACTTGTTATAATAAAACCGGTTTGTGTCCACTTTAATAATAATAATAGTAGAGCGGATCACATGACTGGGAGGCCTCAACTATTACCTGTACACCCACCATCATAAGTCCTGTATCACTACCAAGTGTCACAAATTAGGGTAATCCTCTCAAGACTTATCACTATACATTTTTAAACACAACCTCAGGCTCAGGCTCTCAATTTCCTCCCTATTCCTACAGTATATTCTCTCAGGCTCAGGCTCAGGCTCTCTACTCCTATACTCTCTCAGGCTCAGGCTCTTTATTACCTTCCTATTTCTATATTCTCTCAGGCTCAGGCTCTCTATTACCTTCCTATTTCTATATTCTCTCAGGCTCAGGCTCTCTCTTTTCTCCCTATTCCTATATTCTCTCAGGCTCAGGCTCAGGCTCACTATTTCGTTCCTATTTCTATACACTATCAGGCCTATCACTCAAGATTCTGACGGACATCTGAACAGTCTGGTATGAATGAGACTTTGAGGTTTTTGTTATTGTTATAGTTATTGTTGTTGTTTTCGTTTTTTTTTTTCACTTTCTGGCTCGTCACTCGGAACTGGAAAATCTGATCCTTTCCTGCTAAGTGAGACGACTGAACACAATATATTTTACAGACACACTTTAATCCTATTAGAATCACAAGAGGAGTAAATCACTGCCTCACCAAATATTATATACTAGACGACACGTGCATCAACCCAGCCCTTAAATAATTATGATGTTTATGCTTGTCTGTATGTATATTAATTATCTATCAGTCTTTCTTTCTCTCATGTTATATCTATTTTTCTCTCTCTCTCTCTCTCTCTCTCTCTCTCTCTCTCTCTCTCTCTCTCTCTCTCTCTCTCTCTCTCTCTCTCTCTCTCTCTCTCTCTCTCTCGTCCCATCATTCTGTCTATTTTTTTTCTCCATATCTATTCATCTAACCTACTCCTCATTCCATCCATCCATCCATCCATTCACTAGAGATCCATCCGTCCATCCAGTTATCCACTCCCTTCTCCATCCTCCTACCTACCTACCTACCAACCTTTTCCACCATTACCTTTCCCTCTCAGCGCACTGTCTTTACACATTCTGAATCTTGCCAGTGAGACTAAACTAATAAGCGAGCTCCGTCTCTCAGGAAATGGAAGAGAGAAAACCACCAACCCCTTCTTATTCATGCTGCATCTCTTTCTATCTATCTATTTATCTATATCAATTCTATCTAAGCCTGTGAGTATTATAATTTCCAGACTAATATAGAAATAGGATACTTTCTTGGCCACAAAATTTTCTCAAATCCTCATTACACGCATGTTAGCCAAATGAAAATCTGGAGCAATTGATTCCTCCAAATTATTCCAAGCAACAGGTCACTAATATTTTTGTTCATCTGGTGTTGTTTCTTGGGATACTTAGGAGGAATCAAGGCGCTCTAGTGTACCAAAAATATACTCTCCCCTTAAGGAAAACGTGCACTCTTTTCCGCAAACGTGTTACTCTTGTGTTTACGTAGAGGAGATAGATTCTGGGTTGAGGTACAGCAGTTCCCTTTATTGTGGCCACGTCAGAATTTGTCCTCGAAAAATTTTGATACAGTGACAGAACATTCAGAAACGTCTATTTTTAAGCAACCCACAGCCTGAGTCGAAGTGTTTCAGTAGGCAACGCTCACAGTCTCCTATTTATCGTTCATGGGGTGTAGTGTACAGGCACGCAGACCTGAAGGAAACTGTACACTATACCTAAGACCAAAAAAACGACTTTACAATGCCATAAAACACCATAAAATGTCAAATTGTTCTTCGAGTGGTCTCTGATGTCACTCGTCCTCACAAGCTTTAAGGGACCCTGTAATCGTGTATGAGATCTGGTGGCATTTGATTCCTCCTGACTATGCCATGAAACAAGATCCTTTTAGTACGTGGTGTTTCGTGGCAATATTTGAAGGACTCATTTATCTCCAATTTACTCTTGTTGGTGGTGAATAGGAGGGCTTATGATTCCTCCAAACTACTATGCCAGAAAACAGACGACCATAATGTTTTTTTTATTAATAGGGATTCTGTTGCGTGGCTTCATTGAGAGAAAACAGGAGCCCTCCGATGAATGTTCCCTTATTAATTCTTCTGCTGGCATATAGTCGCGGTCTAAAGTTCTCTTAAAGGATGGTGGTGAACTTTGATACCAGTACAGACAACATGACCAGATTGACAAACGTAATAATTATCTATTTATCCTTAACACACACATGTCAGGGTCTATGTGTACAGTTGGCTACAGGAATTCTTACACACTACACATGCAGGCTATATGGAAAGAGTACAACGTCGGATTTCACACCTACAACATAACGGTATATATTTAGGTTTTGTATTCTCTCTCTCTCTCTCTCTCTCTCTCTCTCTCTCTCTCTCTCTCTCTCTCACACACACACACACAGACAGACAGACAGACAGACAGACAGACCCACACACACACACACACACACACACACACCTACACACACACACACACACCTACACACACACACACCCACTCACTCGCTCCCTAACCTTTATTTGCTACACCTCCTGCCTCTTTCTCTTGAAAAATTTACCACCCTTTCTTTGTATCATCTAATCTGACCTTCTCGTGCGGATAAAAAAAGAACCCCAGTCTTCCCACAGTCTTACTCCTCCTTATAGTAGAGAGGGAGCCATTCATAAGTCCAAATAGAATACAGTAAATGACCAAGTAAAAGGAACAATAGCATCTTAAAAAACAGGAGTAATAAATTAAAAGGAACAGTCGCATCTAAAAAAAAAAAAAAAAAAAAAAAATAATAATAATAATAATAATAATAACAATAATAATAAATTTAAAGACTCGAGTGGACAGGACCTGAAAATTGTAATCCTGGTCAAAGCTGATGATACATAGATAAGCTGGAGTATTGTTTTAAAAGAATTAGTCATATAGATAAGACACGAGACGATATTTATGATGTAAGACGAAGGATCCTTTGGCCTGAAGAGATTTTTGCCAGGATGTAAACAAGAGAATTTTTTGTTATTGGTTTGTGCAAAGGATTCGAAAGTCAAGAGGGTAAGGAATGGAGACCGAAAAGGCTATTGTGAAGTGAGGAACAAAGAGAGAAAGAGAGAGAGAGAGAGAGAGAGAGAGAGAGAGAGAGAGAGAGAGAGAGAGAGAGAGAGAGAGAGAGAGAGAGAGAGAGAGAGAGAGAGAGAGAGAGTGTGTGTGTGTGTGTGAAATAGTTGGAAGAGCGATAGGAAGTGACAAAAACGACAGAGAGAGAGAGAGATAGTGGGAAGAGTGATAGGAAATGACACAGACGAGAGAGAGAGAGAGAGAGAGAGAGAGAGAGAGAGAGAGAGAGAGAGAGAGAGAGAAGAGAGTTCATCCCTGACCGGTTCGCAGCAAGGGCAGGTCCTCTTTAGTAAACACCAAGCTCTTCTCTCTCTCTCTCTCTCTCTCTAATCCTGTCCTTCCTCTTCCTAGTCTTTGTCACTTCCTATAACGATTCCCACCATTTCTCTCTCTCTCTCTCTCTCTCTCTCTCTCTCTCTCTAATCCTGTCCTTCCTCTTCCTAGTCTTCGTCACTTCCTATCACTATTCTCTCTCTCTCTCTCTCTCTCTCTCTCTCTCTCTCTCTCTCTCTCTCTCTCTCTAATCCTGTCCTTCCTCTTCCTGGTCTTCGTCACTTCCTATCACTATTCTCTCTCTCTCTCTCTCTCTCTCTCTCTCTCTCTCTCTCTCTCTCTCTCTCTCTCTCTCTCTCTCTCTCTCTCTCCTATTCCAACATTCCATTTTCTGCCCTATCGTGTGTTCATTGCATCCTCCACTTCCTATTCTTCTCTTCCTATCCCTCCTTCCTCAATGTTCTCTCCTTTTCCTACCTTTCCTTCTGTCTATCCTCTTTATCCTTCTATCGCTGCCACTCCCTGTCTTTCTCATCCTATCTCCATCGCATACGTGTCTCTTCCTATCCTATAATATATCCTCTTTTCTCCTGTCTCTATATCTACTCCTGTTTTTCTCTTCCCATAACCTACCAAATCCACGTCTCTTTCTACACCTCTTATACTCCTATTGCCCTCCCTTCCAGTTTCCCTCTTCCTTTCCCTACCTAAGAATCCCTCCCTTTTATTACTTACAACACACAAAGCTCAACCCATCAACGACAAAAAAAAAAAAAAAAAAAAAAAAAAAAAAAATAACTACCTTACTAATTAATGAGATTTTTTTTTGTCTGCATTCAGTCTATCAATTTAGTCTTTGCCACCGACAGACTGATATTAGAGCACAATTACGAACTTGCACGCCACTCGAGTGTTTTACAGAGGCCAATACCCGGCGATTATAAACACTAAGGAGAAGGAAATCTGTTGTAACTAGGCTACATGCGAGACAGCCATAAGCAAACACATTATTTTTTCCACCTCTCGGCCACGTTGAGAGAGGATAAGTAAGTAGTTCAGTCCTTGTGGTGAAAATAATATATTAATTTTGACTGGGAGGGTCACTCGTATAGGCTACTCGTTGTTAGTGAAATGGAGGGCTAACGAATCCTTTTAACTATGTCACTGAACAGCATCTATGTTGGATAGAGACAGTGTTTGTAAGAAGCAGTAGAGTAGTCAGTACCGTATTGGAATATAAGGAACTAGGAAGGAATAGATTTAGGTAAGCCGCTATAGTTGGGAAATTCCTGCAGCTTGACAGTACGTGGCTTCGTTCAGTAATAAGGGATGGATGGAAGTAAAGAATGGAACAAAGCCATGCGGGGTAGCCACTGGTTGGAAAGTTCCTGCAACTTGACTGTGTGGCGTAGCAGCGAGGCCAACGTACAGTCACGGACAAAGGATTTTGGACTCAGTCTGGCTTGAAAATAATTAAATGATAAACAGTTTCAAAAAAATTATAACCTCACCCTATATTTTACATTAGCAATGATATAAGACAACAATTACGCGATAACAGAAAAGTTTAGGTAATGTGAGTTCTTTTTCATGAGTGTTTAATTACTACCTAAGGGGTTAATAATCTATTGTAATCAACAGTACATGTAATGCAGATATGACACAGCTGAACAAACATCTCATTAGTCTATCTGGTAACCAAGTCAGGACTCTTAACATGATACGAACATTACCTCATATTATGCAACACTCACCTTATTCCATTCACTCACCTACATTAAATTTTCGATGATGATTGATGATGATAATAATGACGACTGATGATTGAAATTGATGACTGATGATGGATGATGGTGGTGATGATAAAACTGTTAATAATGACAACAGAATAAGGAGATAATGATGACACTAATGGACATGTTATATAATGGCAATGATAAGAATGACGATAATGACGAACAAAAAGGAAACAACCACTAGAAAACGTCGATGATAATAACGATGGCTTAAAAAAACAAACAAACAATGTCTGCACTGACGATGATGACGATGATGACGACAAAGACTCCTCGGTGTTAATTAATTAAGAACACTTCCACCAGACGCTGTGTAAATTTCGAGTGTGCTTGGTTGGTAAGAATGTGAAGGTTGGAAAATATTCTCATGCAGCTCAGATTCTGGTCATAAAAAATATTCATTTTAACGCACATACAGTAATTCACTAGATAAATTTGCCTTTCACACACACACACACGAACACACACACACACCCACACACACACAAATACACACACACACACACACACACAGACATTCAACAAGAAAAATAATAATCCGAGACTCACAGAAATTTTCCCCGAGGTAAAAATACAGTCTGCACACAACACTCGACCAGGCTGAGTCTATACATACAGACAGACACACGCCACTGGTGATGAGCTCTCCACAATCACGAAACGTTCCCCTCCTCCCCAAACAAACACGAAACGTTCCCCTCCTCCTCCCCAGACAAACACGAAACGTTCCCCTCCTCCCCAAACACACACGAAACGTTCCTATCCTCCTCCCCAGACAAACACGAAACGTTCCCCTCCTCCACAAACACGAAAAGATCCCCTCCTCCTCAGACAAACACGAAACGTTCCCCTCCTCAAACAAAAACACGAAACGTTCCCCCTAACACAAAACTTTCCCATCTTCCTCCTCATACGACAACGTTTTCGAGTGGGAATGAAAAACAAAAAACAAAATAAATCTCGTTATACCATTATAAAAAAAGCAAAATAAAGTTCGCTCTATAGTCAAAAGTTCTGATTGCATATGAATGATTTCGTGGCCGTGTGTTGTGAATGTTCTCGTTCCCACTGAAGAAATGATAAAATGTCTGATTATAATTTGAATGGATCGGATTCACATAAACGTCTGATTGTACACGAACGTTGTGAGTGCGTCGTGCAGATGTAATGAGAGCACTAGTTTATGCATTACTTGGCTATACTATATATATATGGCAGAGTATTACGTCCCAACGACTACGGACCCTGTGATCGTGTATGAGACTTGGTGGCTTCTGATTCCTCCTTGCCATGCCACGAAACAAGCTCTTTCTATTTAGGTGTGTATTTTTCGTGGCAATATTTGAAGGACTCGTTTATCTCCAATTTTCTGACTACATCACAGGGTCCCTAAAGGGCTGGAGGTACAGTCACGAGCGCTAATAAGTATACAGCTTTGGCTGAAGCTTCGAACAGTCCAAATTCACCAACGAAGTAATTCCAATGGAGAGTTTATTGTGCATTTACTTACTGTTGTCTCTAAGTATTCGAAACACACTTGGATACTTATTAGTGCTCGTGACTGTACAGTGCTGGTAAATCCGGAGCAACTGATTCCTCCTAACTATTAAAAGAAACAACAGGTAACCATTATTTATGTTTATCTAGCCCTGTTTCCTGGCATACTTAGGTGGAATCGATGAGCTTCAATGTGCCGATAAGAATGCTATCCCTTTAAGTACAAACCAATGTGAGTCAATAGTGCGTCTTGATGTGGGTTACGAGTTACTCTGAATTACCGTCACGAATGCGTTAGAATGTAGGTCACAGATGCGTTTGACATGTGAGTAACAAAGGCGTCTGAAGGTGTGTCACGAATGAGTATTACAATGGGTCTGAATGTATTGCACGTTACGATAGATACGTCTGATATGAACGTCACAATTATAAACGCTTCTAATTTGATATGAACGTCACAATAATAAACGCTTCTAATCTGATATGAACGTCGCAATTATAAACGCTTCTAATACGATATGAGCGTCACAATTATAAATGCATCCAATTTGATATGAACGTCACAATTATAAACGCTTCTAATACGATATGAACGTCACAATTATAAACACATCTAATCTGATATGAACGTCACAATTATAAACGCTTCTAATACGACATGAACGTCACAATTATAAACGCATCTAATTTGAACATCACAATGAGTCTGAATGTGCGTCACCAGTGGGCCAGAATGCAGAGGTGGTGTTGGCTTGCTCCCTCTCCGTCGCACTGCCACACAATATCAATACACACAGTTGCCAAATATTAGGCACTCACTCTCTGTCTCTGTCTGTGTCTGTATGATGTCTGCTTCTTTAATAATTGTCTGTGAGTCTGTCTGTGTATAATTATATCTATCAAGTTTTATATCTACTTGTTTTTCTGCCTGCCCTCCTGTCTGTTTGTTTGTCAGTCTGTCTGTCTGCTCTTCAATCTGTCTGCTTTGCTTGCCTGCCCGCCTGCTTGCCAATAGTTGCTTCCAATATCAAGAACACACACACACACACACACACACACACATACCAGGCACTCCCAAAACTAATTACAATAACTTACAAAAAGCCAAAACAAAAGGTTACTCAAAAAGGTAAGCGGCCACATTATCCACGAAGCAATATGACACCAGAGACAAATAATGATGATACATGGAGATTACACTGTTTACTAATGGTAGTGGTCAAGCCTAATATTTCACAATTTCGTTTGCAGGTATATATCTGTAAAGTGTGGCTGTAGTATTTTGTTCATATATATAATTTCACAACCATGCCTTACCAGTATTAACGATAATAGATGAATCGCATTGTTCACTTCAAAATTCATCATACACTGCCTGTCAAACTTTACTGAGTAGTTGCACAGTCAAGGACGAAATTATCCACCCACTCTCGGCCCAAAACAACATTAATTGTGCAAAACTGTTGGAAAAACAAGCATATACTTGAGTGCTTTAAAAATACACTTTAGCCATGTTCTTATTAACTATTAATTACTTCAGACCTCTTGTTATCAGAGCATATACAGGGTCTTATAAAAAAAGACTGGAAGCACATTGTTGTTTGCTTATTTTAAGTGCAAATTTTACTCAGATATTATATTCTTTAAGTTATATAGTCTACTTTCATTATACAGAACTTTTGAACCTAAAGTCTTGTGTTGATGGTGTAGTTTTGGGACATATTGCAGACAGGAACACAGATTTTGTCCCCAACTGTGCAGCTATCCTCTCATAACATCACATCAAACCTAATCCTCATTTTCCATTATTCCCCACCCGGTTATTAAGCGCAGTCCCTCTTCCCATCCACCATGCAGGCACGCACAATACCCTTTAGCCCCTGCCTTAATGATGCCTACCTGCTCACATGCCACGCTTGGGCACGCATACTGGCTGGCTCCCTTCCTCACTCTCACACCTTTCCTCACTCTCACACCCTTCCTCACTCTCACACCCTTCCTCACTCTCACACCCTTCCTCACTCTCACACCCTGCATGCTCTGTCCTGCCTTGCCAATGTGACGACCTGCCTGACAAACGTACAGGCTTGTTTCCTCACATTTACATGCAATCTTCTCTGTTCTACTCTGAATTACCCTGCCTTGTTCTGCTCGGTCTCGGTCTGCATCATTCTGCTTCTCTCGTACACGTTCAATCAAACTCGTGTCCCATTCCTTTACACTCTCTAGCACATCCACTCTGCCTCATCCTAAACTGCCTCATCCCAACTCTCCTGATCGTGACCCTCCCTTTCTCCTTCGTTACCATTAACCTTGTCCCTCTCTCCTTCACTTTGTCCTGTCCTACTTAGTCTCATTCCGCCTCCTCCTGCCTTTCCCTTGCCCTATCTCCTAAACTCATCCCTTCCTGTCCTACCGTATTCTTCACCCTGTCTGGCCCTGATGCCTCCTGCCTCACCCGCTCCATCCTGCACCCTTCCGCATTTCGTCTCTCCGTCACCCTATTTCTCGTTACCATTCATCTTCCTCAAAATGCCCCTCTCTCCCTGCTACATCAATCTTCGTTGCACTCTCTCTCTTATGGCTTTGCTGTACACACACACACACACACACACACACACACACACACACAGAATCGTTCATTACATACCCCTTCTACACACTCACCCTCATTTGCAATAATTCGTCAACCTCTACCATACATCATCATCCCTCATCCCCATCCCAAATTTCATCCCCAAACCCTTCCATCACCACCCACACACCACCATCATTCTCTCCAGCAAAAACTACCATCACCCAGTCACCACTACCACCTCGCCCATCATTACTTTCCATCTACAACACACCCACACCCACTACCCACCATGACCTCCCCAACCCAACCCAACCCATCACCACCCACGCCCCACCATTCTCTCCAGCACCAGCCCTGACCTTGCCTCAGTATGCATGACGTCACACGGTCAATACCCAGCTACCATGCACACACACACACACACACGCAACCAGGCTCGGGGCAAGACACCAAGGAGTCTAGTAGCCACACTGTTTTTTTTTCTCTCTCTCTCTTTTTTCCTTACCACTCTCGTGCTGGTCACACATTATTCGGATTTCACTCAGCCAGGTTCGTCTCTCTGGGTATATATATCATTTACTCAAATAATCAAGGCCCTTTACTCAGGCTTCGGATGTATCTTTACGTTTTCAGTTTCTCTAAGGATTAGGAAACTCGGGAATCGACCCTTTTCATCAACACTATCAGTCTTAGTCTTCAGTATTCGGTTTGCTGAATAGATCCTACAATGCCTTCACGTATTAGCAAAGACTGTAACCACGACTCGAAACACAAATGATGATACTCGATAAATGCTCGTCCAATAGTGTCTGAGAGCGGCAATAGTCTTGTTGTGAAATAGAGTGAGAACATAAGCCGCCAAACTTAAGGAGAAATTTGTTTATGATAGATTGGAAGGCTACTGATTCCCCCTAACCATGCTAGAAAACAGACGACCTCAGTGGTGCTAAGGGGGGATCTGTTGCATGGCATAGTTAGGAGGAATCACAAACCTTCCAATTCACCAACAAGTGAATCTCCCCTTAACGTCTAGTATATTCCGCTCTGTATCAAACGCTTTCATATTGTTTCACGAGCTCCATTATATCTTCGGACAAAGCTGCGACACGACTATTGGCGCTCACTTTACAGTCACGAGCACTAATAAATATACAGCTTTGGTTGAAACTATGAACAGTCCAATTCGCCAACGAAGTAATTCCAATGGAGAGCTTATTGTGCATTTATATACTGTCTCTAGAAATTCGAAGCACACCTGAATACTTATTAGTGCTCGTGACTGTACACAGGCTGCCTACATACCAGTAACACGGTGCTTCTTAGCCTCAGGGACTCAGATACTAACCTTTGTTATTCAGAGTCCTACATCTCTGAAACTGCATCATAAAATAAGCAATTCATGTTCATTACGAATATAATATATGTCCTGTAAAATTTTCTGGTTCCTGACTTATGTTACATATTTACATTTTAAATTTAAGCTTAATTTTCAAACAACCGCGGACTTATTTTTCTTTTCTTACCTCTGGATGATTTTCTTATTTGAGGGAAACATTACATAATAACATAGAAAGGATGATAAAAATAATAATCAACAGTAATAACTCATGTCACAGAAGAAAATACATTAACAATAGATGATTTAACAGGTTGCAGGAAAACTCTATTCGTATATATACAGTAGGGTTATTTTTCGTACCGAGGTCTGAGTGAAAAGCAAAAGTGTGTAATTTCCTCTTTTAACTAACAACAAAACACCTGCTTCATTTCAGGTATATACAGACTTGAAGTTAAGGACCCTGGTGTTCGTGTATGATCATTAATTATTGGCTTCTGATTCCTCCTGACTATGCCACGAAACAAACATATAGGTGGTGTTTCGTGGCAATATTTGAAGGACTCATTTATCTCCATTTTTTTTTTTTTTACTACATCACAGAGTCCCTTAATTAATGAGAGTATATTCCAGTCACTATAAACTAAAGGTAATTAATGATTCAGTTGTGGCCAGAGTTTTGGTTTGCATTACAATGAGCGAAAAAAAGAGTGGAATAATGAAATGAAATGCAAGAGCCAAAATCAATTCTATAGTTAAACACACAATAATAAACTCCGCAATCTCCTCTCCCAGCTTTGAAAATATGAGACAGGTTCGTAACGAGGTCCAGGGTAACGATGAGATAAACATGAAAATACGCAGCATTCTCGTGATATCAGGTTCAAAATCGTACCACGAATTCCCCCCCTTTAAAATAATAAAATTAACGAGAAAGCAGGTATTCAGATAAAAGCAGCAAAGAGGTAGGAAAACATTTATCCATCCCTGCAAAATAAAGGAAGAAAAGAACGAGGAAAATTAACAAGTTTAATAAAGAGAGACAATGTAAAAAATATCTCTCATTCTTTTTTTTTACTCTCTTTTTTCGTACACAATTATTATATTCGCAGGAATTTTGCTTGGTCAACATAACGAGAATATAAGACTAGTAGGATTTGTCGAGACTCCACAAAATATTCTACGGTGTAACTTCATATTAAAGGAGAGTGTTACATTGTTAGATACTGAGATAGCTAGACAGATTTAAAAAAAAAAAATACATTAAATACATTTATACAGCTTATCAAATAAATATATACAAGTAAGCAGGCAGAGAGAGAAACTGTAGATCAGATGTATACCAAGACAAACATACAGTTAATTAACAACATACAAACGAAGAGAAATAGAAAGAAAGAGATAAACAGACAAAGTTAACTGTATATAAAGACAAAGAGGAAAAAGTAAGCGAGGATAAATAAAAATGTTTATTAAAGTGGGTTCCATTATTCTATGAGAGTTATGCCGACAGTTCCAGTTGTTCCTGCTGTGTGTGTGTGTGTGTGTGTGTGTGTGTAAAACTATATGCGCGTGTGCGTTTGTGCGCATGTGTGTTTATGTGTACAAGTACGCGTGTGTGTTTATGTGTAAAAGATTGTGTGTGTGTGTGTATAAGACTGTGTATGTGTGCGTGTGTTTATGTGTACAAGTTTGAGTGTGTGTGTGTTTATGTGTACAAGATTATGTGTGTGTGTGTATACAATACTGTGCATGAATGCATGCGTTTATGTGTACAAGTGTGTGTGTGTGTGTGTGTGTGTGTGTGTGTGTGTGTGTGTGTGTGTGTGTGTGTTATCTACATGCACGAGTATACACCATCATGCTTCTATCTGCTTTCGTATGTTCCCGGTGGTAGTTGCATGCGTCTTCAATAGTCCCGTGTGAGTCTCTGCATGCGAGTGTGCGTGTATGACCACAATACACTGAGCTGCTTCTACCTCTGTCCTCATTTCCTTTTTCTTCCTTTCTATACCTCTCTTCCCTTCTATACCCCTCTTCCCTTCTAGACCTCTCTTCTCTCCTCTACCTCTGTCCTCATTTCCTTTTTCTTTCCTTCTATACCTCTCTTATCTTCTATGCCTCTCTTCCCTTCTACACTTCTCTTTCCTTCTATACCTCTCTTCCCTCCTCTACCTCTGTCCTCATTTCCTTTTTCTTTCCTTCTACACCTCTCTTCTCTTCTATACCTCTCTTTCCTTCTTCACTTCTCTTTCCTTCTTTACCTCTCTTTCCTTCTACACCTCTCTTTCCTTCTACACCTTTCTTCTCTTCTACACCTCTCTCTCCTTCTACACATCTCTTTCCTTCTATACATCTCTTCCCTTCTACACCTTTCTTCCCTTTTAACCTCTCTCTCCTTCTACACCTCTCTCTCCTTCTACACCTCTCTTCCTTCCTCTACCTCTCCTCTCTTCTACACCTCTCTCTCCTTCTACACCTCTCTTCCTTCCTCTACACATCTCTTCCCTTCTACACATCTCTTTCCTTTCTACACATCTCTTTCCTTCTCCACCTTGCCTCACAACTTCAATAATCCTCTCCTCCTTTCAAGTCTTCATTCCTTCCTACTCTTCCACTCCCACATCCTCCCTTCTTTTTTTTTCTCCCCCCAGTCGTCTCTCCCTGCGTCCCCATTCCTTCTGGTGTAAATTTCAACTCGTTTTCTCACCGGTTGCAACATTCGCCGTACCACTCTATGTATGTACGTACATTTATAAACGCATACGATATATATACACCATGTAGAAAAATATAACTACTGTGTGACCTGAACAAAAATACTTTAAATAGAATATAAAAATTACTCACTCTCCATTACATTATTATACATACTAGCATGAATAAGTCAGTCACCCTACATCCATCCATACATACATATACATACAATAAACAAAACAATCATCACAGAAGTCATACATACAGTACAATACATTCATACTATTGCCTTCATAACCACCGCCATACAGTATACATAGGCTATCTTCTTCACCACAAATCGGTCCTCTTCACCACACACACACACACACACACACCGCACCACTCACCACATTGATATCCTTCACCACACACCAGCAGTCACCTCTCCTTCCTCTGCTCACAGGTAACCTCCACCCTCTCTACTCTATCTTCCTTCATCCCTACACCACCCTCTCTGTCTTCCTTCATCACACATCCCTACACCACCCTCTCAATCTTCATTCATCACACATCCCAACACCACCCTCTCTATCTTCCTTCATCACACATCCCTACACCACCCTCTCTATCTTCCTTCATCACACATCCCAACACCACCCTCTCTATCTTCCTTCATCACACATCCCTACACCACCCTCTCTATCTTTCTTCATCACACACATCCCTACACCACCCTCTCTATCTTTCTTCATCACACACATCCCTACACTACCCTCTCTATCTTCCTTCATCACACATCCCTACACCACCCTCTCAATCTTCCTTCATCACACACATCCCTACACCACCCTCTCTATCTTTCTTCATCACACACATCCCTACACCACCATACATCATTAGGGTTGTAACTTTAATCACTCTCTTCGACGTAAAACCTTCTCGTCGCTGAATTTGTATCGAAAAATAATAGGAACTGAGAGACGAAGAGAGTTTTAATACTACCACCACTAGAGTTACATTAACAGTAAGCTAGTCTCTCCTCCTCTCCATAACACACACACACACACACACCGACCTGTTATTCCCCTATCTCTCTCTCTTTTATATTTTCTTTTACTCTGATAAGCACGCGCACATTAAAATCAATCACATACAAATAAATACATGCACCGTTCTCTCTCTCTCTCTCTCTCTCTCTCTCTCTCTCTCTCTCTCTCTCTCGTTCTCTCTCTCTCTCTCTCGTTCTCTCTCTCTCTCTCTCTCTCTCTCTCTAATGCAGTAAACAGGCCAGGTAAACAGACCGTCTCTCGTCGTGTATGCACATCTGCCAGATAATTGGTAAGAATGCACAACCTCAGGCGTCTAGTTTTATGCACCTGTATCTGGCAAGTATGTGTGTGTGTGTGTGTGTGTGTGTGTGTGTGTGTGTGTGTGTGTGTGTGTGTGTGTGTGTGTGTGTGTGTGTGTGTGATTCCAACATCTCTCTCTCTCTCTCTCTCTCTCTCTCTCTCTCTCTCATCTCTCTCTCTCTCTCTCTCTCTCTCTCTCTCTCTCTCTCTCTCTCTCTCTAACACACACGTGAATTCAGAAGGCCACATTAACATTAGCCCGGATCAAGGCTTCTTTACACACCCAAGCTCACCTCCAACCACGGCTACATGCTTTCCTCTTCTCACTACACACACGCACACACAGTCACACCTACATTCACACGCACACAAAAACCCAACATACACACGCACACACAGTCACACTCACATTCACACACACAGACAAACCCTGCATACACACGCACACACAAGCAGACTCACATTCACACGCACAGCCAAACCCAACATACACACGCGCACACAGTCACACTCACATTCACACACACAGACAAACCCAACATACACACGCACACACAGTCACACTCACAGACAAACCCAACATACACACGCACACAGTCACACTCACTCGCACAGACAACCTACATACACACACGCCTTTCGTAAACGCAAGCATACTCTATTTTCTTTCACAAACTCACATGCATATATGAATCTCTCTCTCTCTCTCTCTCTCTCTCTCTCTCTCTCTCTCTCTCTCAGGTACAACCACACATGCGCACACATATATACTTATTATTTCCTCAGGTACACACACAGAAACCCACACTTTTATGGAGAAACACAACACACGTAAGCTAACTGCCACATAAACATACACATTCTGACCAACCCTATCTCTTAACTTCTCTTTCCTTGCGTTTTCTACTCCCTCTCACCTTCCCTCTCTCATCTCTCTCTCTTTCACTCCTCCTGTATCCCCCTTTTCTCTTCCTCTTTCCCTCCTTGCTCATCTTTTTTCCTCTTCGTTTTTTCTGACATTTAACCGAATCATAATATGCGCTTAAAATAAAATAATATACATAAAATATAAAATGGCTCATTGTACATTTCAACATTACATCCATTATTCATACAATCACACATTATGTATATATAACTTACCGATGATTCAAGTACAGTACATAATATATTTGAACTGATGCTATTGTGTCAAGGTTGAAGGAGTAATTAGCCCTTGGAAATGGTAAGTGCTTCCCTCCAGCAAGAAAAATCGTCTTGTTTTAATAATGCAAAAGTGCCAGTCGTTGGTTAATTAAAAGTGTGCTTGTGTGACTGTATAGAGGTACGGTTTTGTGATAGGCGCAGGTAACTAAATATTGAATGTTTGTATGTACTGTATGTATGTATGTTAATATGTAGAACAGTGTGTGCAGGAATGAATAGCCATGAGGCAGCAGGAAATCGGAATATTTTAGTGAATCCATTATGAAAGTTGGTGTGTGTGTGTGTGGTGTGTGTGTGTGTGTGTGTAGTGTGTGTGTGAGTGTGTGTGTGTGAGTGTGTGTGTGTGTGTGGTGTGTGGTGTGTGTGTGTGTGTGTGTGTGTGTGTGAATACCAGCATGCAGGAGTGAATGACCCAACCACCTCCAGTCGCCCACAGTTCTGTTTGGTACACGAATCACGAACCAACCCATGACATCTCCACTTCAAGATTCGGAGATTTTATAAGAGTTGAGAACAGGAAGGCAAAAATGACAAATCTGGACAGACAAAGTTCATCAATCAAAAAGAGTGAGGGATGGATGGATGGATGGATGGATGACAACCGTATGTGAACCAGCCAGAAATGTGGTCGTCTGTATAAGAGTCAGGGGGAAATATGTATGTTCCTGATCAAGACATGTAAATATCTCTGATGTCCAAATGTTTAACATGTGTACTGTAGTGTTTAGAAAGTTGGAACTAGTAAGACAAGTTCCTCAGTAGAAATGGTATTATGTTGTATAGTTTGGAAAAATCAGTAGGATCAAATTAGCCGATAAAAATATAACCACTACCACCTTGAACAAACTACTAAGAGAGAGAGAGAGAGAGAGAGAGAGAGAGAGAGTAGATGGTTGTTGTGCGTGTGAAGCTGAAACATTAATGGCGCGCACTCGCGCAAGTGTGTGTGTGTGTGTGTGTGTGTGTGTACAGCAACGTTTCCAGTAATATAAACATGGAGGAGTTTTTTTCCCTTCCAGCAGAGATTTACATAATAGGAGGGTGGAGATAGAGCCTCACATATTTGTGTAATTGGAAGGAGTGTGCTAATGTGTTCAAGTGTACAAAGCTGCATGTCTCTGACAGCCAGATACTATACTCATTCACCATGTTATCACTGACTGCTGTCACTTTTAATGAACTCTTATCCGGATTTCTGAACGGTCGAACGTCTAAGAACTACACTAAAGCGGATTGTAACTCAAGTGAGGTAGACGATAATTCCGACACGTTAGACGGTATATGAATATTAGTGTGTAAACTAATACATACAGTACATAAGGGATTTGGAGTTCATAAACACGCGAATGTATACTGGTAAAAAGTGATCACATACTTCAAAGCATTATTAACTTTACATAATATTATAAAGTATTGCATACGTACACTAGCTTAACAGACCCTGTGATATAGTCAGAAAATTGGAGGTAAACGAGTCCTTCAAGTATTGCCACGAAACACCACCTACATTGTTTCGTGGTATAGTCAAGAGGAATCAGAAGCCTCCAATTTTCGTACAGGATCACAGGGTCCTTAAGAAATTATCCATACATACTCGAGTGATCCAGTCTGAATATTATGACGCCATCGACGATCCCTAATAGGATGTCTTAGTTATTTCAGATGAATGTTGGCAGCCCTGTAATCCTGGTGAGTTGCCAGCACTGATGATTTAGACGGTGGGTGGGGTTGGGTGGGGTGGGGTGGGGGGAGCATTGTAAGGATACCAGCATCAACCTTCTCTACATGTCTCACACTGCACCAATACTTTCTATAGTTAGTGTAGGTATATAGTGCAAAAGAAGCAACAACTAGTTAATTATCATCAATACTTCACAATGTTCATCTCTAATTCAGTTCCAGTTTAACACTTGTTTTGGTGCTGGTGACGGACTTTATCTCAAACTTTCTACCTCACAAGTTGGGCTTTTCTTTTCTCTTAACTGGAAGTGTGAGAAGAAGATAAAACGGCATGAACATGGAGGGTGAGGAGGATGAAAACAAAGATATAGATGATGATGAGGACAAGCATAAAGATGAGTTGGAGGATGAGAATGATGAGGAAGAAAGAACACCTGGAATACCCCATACCATGAGGGAGAATATATATATATATATATATATATATATATATATATATATATATATATATATATATATATATATATATATATATATATATATATATATATATACGCACACACAGGAAGGGTGCGAGTTAAAGAGAGCAAGAGGAGGGGAGCGAGGAAATGAAAAAGATGATGATAAACGGTGAGAAAGGGGAGGCGAGGGAATGTGCAAACAGCGGGGAGGATAAATATATGGGGTGAGGAGGGCAGTATAGCAGGGCCAGAACGAGGCCAAGTGGGCTGTCTATAAGGTAAAGGGAAAGGGAGGTGGGTTGGGCTGGGCTGGGCTGGTCTGAGTTGGGCTGGGTGGGACTGGAATGGTATAAGATGGGCTGGATTGGGTTGGGATATAGGATAGATTAGGCTTGGATACGTTGAGTTGGATGGGGTTGGATGGCATGGTGTTTTATGTTCAGGTCGTGAAAACTTTTATTACAACAAAGCACTCATACTTTGATAAATAGCCTTAATATCTGTAAAACTATTGTATGCTATAAAAAACGTTCAAGTCCCAGAACACTTTACTGTGCTGACAACACGTTCAATATATTGTAGTAAAAACGAGCATTTGGACATTTTTATGCATGGTGGAGAGCATGGATGAAGTGGAGGAGGGATGAAGTGGAGGAGGGATGAAGTGGAGGAGGGATGAAGTGGAGGAGGGATGAAGTGGAGGAGGGATGAAGTGGAGGAGGGATGAAGTGGAGGAGGGATGAAGTGGAGGAGGGATGAAGTGGAGGAAGGATGAAGTGGAGGAGGGATGAAGTGGAGGAGGGATGAAGTGGAGGAGGGATGAAGTGGAGGAGGGATGAAGTGGAGGAGGGATGAAGTGGAGGAAGGATGAAGTGGAGGAAGGATGAAGTGGAGGAGGGATGAAGTGGAGGAGGGATGAAGTGGAGGAGGGATGAAGTGGAGGAAGGATGAAGTGGAGGAAGGATGAAGTGGAGGAGGAATGAAATGGATGAGGATGAAGTGGAGGAGGAATGAAGTGGAGGAGGGATGAAGTGGAGGAGGGATGAAGTGGAGGAGGGATGAAGTGGAGGAAGGATGAAGTGGAGGAAGGATGAAGTGGAGGAGGGATGAAGTGGAGGAAGGATGAAGTGGAGGAGGGATGAAGTGGAGGAAGGATGAAGTGGAGGAGGGATGAAGTGGAGGAAGGATGAAGTGGAGGAGGGATGAAGTGGAGGAAGGATGAAGTGGAGGAGGGATGAAGTGGAGGAGGGATGAAGTGGAGGAGGGATGAAGTGGAGGAGGAATGAAATGGATGAGGATGAAGTGGAGGAGGAATGAAGTGGAGGAGGGATGAAGTGGAGGAGGAATGAAATGGATGAGGGATGAAGTGGAGGAGGAATGAAGTGGAGCATGGATGAAGTGGAGAGCATGGATGAAGTGGAGGAGGGATGAAGTGGAGCATGGATGAAGTGGAGAGCATGGATGAAGTGGAGGGGTGGAAGGAATTAAGAGGATGAAATTCAACCCTTTTTCAGCGGGGCCTTTTATACCGTCAGAGTTCCGTACCGTTTCTTACAACAGTTACAGTGTTAATCTTTACATCCTCTCTCTCCTTCTCTTCCTCTTCTCCCTCCTGAATACAATTACTGACCAGATATTATACAGTCGTAATACTCTAACAACCTTCCATCTGTATAAACACTACCAAAAATAAAATTAGTAAAAAAAAAATGAAAATATCAGATATAAAAATTATTCTTATGTGATTCCTTTTAGCAATACGAGACTCCAGGGGTGAATGAGAACTAATGTAGTGAAGTGTGTTCGTGATAGGGAGTGCCGTGACTAACCTATGTGTAGACAAACCCACATGACCTTAAAAAGTAAATTTATTGGGCACACTACGGTTTGCTACAGTGTGGATTGCACTGTTGAAAGCTAGGTTGTGTGTGTGTGTGTGTGTGTGTATGTAAAGGCTATATATGTGCGTACGATTATTGTGTGTGTGTGTGTGTGTGTGTGTGTGTGTGTGTGTGTGTGTAAAGGCTATATATGTGCGTACGATTATGTGTGTGTGTGTGTGTGTGTGTGTGTGTGTGTGTGTGTGTGTGTGTAAAGGCTATATATGTGCCTACGATTATTGTGTGTGTGTGTGTGTGTGTGTGTGTGTTTGTGTAAAGGCTATATATGTACGTACGATTATTGTGTGTGTGTGTGTGTGTGTGTGTGTGTGGGCGAGGATTTGCGTGTGAGGAACGGTACGGAACAAGAGGGACAGACACATGGAAAAACTTATTCCCGGCATGAAAATAACCATATGAGAGAGAGAGAGAGAGAGAGAGAGAGAGAGAGAGAGAGAGAGAGAGAGAGAGAGAGAGAGAGAAATGACAAATACAATATGGATAAGAATATTTCCAACTCGGCCCAAATCCACCTTTACACGCAAATGGCACACTCCACTCCCCTCCCTCCACCACCACCACCACCATCTCCACCTCTCCAACCACTCTCCAACATCATCATCATTTCTACCTCCACCACCACAACCACTCTCCAACATCATCATCATCATCATCTCCATCACCACAACCACTCTCCAACAACATCACCATCATCTCCACCACCACCATCATCTCCACCACCACAGCCACTCTCCAACATCACCATCATCTCCACCTCCACCATCATCTCCATCACCACAACCACTCTCCAACATCATCATCTCCACCACCACAACCACTCTCCAATATCACCATCTTCACCTCCACCTCCACTCTCTCCAACAATAATATCAACAACATCTGCAACACCATAATCATCATCCCCACACCCCAGTCACCATACTATCTCCACCACCATCACCAACAACAATGCCATCCATCTCCACCACTAGCCTATCTCCACCACTGTCATTGCCTGCCGCCGTTTCTTCCACACTACCTCCATCGTTATCTTCACCATTATCAGCACTATAATCACCACCACCATCATCATCATATCCTCTGCCTTATCGTCATCATTCACTATCAACATATATTACCATACCTAACCTCATCTCTTCCTCCTCCTCCTCCTCCACCACCTCCACCACCCACAGGTTTTCCTCTCCACCATCATTCTCTCCACTGCTACCATCACCACCACCACAATCATCCCTTTACTTCACCACCATCACCATCATTTCCTTCCAGTACCACTATCACAACCACCAATAACACCATTCACTACATTTCTTCACCACCATCCCCACCAACAACACACCCACAATCTGCATCACCATCACCACCACTCACTATATTTCTTCACCACCATCCCCACCAACAACACACCCACAATCTGCATCACCATTACCACCATCACCACCACTCACTATATTTCTTCACCATCATCCCCACCAACAACACACCCACCATCTCCATCATTACCACCATCACCAACAAACACAATATTCCTCCATCACCATTACCACCATCACTATCATCACCATACCACTATATTCCTCCACCACCATCATCATCACCACCACCAGCACCAAAATGACTGTCGGTACCTCGCTAATTTCTGGCCACTCACAAGCATAAATAAAGCCTCACACACACACACAGAATTTACACCAGCATTTTTGGACATCACGCAGCCTTACACTCCAACCTTACTCACTCATTGGGGGGTCATTGTGTTGGTGGTACAAAATTTGTGGTGTTCGTACATGGGAAATTACTTTAATGCTCCATTGGTTTGGGTCGTGAGTGAAAATTTAATAATCTATATATACATATTTTTTTTCAAAGCGCATTGTACAGTAGTTTTGCTCGTAAGTGTAAATCGCCTACATATATTTATTCCCCTTCTTTATACACGTCTTTTAATAATCAGCAGTTTCATCCCACATTGGCGTTGAAGAGGGTGAATACTGAAGAAAGATGTGTGATAAATATATACCGGTACGTATAAAGAAAATTAGGAGCTATTCTTTGATGAGTGTGATTTTTCTTTTTTTTCTTTTTGCCCCTCAATTTTCTCTCTCTCTCTCTCTCTCTCTCTCTCTCTCTCTCTCTCTCTCTCTCTCTCTTCTCTCTCTCTCTCTCTCTCTCTCTCTCTCTCATTTTATGATCCACTGCATGGCTGTACTTCTAAGGGGTTTTACAGCCATAAAGTCCCCACACACACACCAACACCCACCCACAACACACACACACACAGACACACCACACACAGACAGACACAGACACACACACACACACACCAACACACACACACACATACACACACACACACACACACACAGGGTTATGGAGGACTGACCAGGAGTGTGTATGAACGACCTGGGGTGCTTGTGCTACAGTTGTCAAGGTTACGTTGGCCTGGGATAAGTCAATAATGTTCTTCCCCAATGAGCTATATGTTTGTTTCTTTCGCCTGTATACATCCGGATAGCTTATGTATAGCCCTCAATGTGATGTAGTCAGAAAATTGAAGTTAAACGAGTCCTTCAGTTATTACCACGAAACACCACCTATATGAAAGGAGCGTGTTTCGTGGCATAGTCGGGAGGAATCAGAAGCCTCCAATTCCCATAGGTCTACTGTACACAATCACAGGGTCCTTAAGCATTCCATTGTTACCAACAGATACAGCGAGGGGAGTAAGTCGTAATTAACGGTGTAATAAGACGAGGGGAAACTTGGAAGGCTACCGACTCCTAAACCCTATACCGCGAAACAACATTAATCTATATCATACCAAGGTAGGTCTGTTTCCTGGCAAAGTTTGGAGAAATCATTAGCCCTCAGAGTATAGTCGACCTGAGATTATACCCTTCCAACAATGGTAGAAGTTCCTGTAATTTCTCTTGAGTAACACCAAGATATATTAATTCTTGTTGGATGATTAAGAACTACTTTTAATTAACTCTGAGGCAGGGCTGGGAATTGCTACAGGGATAAGAAGAAAGGATGGAGGGGGTGGGAGGTGTTACTTGGAGAAAGAGGAAGGGATGGAGGGGTGGGAGATGTTACAGGGGAAGGGAAAGGGAGGAAGGGATGGGAGGTGTTACAGGGGAAGGGGAGGCAGGGGTGGGAGAGAGAAAGGAGATGGAAGAGAGAAAGGAGTTGGGATGAGTGGGATGGGAGGGAAAGGGGAGGTAAGGATGGGAGGGAAAAAGGATAAGGGGAGGCAAGAATGGGTGGGAGAGAGGGGTAAGGGGAGGCAAGGATGGGAGGGAAAAGGGTAAGGGTAGGCAGGTTCTTTTGTCACACTAGATACATTTCTAGCGACGTTGAGATGAGGTAAGACATGCTATAAGGGGTAGGGGAAGGAGGAGAGGGAGGGAAAGGGAACGAGGACAGGGAGGGAAAGGAAAGAATTACAGGGAGAAGGAGGGGAGGAAAGGAATGGGAGATGGAAAGGAAGGGATGGAGGGAAAGGAAGGGATGGAGGGAAAGGGAAGGAGAGGACAGGGAAAGGGTAAGGAGCAAAGAAATGGGAGAAGGAAAGGAAAGGAAAGGAAAGGGAAGGGGAGGAGGAGGAGAAGGAAAGGGAAGGAGAAGGAGGAGAAGGAAAGGGAAGGAGAAGGAGGAGAAGGAAAGGGAAGGAGAAGGAGGAGAAGGAAAGGGAAGGAGAAGGAGGAAAAGGAAAGGGAAGATATGAGGAGGAAGCAGGAAAGGAAATACTAAAGGAAAAAAAAAGGAGAGAGAGGAAGAGTAGGCATGAAGTTGGGGGAAGGAAGAGAAGGAAGATGTGAGGAAGTAGTAGTCAGGAGGGTGTGGGGAGAGAGGGGGGGGGAAGGAATAGAGGAACGATGTGAGGAAGAAGAGCAGAGGAAATGAGAAGAGGCAGAAGGAAAGATTAATTATGTAATGGAACAATATTACTACTTATTTTACTGGAAAGGATGGGTAGAATAATTTGGAAGAATAGGAAGACAGGAAGAGGGAAAATGGAGAATGGGAAGTAAATGGTGAAAAAAAAAAAAAAAATGAAAGAGAGGGAAAGAATAAAAATAGAGGGTATATATTTTTTTACATAGCCGGGACAAGGGAAAATGAACGTGAGGAGAAAAATGTGAAAGAAGTGATATATATAAAGGACAGCAATGACAAGAGAAACGAGGGTGAAGAGAGAGAGGAGAAAAAATATAATAAGAGATGGCAGACACTGAAAAGGGAAAGAAAAATGGGAATGGAAGGAGAGGAGAGGGAAGGGGAGGAAAAGGAAGGAGAGAAGAGGGAAGGAGAGGAGAGGGAAGGGGAGGAGAGGGAAGGAGAGGAGAGGGAAGGAGAGGGAAAGGGAAGGAGAGGAGAGGAAAGGAGAGGGAAGGGAAGGAGAGGGAAGGGAAGGGAAGGAGAGAGGGAAGGGAAGGGAAGAGAAGGAGAGGGAAGGGAAGGAGAGGGAAGGGAAGGAGAGGGAAGGGAAGGAGAGGGAAGGGAAGGAGAGGGAAGGGAAGGAGAGGAGAGGGAAGAAGAGGAGAGGAAATGGAAGAAGAGGAGAGGAAATGGAAGGAGAGGAAAGGGAAGGAGAGGAGAGGAAAGGGAAGGAGAGGGAATGGAAGGAGAGGAATGGGAAGGAGAGGGAATGGAAGGAGAGGAGAGGGAAGAAGAGGAGAGGGAAGAAGAGGAGAGGAAATGGAAGGAGAGGAGAGGGAAGGGAAGGAGAGGAGAGGGAAGAAGAGGAGAGGGAAGGGAAGGAGAGGAGAGGAAAGGAGAGGGAAGGGAAGGGAAGGGAAGGGAAGGGAAGGGAAGGGAAGGGAAGGGAAGGGAAGGGAAGGAGAGGAGAGGGAAGGGAAAGAGAGGAAAGGAGAGGGAAGGAGAGGAGAGGGAAGGGAAAGAGAGGAGAGGAGAGGGAAGGAGAGGAGAGGGAAGGAAAGGAGAGGGAAGGAAAGGAGAGGGAAGGAGAGGAGAGGGAAGGAGAGGAGAGGGAAGGAAAGGAGAGGGAAGTAGAGGAGAGGGAAGGAGAGGAGAGGGAAGTAGAGGAGAGGGAAGTAGAGGAGAGGGAAGGAGAGGAGAGAGAAGGAGAGGAGAGAAAAGGAAAGAAGGGGGAAGGAGACATAGATGAGGTTTGGGGGGAGGGATAAGAAAGGAGGGAAAAAGAGAGAATAGAACGAAAAAAATAAGAGGAAAATATGAAAACAAATTGGAAGAAAGAGAAAAAACGAGTCAAAAAGAAGAAAGAGGGAAAGAGAGACAAAGACGGATGGAGGAGAATAAAGATGGAGGGAAAAGAAGAAAGAAGGAGAAAAACGGAGGAGGAAAAGTGAGAAAGAGGGAGAAGAAGAAAAGAGAGGAATGGAAGAGAAAGAGACGGTGGGAGAAAAAAATATCAGAGGAATGGAGGAGAGAAAATAAAAAAAAAACAGAGGAGAAGGAGAAAAATAAAGATGAAGGTGGGGGTGGGGGGTGGCAAAAACCGCGTCAGGTGGCCATCTCAGTAAATCAATCAGGGATGCGAGGTGCTGCTGTGGAGGGAGTGTGAGTTGGGTGGGGGGGGGGGGGAGTGTTTGTGGGGTGGGGGAGGGGGAGTGTGAGTTGGGTGGGGGAGGGGGAGTGTGAGTTGGGTGGGGGGGGAGTGTTTGTGGGGTGGGGGAGGTGTGTGTTTGTGGGGTGGGGGAGGTGTGTGTTTGTGGGGTGGGGGGGGGGAGTGTTTGTGGGGTAGGGGGGGGAGTGTTTGTGGGGTGGGGGGGGGGGAGTGTTTGTGGGGGGGGGGGGGGGGGAGTGTTTGTGGGGTGGGGGGGGGGGAGTGTTTGTGGGGTGGGGGAGGTGTGTGTTTGTGTGAGTTGGGGGATGTGTGTGTGAGTAGGGGGATGTTTATTTGTGGGGGGGGGGAGGTGTGTGTGTATATATGAGTGGGGGGATGTGTGTGTTTGTGTGAGTGGGGGGATGTGTGTGTTTGTGTGAGTGGGTGTGTGGGGGGTAGGTGTGCTTGTGTGAGTGGGTGTGTGGGGGGTAGGTGTGTTTGTGTGAGTGGGTGTGTGGGGGGTAGGTGTGCTTGTGTGAGTGGGTGTGTGAGGGGTAGGTGTGCTTGTGTGAGTGGGTGTGTGAGGGGTAGGTGTGCTTGTGTGAGTGGGTGTGTGGGGGGTAGGTGTGTTTGTGTGAGTGGGTGTGTGGGGGGTAGGTGTGTTTGTGTGAATGGGTGTGTGGGGGGTAGGTGTGTGTGTGAGGGGGTGTGTGGGGGGTAGGTGGGTGTGTGGGGGGTAGGTGTGTTTGTGTGAGTGGGTGTGTGGGGGGTAGGTGTGTTTGTGTGAGTGGGTGTGTGGGGGGTAGGTGTGTGTGTGAGGGGGGAGGTGTAGTACAAATGGTGTGATAGCCAAATAGTTGTCTGTCAGCATAGTAGCGATGATAAGATGTAATAGTGGTGTGTTTGTAATTAAGAAGACAAGGGTTGTATTCTAATTAAGACAAGGGTTGTATTATAATTAAGACGAGGGTTGTATTCTAATTAAGACGAGGGTTGTATTCTAATTAAGATAAGGGTTGTATCATAATTAAGACGAGGGTTGTATTCTAATTAAGACGAGGGGTGTATGGTAATTAAGACGAGGGGTGTATGGTCGTAAAGATACACCTAAATTAGTATGGTAGCAGGTAATGGTACTGACTGGTCCTGTGATGGTTGTTGTGTGGTTGGACAATAATACAGTGGTTTTATTGTAGAGATGTTGGTTAGATGGTGTGTGGTATACCTACCTAACACTGCATTGTATATTTGTATGGCAGTCGTGATGTGGTATAGTGGTTGTGTGGTGGCAGTGCATGGTAGTGGCGGTGTGATAGCAATGACGTGTGGTAGGAATAGTGGTAATAGTGGATAGGTAACAATAAATAGTGTGTGCTTGTGGTAGTAGTGGTAGAACAATAACAAACGTTAACCATGTACAGTGTGGTAATGATAGTAGTTGTGGTAGATTTGTAGAATGGTATTACATGGTAGCAGAAAATTCATAGTGTAAATGGTAGAAGTGGTAGTGTGGTAGAATGGTTAACACATGGTACCAATAAATAGTGTGTGTTTTGGTAGTTTGGTACAATGGTATTACATGGTAGCAGTAAACTTATATCGTGTAAATGGTAGTATTGGTAGTGTGGTAGAATGGTAGCAGAAAATTCATAGTGTAAATGGTAGTAATGGTAGAATGGTTAACACATGGTACCAATAACTAGTGCGTGTGGTAGCAGTGATGAACCCAAACCGGATTTCCAGTTTCTGATTCAATTTTCTCTTTGGACTCTCCTAAAATAAACGCATACACACACACACACACACACACACACACACACACACACACACACACACACACACACACACACACTGCAGGTTAGTTCACGATCCACTGACCTGACTTATGAAACAACTGGTCAAAAAATGAACTTAAGGGGGAAGTTTTGTTGGTAAATCTGGAGCAACTGATTCCTCCAAACTATTCCAAGCAACAGATCACCATTATTTTTGTTCATCTGGCCCTGTTTCCTGGCATACTTTGGAGGAATCAAGGCACTCCAATGTAACAAAAAAGAATTACCACCATAAGGGGAGATTCTCTTGTTGGTGAATTGGAGGAAGGTCTCTGATTCCTCCAAACTATGCCACCAAACAGATCCCTTATTAGTAACATTAATCAAGGTCGTCTGTTCCATGGTATAACTTGGAGGAATCAGTAGCCTTCCATTTTACCAACAGGAGAATCTCACCTTTAAGTGCTTGTAGGAGGGACTGAGTATAGGAGGCACAAGTTTATGATCTGAAGTAATGACCAATGGGGAATGGGGGGAAAATTGAATTTAGTTTGTCAAGGAAAAAAAAGGTTATAATGTTGCAATGAAAAATACAGAGCCTCCTATACAGTTCTGCTTTACATTACCTACAAAACAAAGAATATGCAACACTGACCTAATATTATGTAGGCTATACTCGGAAACATTATGTAGGATAGGCAATACTCGGACTAAATATTGCCTCCCATATGTTGGTAATTATTTAGAAACAATGCCCAGTATCAGAACTACAGGGACACACAAATAGAAATAAATCCATACGGTACATGAATACATTTAAAGTGATAATAATGATAACACGTTTTGGTAATACTATTTCTGCGTTACCTGTATGACAATAATTGATTACAGCGAATATCATTGGGGCTCGACTGAAATGCGAATGAAATGAGAAGAGGAGGCTTTAACAGGCAGGAACGGCTTTAACGAACATGAATTGGCTTACCGAGCAGGAACGATTTTTAGCGAATTAACATGAATTGACAGTTACATGAATGAGAATATATTTAATGGGGGGGGGAACCTCTCTTTTGCAAACTTGGAGGCTACTGATTCCTCCAAACTATCCCAGGAAACAAAATTAACAAATCACCTCAATGTTACGAAATGAGGACCCGTTTCATGATAGATTTTGGTGGATTCAGTTGCCTTCCAATTTAGCCTAACGAGTATGAATTATTTAAGCGAAAGTGAAATGGCTCCCATCAAAGTACACGATTCGATTTTATGGGTGAAGTACGGTACACAGTGTTGGTAAATCTGGAGCAACTGATTCCTCTAGACTATTCCAAGCAACAGGGCACCATTGTTTTTTTATTAATCTGGCCCTGTTTCCCGGTATATGTTGGAGGAATAATGGCTCTCCGATGTACCAAAAGTGTATTAACCCAATAATACTTACGAATGATAGATACCTGATATGAATGGGTTCTGGAAGGATTAAGGGACCCTGTGATGTAGTCAGAAAATTGGAGATAAATGAGTCCTTTAAATATTGCCACAAAACACCACCTATATAGAAAAGAGTTTGTTTCGTGGCATGGTCAGGAGGAATCAGAAGCCTCCAAATTTCATACACGATCACAGGGTCCTTATATGAGCTGGGAAATAAGAAAGTATGAATAATCCTTAACGTCATGAATGGGAACTAACTATACAAAATGAATGAGATTTAAATACATCATGAATGGTACTTATACATAGCCAATGGCCATGAAGATTAAATTGATTTTTAATGGAGTGAATTGCTTAAAATTTACAGTATAATAATAACAGCTGCAACCGGAGAAAAAACGTGTATGTAATGAATAGGATATACTGTATATTATAGTCAGAATGTCTTTCAAAGCGTACGGTATGAATAGAAGTTACTTGGATGAAAGAGCGATACCGGGAACATATATACTGACTAAACACGGCCTGCACACTATACCATGACCGGGAATAAAGGTTTACCATACTGGGAATTATAGCTATAAGGTCATTCATACCAGGAGTGAACGACCTCTTCATGTTGCCATCCCGGGAAAGGAACGGGTCATAGTCAAGAACAATTTTCGTGGTGGTGGTTGGAAGCGTTTTGTCATGTGTGTGTGTGTGTGTGTAAGGAATAAATGTACTACCATCAAACCCCATTAAAATGATAGTACAGTACAATCTAACTCACACGACGCGATTGGCACCAAATCCTTATCCAATCAGAAAAGATCCTGTTTCATTCTGTTAAACCCTATAATTATTTTTAGGCACGTGGTAATCCTCACTAACTACCGTGGCGTGGACAGAGGTAATCCCACACAATTTTGTCACGTCAAATATACCTATACCAATTACAGTAAGACTATTTTTCTATCTATCTCTTTATCAGTCCAGTATTACACTGTATATAAATTATCAATGTATTCTTTTTTTTTGTATGCCCGGTATTTCAAAACACCATCTCTATATATTATATCTCTGCATCCATCAATCTACCTTTTATCAACCTATTCGATCGTCCACCTGCTTTTGATATAGGTCTGTTTCTTCGTATATCTAAAAGGAACTATTAGCCTTATATGTACAAACAGCAGGCCATCCCATAAAAATCAACTGTAAATAATAAGTATGTTTTTTCTCTCGTCTGAATTAAGTCACGGGAAAAATATGTTGTTGTTTTTTATATCGTTTTAGTCAGAGCGGAAATAAATGGCTTAAATCACAGGAAAAGTGTATGGTGTTTTTATCGTCTTGAGGGGAAAGTTTCATATTTGTGAATTGGAATAGTCTCTGCTAATTCCTCCAATCCATGCCAAGAAACTGATCCCCTATAAGTATCATTGTGGGGGTCTGTTTTCTGGCATAGTTTTGTCGTGTGTGTGTGTGTGTGTGTGTGTGTGTGTGTGTGTGTGTGTGTGTGTGTGTGTGTGTGTGTGTGTGTAATAATAATAATAATTAACGGTTTATGTGTGTGTGTGTGTGTGTGTGTGTGTGTGTGTGTGTGTGTGTGTGTGTGTGTGTGTGTGTGTGTGTGTGTGTGTGTGTGTGTGTGTGTGTGTGTGTGTGTGTATCATATTCACTGTTTCATAATTAGGAGATCCAGTATCAAAACAAAGCATCATACATGTAATCATCATTATCAGAACAATACCTAGTGTAAAGCGTCATTATAATACGCTATCATAATCAAATGTATCATAATAATACTCATAAGCAAAATAATATACGTATTGATAACTACATGTGACATAATAATACTCATAGTTCCATTTATCATCGGTAAACAATTCATAATATACTCTTAATTACATCATAAAAGTATCATTATACATCTATAATTACAACATAGTTAGTTCCATGACGCCGGTAGAAGGGTTATTATTTTGGGGTGATCTATGGAGTGGTAATTTAGTGACATAATTAAGGTGTCGTAATTTTGACGGGTCTCATAATTGGAGAGCCTTTATTAACCAGGAAAAGCAACAACCGGGTAAAATATTAGAGGAAGTAAAGGGAAGTAGGAAGGAAGGGTGAAAGGAAAGGATGCTGGAAAGGAGGGAGGAGAGAAAGAGAAGGAAGGAAGTAAGGAGAAGTAGGAAGGAAGGGTGGCAGGGAAGGATGCTAGAAAGGAAGGAGGAGAGAAAGAGAAGGAAGGAAGTAAAGGGAAGTAGGAAGGAAGGGTGGAAGGGAAGGATGTTAGAAAGGAAGGAGGAGAGAAAGAGAAGGAAGGAAGTAAAGGGAAGTAGGAAGGAAGGGTGGCAGGGAAGGATGCTAGAAAGGAGGGAGGAGAAAAAAGGAAGGAAGGAAGTAAAGGGAAGTAGGAAGGAAGGGTGGAAGGGAAGGATGCTAGAAAGGAAGGAGGAGAGAAAGAGAAGGAAGGAAGTAAGGAGAAGTAGGAAGGAAGGGTGGCAGGGAAGGACGCTAGAAAGGAAGGAGGAGAGAAAGAGAAGGAAGGAAGTAAGGAGAAGTAGGAAGGAAGGGTGGAAGGGAAGGATGCTGGAAAGAAGGGAGGAGAGGAAGAAAAGGAAGGAAGTAAGGAGAAGTAGGAAGGAAGGGTGGCAGGGAAGGATGCTAGAAAGAAGGGAGGAGAGGAAGAAAAGAAAGAAATGTATAGCAAAAGGAAGGAACGGAGAAAGGAAAAGGAGAGAGAAAGCAAAAGGAGGAAGGAAGGAAATGTAGTAATGGAGAAAGGGAGGAATGGAAGGAAATCGAAGGAAAGGAGAGAAGGATGGTGGGAAAAAGAATTAAAGAAGGAAACGGGGAAAGAGATGAAAGAAAGGATGGAATAAGAACAGATAGATGGAAAAAATGTAAGTAGAAACAGAACGAAACAGAAGAAAATGGCAATAATACAAAGGAAACTAAAAAAAAAAAAAAACGAAGCAAATAGAAGAACGAATGAAAGGAAGTAATAACACAGAACTAAATGAGAGAAATGTAAAACGACGAAAGAGTGAAAGAATGCATAAACGAATACATGAATGAAGGATGGGAAGGAATGAAGGACAGAAGATGGAAAAGAAGAGTAATCACTAACAAGGCAATTACCTCTCCACTTACGAGCACCAATTGTGGCCTGGAGGGAAGGAAGGAAGGAAGGAAGGAAGGAAGGAAGGAAGGAAGGAAGGAAGGAAGGAGGGAGGGATGGAGGGAAGGAGGGAGGGATGGAGGGAAGGAAGGAAGGATGGAGGGAAGGAAGGAAGGAAGGAGGAAAGGAAGGAAGGAAGGATGGAGGGAAGGAGGGAGGGAAGGATGAATGGATGGATAGATGGAAGGTAAGAAGGAAGGAAATGAAAAGGAAGGAAGGAAGGAAGGAAGGAAGGAAGGAAGGAAGGAAGGAAGGAAGGAGAGAAGGAATGAAGGAAAAATAGAAAGGAGGGAAGGAAGGGAAAAAGAAAAGAGCAGAGGAAAGAGAATATAAAAACAATGATGGACGAAAGAGAAGGAAGGAATTCGCGAGGAGGGAAGTAATATAGAAAGGAAATGAAAGAAGAAGTGGACATGAAACACAAGAAGAGAGTCCAATAAACAGAGGAATTACTTGGGGAGAATAGAACATGAAATACAAAGAGACAAACAAGCAACAGTGGAACGAAAAAAAAAACACAATGTAAGAGATTAGGAATGAATTAGGATATATGGGCATCAAGAATAAGAAAGAAAAAGCTAAAATAGAGAAAAAGAGTCGCAAGAGAAAAATGGATAAATATATGAATGTACAAATGAACGAACGAACGAATGAATGGATAAATATATGAATGTACAAATGAACGCACGAACGAATGAATGGATAAATATATAAATGTACAAATGAACGAACGAACGAATGAATGGATAAATATATGAATGTACAAATGAACGAACGAACGAACGAATGAATGAATGAAAGAATGGACAAAAAGAAGAGGTGAGTGAATAATAGAGGCCATGGCATGATAACTAATAATTCATACAGCTGTTTTACCACACGCGTTGCTCAGGCTACAGGAGGGAGAAAAAAAAAAGATAGAAACTAACAATGAAAGACTGCAATAAGTAAACAACAAAAGAATGATGTAAACAGTTAAATGATAAAACAAGCAATTGAAGAGAGGACAACAATAAAGCAACAATGAAAGACTGCAATAAGTAAACAACAAAAGAATGATGTAAACAGTTAAATAATAAAACAAGCAATTGAAGAGAGGACAACAATAAAGCAACAATGAAAGACTGCAATAAGTAAACAACAAAAGAATGATGTAAACAGTTAAATAATAAAACAAGCAATTGAAGAGAGGACAACAATAAAGCAACAGAACAAAGAATGAGAGAATGAAAGAAGGCAACGCAATAAATGTATAAATTAATTAAACAATTATTGCACCGATGAAAAAAACAAAAGTACAGTCTCACACACACACACACACACACACAATTCAGGAAGGGGTCAAGTCGAAGTGCACCAACGAAAAAAAAAATCGTCCCCTACACCTTCACCCTCACCCCTCTCCCCCCTCCTCCACGAAATTCAGGAAGGAGTCAGGTCATGCAGAGAGTGAGAGAGCCGTCATGAGGGAAGGAAGCAGCAAGCAGGCAGGCAGGCAGTTATACCCAAGCGCACACACTCGCCCCCCTCACCTCACCTCACCTCACCCAGGGTATTGATCCACTCAGTGCCACCGACCATACCCTTCCCTACCCTACCCTACCCCGGGTCTGCCAATGACGTCACCACCAACCAATCACACACCGCTGTTAGGGATTTTTTTTTTCTTTCCTTTCGCTTCCTCTTCCTCCTCCTCTTCATTACTTGGTGGTTGGTTGGTTGGTCGGTCGGTCGGGCTGAGTTCACATCGTGGGACGGTCGGCATTCATAGAGCATTTCTGGGCTCCCACTTGTTCGTATGCTTGACATTTCCGACGTTGCTAATGTGTTTCATTGTCATTGTGAAGTAATGGTCCATATTTCTGCTCTAAACGTTTCATTTCGAGGCAATGTCTGTCCCTGTTCCTCGCCATAAATATACTTTTACGAACAAAAATTTGGAATTGAAATGAATTCTACCCGAGCTTGGCCATAAAGGACATTGCCCACAGTCTGTACAGAAGTTACAGGAGGGTACTACCTGTCCAGGGTCGGTTTGTAGGCAATGAAGAGCTACGAATCTGAGCCAACGGCACTATTTGGTAAACTGAATTAAGAAATGTTGATGTTTGAAGACAGTCTCTCCGATCGTCACCAAGAAACGACTTAACTCACCAGGTGACAAACTGACGAGTGGACTACTTCCTTATGATAACACCGGTCGATATCACAGAGAAAACATCATGTCCAAGTGACACGTAAAACATGAGAAGCACTACAACTTCCTCTAACAGCAACATACAGCTATAACATCATTACGTGAGAACGGCGCCACGCTGTCCTTTCAGGCACACACACATATATATATTATATATAGCTGAAATATGAACCTGTAAGATGCAGGTGGCCTATCTACATCTGAATAAATCGTCTGACACTGACTCATCTCCAGCTTCACAAGGGAGAGGATGTGCAGGAAAGGATCTGAGTTTCTACCTCACAACATCACAGGTGGTTCCAATATTATTAATCTTCACATTTTCACTTCATTTCTTTGTTCGTCTTCCCAGTTTTTCTAAGCTAGATATAACCCTGATATCATTCATTACAAATAATACACACACAATAAAGCCTTGGCAGTACATGTCAAAATCTGATAATCATTCCTGTTTAGTGTGTAATTTTTAGCAGAATATAATTACCAGGGTAGAATCTGTACTTCCTGCACAACAAAAAAATTTAACATGGCAACTCGACAACAGGATTTGCTGTAATTACCCATGTGCTTTAATTATTACCTTCAGAGTCGTGGTGCCGTGGTAACACTCGGGATGTTACTGTGAGGTTGGTCAAGCCTGAGACTCAGTTATGCAGTTAATGATTTTTATCCACCCATTACATAACCTGTGGGGAAAACACAAGCTGTCCTCTTCCTCTTTGTACAGTACAATGTTGTGTAGAAATATGATTTTATTCTCTGTTGCCTAGTCAGTAATTATTTTCCTACAAACTATGTAACCTGTGCAAATAGTAAATAAAACAAAATTTTAATGAAAAGTACACGAACGATTGTACCTTACAGATTTCCAAGTTCCAAGACGTCTTACAGTTACTCGTCCAGTGATAACGTTTTGTAATAACAGCAGCAACACCAAGCAAAAGGAAATTCTTGGAGGTTTGTAATTCATTTGTCTGTTTTACCAAGAAATTTCCCGGCTGTAAAGGAACACGACAGTAACTTCATGAGAATAGTGACTTCCTGCATGGGGTATACGAGATAAGGGGGCAAGATGTTATCAGTGAATTAGAGGCTAGTTAATATTTGATAAAAACCTGGGCCAACGAACAGGCTACCTTTGTACTGGTGGTCTTATACATGGCAGTATTTGAGGAATATATAACCTTCAATTAGCCGACAGCACAATTACCCTCCTAGTTTCTTTTTTCTTTTTTTAGATGTGGACGAGATGGGATACTGTGCAATCTCCACATCCATTGCAGACGAAGCAAATCCCACCTTTTTTCCCCTCCTTCA
>JAWQEG010002484.1:0-107832 GCA_033782935.1 Petrolisthes cinctipes
GTCTGTTTCGACCCATTCCATGCCCATGTCTCCTTCCTTCTCTCTCTCTCTCTCTGTTTCGTTATTGGATTCTCTCCTCTCTCTCCTTCTATTTTGTTCCTCACTCCCTTCGTTATTGGATTATCTTTTCCTCCTCCTTCTCTGACCCCCTTCCCTCTCTCTCGTTCCCCTAGTTTTTGGACTATCTTCTCTTCCCTCATCTCTTCCTCCTGCTCTTCCCTCTATTGCTCCTTCTCTTCTCCCTTTACATCCTCTTTTATCTTCCCACTTCCTTGGCTATTGAACTTTTCTTTTTCTCTCCTCTTCCTTCCACCTTCCTTCCTTTTTCATTTCCCCTCTAACGCTTCGCCAAAACAACCTCTTGTCTTACTCCTGTTATCTTTAAGTTTCTTCTCTTCTCCGTCCCTCGTCTTATGCCATTTTGATGTTTTATGCTACGACTACTCACTACACCACTGCCAGCTGTGTAATGATGTCATGTTTGTTATCATCGTGCGTTTCAGTGGGTCGATTCCACAGTGGTATATTTTGTTTGTTAGCTTCCCAACCAACCACACTTGTAAGTCTTCATTAATTATTATTCAAAAGCTGAGTATCCACATTCACAAAATCGATTAAACAGTTAGATATTGATGATCACTGCATAGTTTACTCACCAAATTCATTAAATAATTCAGCCATTTGATAGACCCCTTACCCTTCTATACTGTACTGTACTTTCACACTCAACCAACCAACCATCCATCCATCCAGCAGGAAACGTGGGAGGAAGCACACACACACACACACACACACACACACACACACACACGTGGACTTAGAGAGACAGGAGCAGCTTAAGAGATCAGATCAGCAGGTACCACAAGTAAACAACACTAAGCCGCCCAGCAGGTGTGTGTGTGTGTGTGTGTGTGTGTGTGTGTGTGTGAAGGGATAAGCGTTCAAAGGTATGCTGGACAGGTGTATAGTAGATGATCAGGTGTGTGTGTGTGTGTGTGTGTGTAAGAAGTGGAAAAGTGAGCATATACAGGTGATGGGCAATACAAGTGTACGTAAAAAAAAAAAAAAAAAAAAAAAAAAAAAAAATAATAATAATAATTAACAAATAAATAAATAATTGGTGACTACTTATTCCTCCAAACAGTATGTAACAAGGAACATAACTTCAGTATACATTCACAGCCTCCAGTTTGGATGACTCAGTGGCCTCCATTTCGCTGGTAACAAATATCTAACCACCAATCAATTGTGGCCAAACTGGAGCCAACTTAGCTCTCCAATCCACCTATGAAACACATCCCCTTTTTTCTTACGGGGGGGTTAATGTTTTCTGGCAGAGTTTGGGTGAAATAAATAAGCCTCCATTTCACCGACAACATCTTACCACCTTAATTAAGAGGAGATACTTTTGTTGGTGAATTGGAAGGTCTGTGATTTTTTCCTCCAAACTATACCAGGAAACAGAGGATTTTAAGGGGTTGCGGGAATAGGGGGACAGGCTTGAGGGGGGTGCCGTGGTTATTGGGTGGGTCGGGGGGGTTTTGGAGGGTGCGGGAGTAAGGGGGACAGGCTTGGGGGGAGGAGGGGGGGGTTAGTGGGGGTGCGGGAATAGGTTACAGGCTTTCTACCCCCCCCCCCCAAGCCTGTCCCCCTATTCCCGCACCCCCCCCCCAAGCCTGTCCCCTACTCCTGCACCCCCTTAATGTTACTAATAGGGGGACCTGTTTCGTGACATAGTTTGGAGTAATCAGAGAAAGACCTTCCAATTTACCCCAAAAAGAGAATCTCCCCTTAATTAAACACGTACGTACTCGATCCCAAACTGTGTGTCGTCGTATTTCATAAGTTAAGAGGCAGGACCAGCCAGCAATACTTCCCTGACATTACCAAGTTGAAAACAATCACCAGACTTTGGGTTTGGAACGACGTGACCGTGAGAGAAGAGGGTGGAAGTGGGGAAGTATAGGAAGGGGTAGGAGGAAGATTTTGGTAGGAAGGGGAGCGGAGGAGGGGTAGAAGGAGGATTTTGAGAGAGAGAGAGAGAGAGAGAGAGAGAGAGAGAGAGAGAGAGAGAGAGAGAGAGAGAGAGAGAGAGAGAGAGAGAGAGAGGGGGGGGGGAATAGCTCTCTCTCTCTCTCTCTCTGTGTGTGTGTGTGTGTGTGTGTGTGTGTGTGTGTGTGTGTGTGTGTGTGTGGGAAGGAGATGAAATGGAGTGCAAGAAGTAAAGGGAAAAGCTGTGGCAAGAAATAGGGGAAGGAAGGGAGGAAAGGAAATAGAAAGTGAAGAATTGATAACTAATAGAATGGAGAAAGGACAAGTGAAAGAGGGGGAAAAGCAAGAAGGGAATGAATAAAGGAAATGAAGAAACAGCATAAGGATTTTGAAGAACAACGAGTGAGGAAAGGATGGAAAGCAAGAAGCAAGCTGCAGGAGGAGGAAAATTGTTGGGGTGGAGAGGAGGAGTTGCAGGAGACAAGTAGAACAGTCACGATGCACTCTTTCCACTCTTTCTTAATGTGTGTGTGTGTGTGTGTGTGTGTGTGTGTGTGTGTGTGTGTGTGTTTCCGGCCACAATTCAGCCTTCAACAGCCAGCTTGCGGATGTGTCTTCGAAGGCTGACAAAGACCTATATATTAGACGACGTGTGTGTGTGTGTGTAATCTTGCGTTGCCTTGAGTTGTGTACACAAATTTGTGTCTTACTTGCAAGTTCTTATACTGTTTTGCAGTGCATGCAAATTCGCCACGAAACGTAAAAGCCTCTTGCATCAGACTGCAAGAATTCTACAGGGTTTACAGTGCAGTAAATTGGCAAATGTGTCCTATTTGGGGGAACTGTGTATAGATCAATGTACATTACGTACAATCTTGCCATGTGGAAGTGAGGATAATATACACCTGTATAAAATTAATATGTTGCAGGAATATTACACGGGGTTATCATCATCATCATTGGGGGGACATATGCCTGACAGCTATCCAAGATATCAATGTTCAATGTTCTCTCCACATGTATGAACAGACTGAACATCCTCACGCAACATATTTTCAAGATCATGGATCCTGATCTAAGTCTAAGACACCGACAGACCCACCGACTTCGCCTCCTTGTGTAGTGCTTCCAGAGTTTATACAAGAACCTCCAGTGTCTCAGTAAGGATCACTGCATCATTTGCAAAGTCAAGGTCTGACAACCTATAATCTTTAATTGTTGATTCACAGGAGTTACGGTTCACAGCCCGACCAAGAACCCAGTCCATATAAACATTGAAAAGTCGAGGGGCAAAGACACACCTCTGCTAACAAGGAACTGGAAATCAGCAAGCGATTCGATTACCATTTGGTGAAATTGGAGAACTCCGGATACCTTTAAACCATACCAGAGAATAGACTAATGTGATAAGATAACCGTTTTGTTGCACTGTTTGGATGGCTACGTAGATTCCAGTTCGCTCACAAGAGGTTACCTCCTTATGACACAACACGTGGTGAATCAGCGCGCCAGGGTGCACGTGGTAAGCAGGCGTGCGTGCATATTGTGCGTACGTGTGTGAAAGTGACGAAGGGAAGGGATGGAGGAACTGGAGGTTGGAGGATCGGAAGACACAATTTAAATAGGAAAAGGGGAAGGAGGATGGAATGGGAATAAGAGAATTAAGAAATGGGAAATGTGGAGGGAGGGGGAGAAGGAGTAATGAAGATGAAGAAGAATAACGTAGAAAGATGAGGAGGGGATGGAGAAGGGAAGGAAGAGATAAGGGGATAAGGAATAAGAAGGTGGAAGGGGGATGTTTAGGAAGGAGGGGAAGGAAGGTATCAGGAAAATAATAGCAAAATAAAAAACAAGTGGAATAGAAAAAAAAAAAAAAAATAGGGACACACGTGCACCGGAACTAGCCTACTATAATTTACTACTACTACTACTACTACTTTGTCGGTCAAGGCTAGTAGTAAAGGCTATAGTGTACCATATACGGAAGACATATATATGGTACTGTACTATAACTTTACGGTAGAAGTGTAGTGAAAAGATGATGTTTGAATGTGTTAGTTGTATGGATGTGTGTAGGAAAGGCGGTGACGTGAACTGAGGGGTTATGGGGGAAGTTTTGTGTTGGTAAATCTGGAGCAACTGAATCCTCCAAACTACTCCAAGCAACAGAACACCATACATTATTTTTGCTCTTCTGCATGGTCCTGTTTCCTAGCATACTTTAGAGGAATCAAGGCACTCCAATGTACCAAAAAAAGAATTACCACCTTGAAAGAAAGAAGAGTTGGGAAAAAAAAGAGGAGTGAGAAAATAATGAAGGAATAAGCACCATAGGAATGAATAATAAATGAAGTAGTATGGGAATATATAATGAAGGAGGGAGGGAGTAACGGAGTGAAAGAAAGGAAGGAGTAAGGAGAACAGTCTGTACCAGGGGAGTAAGGGAGTGTTACTGAAGGAGTGAGGGAGTAATGGAGTAGTTAGTTAGTTAACCTAGGGAGCAAGAATGGGTTGAGACGTAAGTGTAAACAAGATAAAGAGAGGTACAAATCAAAGATATACATACATACATACATACATACTTGGATAGTGAATGGATAAATGGTCGGGTTGTGAGAAAAAAACTCCTGCTACCGTATTTTTACTCCACGAATTCAGCCACACACACACACACACACAGAGAGAGAGAGAGAGAGAGAGAGAGAGAGAGAGAGAGAGCTGAAGTTAGTGGTATGGTGTGCAAGAGTTAATGGTTGTTGGTCCATCTGTAGACTACTGTACAGCACACCAGGTGAGGGTGGAGGTAATGGAGAGAACGGGACTGGATTGCAGGAGAGAGGAGGAGGAGGAAGTGGACTGGAGAGGAGATGGACTGGAGAGAAGAAGGAGGAAGAGGTGGATTGGAGAGGAGAGGAGGTGGATTGGAGAGAAGAGAAGGAGGTGATGGTGGACTGGAGAGGAGAGGAGGAGGTTGACTGGAGAGAAGAGGAGGAAGAGGTGGATTGGAGAGGAGAGGAGGTGAACTGGAGAGGAGAGAAGGAGGAGGTGAACTGGAGAGGAGAGAAGGAGGAGGTGAACTGGAGAGAAGAGAAGGAAGAGGTGGATTGGAGGAGAGGAGGTGGACTGGAGAGGAGAGAAGGAGGTGGTGGACTGGAGAGAAGAGGAGGAAGAGGTGGATTGGAGAGGAGAGGAGGTGGACTGGAGAGGAGAGAAGGAGGTGGTGGACTGGAGAGGAGAGAAGGAGGTGGTGGACTGGAGAGGAGAGAAGGAGGTGGTGGACTGGAGAGAAGAGGAGGAAGAGGTGGATTGGAGAGAAGAGGAGGTGGAGGTAGAACGAATGGTAGAAGGAAGAAAAGTATAAAGGAGTGGGGAAAATTGTGTTGTAGATAAATCAAAGGAGGAATCACGAGGTAAAGAATTGAGGTAAACTGAGAAGAAATGAAGGAATGGAGAAAAAAGTTGAAGGAGGAGGAATTGGTTTGTAAAAGAGAGAAAATTAAAATACAGATGAGGAGATAAAGGTGGAAAATAGGGAGGAGAGTATACAGAAAATAAGAAGAAGGGGGGAAGGAGAAAGAAGGGAGTGAAGAGTAATGGAAGAGTAGCCAAAGTGAAGCGATGAAGGGAAGAAAAGCGAATGAAGGACGTATGAGAGGAAGACAAGGGGGAAGGAGGGAGACGAAAAGGGGGAAGGAGGGTGAAGAAAGGAATGGTTATAGGGAAGAATAAATGAGAAGGGAGTAAGAGAAGGGGGAGCGAAGGAAAGGAGAGGAAACATTTGAGTAAAGAAAGAAGAATGGAGTATGAGAAGTGGAAGAAATGGGAGAGGAGGAAGAATTAAGGAAGGAAGAGAGTATATGAGAATGGAAAGTAAAGGGGGAAGGAGAAGAGAGGAAGAAGGAATGAGTAAAGATAGTAAAAAGAGTAAGAGAAAGGGGAGGAAGGGGGGGGGGAGGAAGGTGAGAGAATGAAGGAATGAATAATAGGGAAGAAAGAATGGAGTAAAAGAAAGGATAGAATGGGGGGAGAGGGAGAGAAGATTAAGGAATGAGTAAGGAAAGGGTATAAGAGGAGGAAGCAATAAATAGGAAACAAGTGGGAGGAAAGGGGGCAGAGAGTGGGTGGGGGGGTGGCGAGAGTTGACCACTACAGGTGACTTTGCCGGGAGGGAGAATACGAAGGAAGGAAGGAAGGAGGAAAGAAAACAGAGAAGGAAGTGGAAATGAAAACGAGGAGGAGGAGGAGGTGGAAAAGGGGGACAGAGATGAAGATGGACGGAAATAGGGAGGGAAAACAATGATGGGCTATAAGGATAAATCACACACACACACACACACACACACACACACACAGAGAGAGAGAGAGAGAGAGAGAGAGAGAGAGAGAGAGAGAGAGAGAGAGAGAGAGAGAGAGAGAGAGAGAGAGAGAGAGAGAGAGAGAGAGAGAGAGAGAGAGAGAGAGAGAAGGGGGGGGGGGAGTGATGAGGGGAAGTTGAAGGTATGAAGGATGAGGAGAAATGATGAAAGTGGGAGGAGTATAAGGGATGAGAAGGAGGGGAGGGAAGAAGCAACAATGAGGTGAGAGTAGAAAAAGGAGAGAAAGGACTGATCAGGTGTCAGTAGGGTGAGAGGAAAAGAGGGGGGGGGGGGAGGATGGGACGTGAGCATGGTGAGAGGGAGGAAGAGAGGAAGGAAGGATGAGGTAGGTGTGAGGGAAGGATAAAGTGTCAACAAAGAAAGGGAAGGAGGGAGGGGGTAGGATGAGGTGTTTGCAGGGGGAGGGAGAGAAGAAGGGGAGGAATGGGGGAAGAGAGAGAAGGGGGAGGAAAAAGGAGGTGTCAGAAGAGAGGAAGGGAGGGAAGAAGAGGAAGGAATGGAGGGAGGGAAGAAGAGGAAAGGAGGGAGGGAGGAAAGAAGAGGGAGGGAGGGAGGGAAGAAGAGGAAGGAATGGAGGGAGGAAAGAAGAGGAGGGAGGGAGGGAAGAAGAGGAAGGAAGGGATGGAGGGGAGGGGTTGAAAGCGGGAGGTGAAGCAGGATCAGCTCAGGTATAAATCAAAATAACACCACAACACTGCCTGGATCTGCCCCCACCTGTCGCTAGGGGTCTCTGACGGGGGGCTAGGGGGGTCTGAGAGAAGGCTAGGGGGCTATGAGGGGGCGTCTGAAGGGGCTATGGACTTGTGAGGTGGGATAGGGGGATTTAAGAGGGTGTAGGGGTCGTGAGGGGGAACTATGGAGATGTAATAGGATTTGGAGGAATCGAGGGAGGGGCCAGGGGGCTTTGAGGGATGGGTTAGAGGGCTTTGAGGGAGGGGCCAGAGGGGGCTTTGAGGGAGGGGCCAGGGGAGGCTTTGAGGGAGGGGCCAGAAGGGGGCTTTGAGGGAGGGTCCAGGGGGCTTCGAGGGATGTGAGGGAGGGGTTAGGAGGCTATGAGGGGGGCTAAGGAGAAATGAGAGGGGGCTAGGAAAATTTGAGAGGGCGAGAGGGACGTGAGAGGACTAAGGATTTGTGAGAGGGGTGCTAGAGAGATATGAGGAGGCTAGGGAAATATGAGAGGGGGCTAGGGGCTCTGACAGGGCTATGGGGTCTTAAGGGGCTAAGGGACTCTGACTGAACGATGAAGTAAAGTAGGGGTAGGTAAAGAAAGAGGGGGAAAGGGGATTGGATGTATGGGTAAATAGAGGTAGGAAAAGGGAGAATAGAAAGGAAAAGAAAATTGGAATGGGAAGGAAAAGAAGGAAATTGGGAGTGATATTGGTGGGGAAAATAGAGTGGGAAATCACAAAAGGGGAGAGTGGAGGTTATTGGTGGGGAAGGTAGAGTTTTTAAGTGAGTGGTGGTGGGAGGGAAGATGTTGGGGTGCAATAGGGATTTTCGATGTTGGAAAAAGTTTGGAGGAGGAGAGGAGGATTTTTTCCAGGTTGATAGTGAGTGGTGGGGAGGAGGAGAGAGGGGATGGGGTTTAAGGCTGGTAGTGAGTGGTGAAGAGAGGGGATGAGGTTTTTCAAGGTTGGCAGTGAGTGGTGGGGAAGAGAGGGGATAAGGTTTTTCAAGGTTGGCAGTGAGTGGCAGTGAGTTGTGGGGAAGAGAGAAGAGAGAGGGGATGAGGTTCAACGTTGGCAGTGAGTGGTGGAGAAGAGAGTGGATAAGGTTTTTCAAGGTTGGCAGTGAGTGGTGAAGAGAGGGGATAAGGTTTTTCAAGATTGGCAGTGAGTAGATGGGGTTTTCAAGGTTGGCAGTGAGTGGCAGTGAGTGGTAGTGGGGGGCAGGGGGGGGGGTGAAGCTGGTGAGGTGTGAGGGTTTATGGTGCGTGACTGAACGATGGAGGTGGTGGTTTATGTTGTGGTCTGGTTGGTGGTTTACGTCGGGGGCTGAGACTGATCCTAGACCCTCGATCCCTTGTTATGGTCTAGGATAATATTTTTTTTTTCTGCCTCAACCTCCTCCCTCAAGACTTCTACTACTACTACTACAACTACTACTGACTATTTGTTTCTTCCTCTCTATCCCTTGTTATGGTCTACGATAATATTTTTTTTTTCTGCCTCAACTTCCTCCCTCAAGACTTCTACTACTACTACTGCTACTACTACTACTGCTACTACTACTACTACCACCACCACCACCACCACCACCACCTCTACAACTACTACTGACTATTTGTTTTTTTCTCTCTATCCTTTGTTATAGTCTAGAATATACATACATACATATTTTTTTCTGCCTCAACTTCCTCCCTCAAGACATTTTTACCACGACTTCTACTACTACTACTACTACTACTACTACTACTACTACTACTTCTACTACTACTACTACTATTACTGGTTATTTCATCTTCTTCTTCAACTCTATCTCCTTCTTCGGCTAATCTTCTTTCGACTTATCATTCTCTTCCTCCAGCCAATCTTCTTATTTCTTCCTCTTCCTCCACCACCACCACCTTCTTCTGCCAATATTTTTGTTTCTCCTCATCCTTCTCTTCTTCATTCTTCGGCCGAACCTCCTCTCTTCATTTTACTTCAGTTAATCTTCTACTTCCTCTTCTTCTTACACATTACTAAAACTACTTCCCCCCCTCTTTCTTCGGTCAATCCTCCTCTTTTCCTCTTCCAATTTTTGTTTCTACTCCCTCTTCTTCTTCTTACGACAACTAGCCTCTTTAGCCTCTTCTTCTCTTCCTCCTCTTCCCACTAAAACTTCATCTTGTCCTAATCCTCCTCCACTTAAAACTCCTCCATTTTTCTACTCATCCTGATCCTGCCACCTTATTCCCCCCCCCCCTTTTCTTCCATAGTGAAATGTCTTCATCTTTTCATCTCCCCTTTCTCCCCACAAATTATATCTTCTTAAATCAGCCACTCTTTTTACCTCTTGCTCCTCACTTTCTTTTTTTTTTCCTCCACACTTCTCCATACATCTTCATTTTATTCCTTTAGTGCTCATCTCCTCGCATTCTTTTCCTTTCCTGGCAACCTATAAGACTATTGAATCTATATAGGGGCTACCGTACCTATTTATCTATAGTTTTCCCTCATTCATCTTATAATTTTTTCTCTCCACACACTTCCCATTACAAAACTTGAAACTCCCTCCTTCTTCTCCTAGACCGCCTCCTCTCATCCCAACTGTTCTTTCCTATTCCCGTCTCCAAACTACTCCCCCTCCCCTCCCCTCTCCCAGCTCATCTATCTCTCTCTCTCTCTCTCTCTCTCTCTCTCTCTCTCTCTCTCTCTCTCTCTCTCTCTCTCTCTCTAACCTCCCATCCCATACTCCATTCTCCAAACTCCTCTTCATTTCCTCTCCCTCTCTCCTTTTCCCCTGCCTTAACCCCCCCCCTACCCCCCCCCACACTTTCACGGTCTTTCCACTGGTCAGGGTCCGGGATTACAGAAGGGGGAAGGGGGGGGGGGGATTACAAACGGGGGGGATTTCGGACCGGGGTACAAGCTGACTTATTTCTAAAGCTGAGGGAGAGACTGATTTATACACGACATAAATATCATTATTCACTCAACTGAAATAAATAAACAACAAATATATAAGTTCCAAGGCAGCCCACAAACCTGTGAACTAAATCTGGACAGGTAACTATAACATACATAACATAACATACATCCCGTATATCCGATATATTATATGCTGTGACAAATGTTTTTTTTTATATAAATATACAATATATCACTAAAATAACTACCGGTACTACAAAACTATTTATATGCAAATTACATACATTATTTCTAAGGTTTTAAAATATTTACAGTTTATACAAATGATTATGAAGGAAAGTAAATACGGACATGAAACTAACTTTTAATAACACATTTTTGACGAAGACTGTGCAGCTGTGTGTAATGAATACGTAACACATTAATGTAGGCTGTCGCAACATACGGCAAATGAAGAAGAGTGTAATCTATAGTATAGTTGCATAGCCTACTCATATAGCCTACACGTCAATCGAACCTAATTATAAAAAATATGGATGACTTTTCTACTAACCAATCGTCACTTCTACATGGGACACTCTTATTCGGAAAGTTCAATAGTTGTATCACTCTTGAAAAATACAGCGTACCGGCAATATTACAGGATTGACGCATGTTTGCAATATCCTCAACGAATGTGTAATATTGTAACGCCTTCATTGCAAGTAAGGGACCAAGTGATGTAGTCAGAAAATTGGAGTTATGCGAGTCCTTCAAATATTGCCATGATACACCACCTATATGGAAGGAGTTTGTTTCATGGCGTGGTCAGGAGGAATCACAGAAGCCTCCATCCAGTTTTCATACAGGATCACAGGGGCCTTAATTAAGTTTTTTTTTTTTTTTTTTTTTTTTTTTTTTTTTTTTTTTTTTTGTTAAATTGGAGTGCCATGATTCATCCAAAGTATGCCAGGAAACAGGACCAGAAGAACAAAAATAATGATGAATCGGTTGCTCCAGATTCCACCTGAAGGAACTGTAGGAACCCCTCGGTGTCACTAAGAGTCTCGTTATGGTTCACTTCCTTCCCTCTGAGGTTCTGGGGGTTACGTGCCCCCCAGGAGTCGCCCCAAGCTGAGACACACACACACACTCGTAAACCTGGACACTTGAGGGGAAACCGTAAAATATGTGCTGCTCCTTCCTTAGCACATGGACCTTGGTGGTGGCTTTACTTCACACACTCTTCCTTTACTCTCTCTCTCTCTCTCTCTCTCTCTCTCTCTCTTTGGTCCGTAATTGTGCCTTTACTTCACACGCTTTTCCTTAACTTTCCTTACCAACGCAGCTTCATACTAACGAGAACTAACTGCCATATACCTTGCGACTACTCTTATAAATGTATTTGCTCTTAATAGGAAAACAAAAAATATATTCATGTGGAACTGAAGAAAGATGCAAAGGTTGTATCAATTAGTGGTGGACTATCTCTTCTGGGGATCTGGGGAGTATACTGACTTCTCAAACTATGGCAGGAAACAAACAGACACCTCCAGTATAAAACTTAGAGGAACACATGACTATAGTGACACTTAATAAATGTACAGCAACACACTCCAATAACCACGTACCGATACATTCCTTCCATCGTGCAAATAAATCAGTATCATATCAAAATATTAGAATCACACAACACCTTACGTCAACTCAACCCCCTCAATTAATATCATTATGAGGTGCTGCTGCAAAATCATACACGTGTTGTTCTTTATTACCAAGATATTTACTACGGTGGAAGGAAAGTGTTGGTGGTTATTCTGTGGTCTAGTTTGCATGGATGAATTAGCAACCTACAATTTGCAAAACCTCTAAATACACTCACACACACACACACACAAACAAATTATTCCCCCCACACGTGTTAGGATAAAAAGCCAAAAAATTGAACGCGACTATGAACACGACCATATATAAGAAACAGCTGCAGAAGATCCCCGAGCAATGACCCCCGCCGCGTGAGATAAATATAAAGGCAGTGTTAATTAAGTTGGTGTAAAGGGAAGGAATGAGTGAGTGACCAGGCAGGCGCTTTGTCACCCACTAAGATGATTCTTCACCACCACTGTATGTATATTATTGTCACTTTTAAGGGGGAAGTTTTGTGTTGCATGGTAAATCTGGAGCAACTGAATCCTCCAAACTATTCCAAGCAATAGGACACCATTATTATTTTAGTTAATCTGGTCCTGTTTCCTGGCATACTTAGGAGGAATCAAGACGCTCTAATGTACTACAACTAGGATATACAGATTCACTCTCAAACCTTACAACCACCTACACACTCTAACCTTCCGGTGATACGTACTGTACTATCAAAGACAAAAGTCGTGTCGTTAAATTTGGTGGAACAATAAGTACTTTAAATTTTCCAGTGAGTATAGAGAAGACCCTGGATATTCCCAATAAACACATAAGAGTAATTTTTTTTTTTATTGGGTGATATTCATTTGGATATATATTAATTCACAATCAAAGGGGAAGTGTGTTGTTGGTGAATTAGGTCACTGACTCCTCCAAACTACATCACACAGCTGACTCCTATTGCCTCCATGCGGGCGGTTTGGAGGAATCAGTAGCATTCCAGATACACCCACAACATACTACCCCCGTTAAAGATAGAAAAATTATAAAAAAAAAAAAAAAAAAAAAACATACTTAAAGGCTCTGATTTGAATTTGAGTGTCAAGGTCGTCTTTTGTCACTGTATTTTCACAAACTCCAGACGATATTTACGTCAGAGTACAACTACTACAGACACTGTCAAAGTTTTGAGTCTATCTTGCCTCAGGTAAATTATTTCCTAAACAGTCACCTTTTAACTGGTACCGGTACACCTTGCTTACGGTAACTAACCATCGATATATATATATATACAGTTTTACTCATTCGAAAGGAAACCACAGTCACTCACTATGGTCACAGGGATACGGCTGCTCTCATTTCGGTAAATTAGAGAGAGGGCTGCTAAGACTTCCACACTACCGTACGTTACACAACACTTTCCAACTCGCATATATATATTGAAGTACAGTAGTGTTTGTTTCCTGCCATAGTTTAGGGGCATGGAGCTATATACTACCTCCATGTTTAGGGGTATCAGCAGCCTTTCAACTCTGATCACAAATGATAACTCCCTTTAAAATGCGAGAGCAATAACAAACCTCCTCCTTGAATCTCTCCTTTCTTTCTAATCAACAACCATGACCCTTATTTTCTTCTCTTTCCTCGTCTCTCTCTCTCTCTCTCTCTCTCTCTCTCTCTCTCTCTCTCTCTCTCTCTCTCTCCTTACACTAACTCCACAAGATTTCTTAAGGATTTACGACTGAAGCTGCGTTACTGATTTCTCCAAACTTTGCCACAAAACATCACCGAGCGTGAGGTTTTTAGTTTCCACGAGTACCGGTAATTTAAAACTACCACCAACCTCCAATTCGCAGATATTTCATTCCCTTTAATTAAACACATCCACCCACGAGAAATACAACATGTACTGTGTTGAACATAATATTATACAGGTATATATTTTTAGTTTCTATCATATGTCGCATATATTTTCTCTTTCATTTCATTACTTACTGCTTCCAACTCCCTCTCTTCCACCTTGTCCCATCTAACGCGCCTTGCAATGAACTTATTTTACAGCCTCTCCATAAACTCTTCTCCCTACACTTCCTTCTCCAACCAATTTTCGTCCACCCCAACATTTCCACCTGACCGTTCCACCGCTACCATTCTCTAAGTTACCTAACCTAACCTAAACCAACTGCGGACACCACCTGGGCTGCTGTCGGGAAGACAGGAAGGGGGCCCTGCCGGACACAGGCCAGCAGCGGGAGGACAAGAGGTGAAAGGCCAGGAAATGTCTCCAGCCCACACCCACCCTCTGTCTCCTTCACATACAATGGTCGCACTTACGCCTCTCTCTATACTCTGAAAGATTAGACAGAAGGAGCCTCTAACACAGTGGAAGGAGCGTGGGTGTGGTGTATTAGTGAAAGTAGGACGTAAGTGCGTGTGTCCTACTGATGCGTTGAGACGTGTTCCGTGTGTTTACCGTATACCTGTGTGGTGGCATGATGAGTGAGTATACCAGTTGTGCTGAGGCAGATTGGACTGACGGGCTGCCCTAGAGCAATATGGCTATTTATATGTTGAGATGAAGACACGAGTGTCCTGGTGTGTTTAGATGAGACAGTGTATGTTGTGTGGCGAGTTAACAAAAAGCAGGAAGAGGGAAGAAATAAAACCTCTACACAGAGAGAGAGAGAGAGAGAGAGAGAGCACCTGTTGTTGTGTGTGGCGGCAGGGTGGCGTGATGAGGGCGGGGGATGTCACTAACACACCCAGAGACTCAGACTTCACCACCTCTGAGGCCTCGAGTCATCAGGAGAGAGCGCAATATCCCACTAATGAAGTATTCCTCTAAGCCTAACAAACCACTCCCGAGCGGCCACTGCCAGACCAGACCTTACATTCCACGTGGCATTATTAAACTTTCCATCTCATTTGGGGATACAGGAGTCAAGAGAAGAGTCCCCAAAGTTAACAATGACTTACACCAGTTAGTCTCATGTCTTCATCAAAAGTATTTAATTGGTTTTATAGTATAACCTATTCCTCTTGTCGAGACCATCTATCAACAAAGGGATCTGATATTAAATACAGATCACAGCATCTCCCTCTGTCGATGAAGTTTGCCTCAAAATAATTATCCAACGTTGATCAATTAACCTAACTGTTGGATTAAATACTGGTACTGCTTAGTTTTTGGAGAACGCATCTCTATCACATGTAGCAAATGCTTGGTAGCCTAATGGTGAAAATAAATAGTTAGTCACAGGTTAACCGCACCTGATCCTCTAGTGGAAATTAAAGATTATTAAGAGTTATGTTTATGAATGCCATCCCGAACAAGAAAAATATCCGAGGAAGTAGGGACGTGTGAAGGCTGCGACTTGATACCATGACAGTCAAGGTCACCATCAAAAAGTTACCAAGGCCGCTGTTTTCACGCCACTCTGGGCGGGTTCTAAAACTACCTGGCGAAAACCTAAGCAGCCTCGGATTTACAATTGAAAACAAACCCTGATAGATCATTGCTTGGAGGGTCTTTTAATTTATTTTTATTAATAATAATTACCAAGTAGCTTTTATGTTGTTATTTTTTTCTGAGAGACATACGATCTATCACTTGATATATCTTGGGCTTTATCTGGAGTAGAAGTAGCAGGAACTGCACCTGCCCTCCTGGCAACCCTACCACCACCCACTCATTACTGGACTTGGTGGAAAAATGCACTGATTAGATAACTTCACAGATTACTTTAACTTCAGTTATGTATACAGTGCAGGCGGTTAGAGAGATTATAATACAGTATACTAATAACGCCTTATTTGAAGACAGATTGACAAACAAACCTATTCTTAGACAAAAAATCTCTCCAACTTCGTTGACGTAGGTAATAAGTGCGCATGTGGAGGTATTTATCTTGCAAAACCGAGAGGAAAAAAAGCAATAACTCAAATAAAATGCATCTAGAAAAATTAATACCCACCACATACATGAGCAAATTTAACTAAATACTGTAATATTGTTCAGATCCATAATTAACGTACACGAGATCAGTAGTTATCTGATGACCCGCAATATTTTCGGTGGTAGCTTGTGACGTATTCCAACACAGCTGTTGGGTTACTCATCCTCCTCCGTCTTGCTCTGAGACCTCCCACATGTTCATTACACTCACACCTGCACCCAACAACACCTGTGACGATTCTCGCACAGTGGGTTAAGCTTATTTCTTTGTTTGCAGTTTTGCTTTCGCTCTGAACAGAAGGGATGATTTTAAATAATCTGGATTTAGTCGAAGTATTTTATATAAGGTAAAGTTGTGATTCCAATAAGGAGGTAGCGGTGGTAGCAAAAAACAGAACATTCCACTGCCAAGTTTGCGGTAGCGTTAACGGTATGCGTTTGCACTACTCACCATCCCTGCCTGTAGAGACTGAACACGAAACCTTCTGAAAACGGACGACTGTGCACATAGAACATGTGTGAATTATTCCCTGCTATGGATGTTTAGTTGCGGTTGCATGCAATCACAGGACAGCTGGATGGCTCGTAGTGCATCAAAGTCAAGACTCGATTTATAACAGGTTTATTCATTTATCATCCTACTGTTTTATGTGGATAATCGAAGTCAAGAATGTCCGTTTTTAGACTAATAAAACGCAAACGTAGTAGTACCTACAATAATTTGTTGTCTATGAGCCAAATGAAAGCTATGAATCTTCATGCAAAAAAAAAAAAAAAAAACAATGTTTCTATACTGGAGTGACTGGGATCGATATTGTAGCATTTCTAGATGATTTGTAAGACTCGCCACCTCGTGCGCTAGAAAAGGCAAATAATACGAAGTTGTAGCCTACTATTTGGTCGTATTCCAATTCCTTTGGGTAACGTACCAGCCACGGTGCAATGCACTTGATTTGGAAAAATAAGTTGTAATAGTTAACGTAAGAAAGCAGTCTAGTTAGTCTATGTAAGTTATGGATTGCAACTTGGTGGACGAGGGCCGGGATCCACAAGTGTAACTTACATTGAAGTATCTACTTGCAAATCAACGTTTAAAGCATACTAAAGTGTGTGTGTATGTAGCTCATGATCCAGATTCGTAGACGTGGCACCTGCGCAGTACAGTACTGTAAGATGCATTTGGGAGACTTGAAATAGAGTTATGGTTCCATACTTGGGCTCAAAAATTACTTATGTAGATACGAATGCAGGTCCACGGGGTGTAGCCTAACTCTGAGTTAGACTACACCGGTGCAAATCTTTCGTCGATCCCCCCTCTACGCTCATTCTAAGAAACTTGAAGTTTTGTATTTGCGAATGACAAACCCTTCTCAACTCAACGATAAACTATGAGTAAATATACAATTACAAAGCGTTATAAGGACAATTGGCACCTCAATATGTCTTACGAACTCTATACATTAGGTTTACGGGGAGAATACACTCTTGGTACAGTGGAGCGCCTGATTCCCCCTAAGTATGTCAGGAAACAGGACCAGATTCACAAGTACTATGGTGTTCTGTTGCTTGGAATAGTTTGTAGGAATCATCAGTTGCTCTAGATTTACCCAAACTGTATCTCCCTCTTAAAGGCACACACACACATTACCTGTGGGCCAAATAGTGTTGTAATGCACAGTAAAATATAGTACCATGATAAAAAATCTGACACAGTAGCTTCAGAGAGTGAGAGAGAGGGGGGGGGGGGGAAGGAAGTGAGCAGATGCGGAGAAAGAAGGGCAATCCCATATTAAACCACATCCCCCTACCCCTGAGAACAAATTATATATATATATATATGGTACACACAGCCTTCGAAAAACAACACTAACTCTTCAACACAAAGTTACTCCTCAGGGTCCTGGGTACCCAAAGTCAATGATTTTTACCTACCCAGCCGGTATATCCACCACCAACACAACACAAGAGAGCGACCCTACCTACCTCCAGGCAAGACAGGACGTAGTTACTAGCCTGGGGCGGAGTGGCCACCCTCGCCCTCTCCCACCCTCTCTCTCTCTCTCTTCTTTTACCCTAGCTAGCCCATGTTTCGCTTTTACTACTTCAAAATTCGTATATAATTTATAAAATGTAGTGTTTTAAGTGATACAATTTATATTCGATTTAGCAAATACGAATACTCTGTAATCTTTCACCACACCTGACTACATGAGGGGGTCATGTTATTAATAATAGTTCCATTTCAGCAAATTACGTTAACAGTGTGCATAACTTTTAAAAACCGATATTTCAAAATATAAACAATGATCTTGTGATTCCCTTGATATTCCCCTAACCTCCCATCTCCACGTACCCCCTCCCTCCCCTTCGTCCCTCCTTTGAGGAAGCCATGTAACCGTCTCTGCCTCCCACACCACACCACGCCTCACCCTCGCCCTTACATACAAACCATCCACCTTGCTTTTCTATGCCCCTTGTCTTTGCCTTGTCAGATAAATAAGGTGCTCACACCTCAACAAAATTCGTCTATGATGTACCTGACAACAGTACTGCCCAGTGTATGTATCTCCTTAAGAGTTATATAACTTATATACGGTACTGCCGGTCATCACGGACCCCTGCCCCCTGTGACCATCATTTACACCCATTTCCTTTTTTTTATATATCTCAATCGTTCACTTATAGCTGCATGTCATACAATTTGTATGTAATATGCCAGAGTAGGTACTGTATGATATTGTATTAAACTACTCTTGCACACGAGCGCTCTCTAAGTTTATATATAACCAAACTTCATTGAGCAAACCATTAGGCTATCAGTATCCATGAAGAATTAATAACCTCTAATGACCCACGGTAAATGGCGGGAAAAATATGTGCCCATAAGCCTTTATAAATAATGGTAACCGCTGTAGTAACTGGGCCAGTGGGCCCAGCCAGGCTACCTTTGGTTGTTGTTTGCATTATTTGCTTATGTTTCGTTGAATATAATACCATTTACTCCTTGTTACCTGACACACATGATTTTAAAAGAAAACTCAGTAAAAGGATATCACGTTCATTCATAAATGCCTTGTTTGTGTACGTGTGTTCAGTGTAAATCCACATTAAGACATTTTTAATGCATACAATACTATTCATGCACGACTTATATATTCATAACAAATATATTCTTAGGTAAATTTTCTATCCAACTTTTATTTTCCAGCATATGAAGTACGATTACCAACAGCATCCTTTAACACAATTTTGTTAGTTCTTCCGTGGAAATGGCACTAGCAATCCCTTACGTCACATTTTTCACTGCTACAAAACGGTATTTCCTTCATTAAATACCCATTTTTCATCACATACAATACTAGATAAAGACATTACATGATTTTTCATCACGTACAATAATAGATATGGACATTACATGATTTTTAAAGGCCACCAGTCAGTATAACGATGATGATGGTGAAAGATAAACAAAGCTGTGGGAGAGAACAAGTGAGGGTACTAGCCTAATAGGGATAAGGTCAGTCATATCACAGCTCGCACACAAATATATCAAAGCCTTGCAGACAACATGCAAAACATTTAGTTATCAAGTATGATATACAGTCACGAGCACAAGTATCCAGGTGTGCTACGAATACCTAGAGACTAGTAAATAAATGAATGGTAAGAACTCCATTGGAATTTGTTCGTTGGTGAATTGGACTGTTCAAAGCTCCAACCAAAGCTCTATACTTATTAGTGCTCGTGACTCTACATGTAGTTGACTCTTCATACACGTATAGTGCTATTTAAATATCACACCATGAAGAACATAAACATGAATACTGTACTTGCCTTGAGACGCGACGGGATAATATGTCCTGTACTATCCAATTTCTATAAGGTTATCCTGTTCACTGGGTACACACAAGTGTTTATTAATATCACTCAAAGGTTTCACGGACTGACTAAATCACTAAAACACAAGACATCACAGATCACGTGTTTATCTCACTGGCACGGAGCAGAGTGTGGGTCCACCTCACGGGAAGGAAGCTGTACCTGCACTGAACTGAACTGAACTCTGGTGGAGTCTGGCCGTCCCTGCTGCTGCTGCTGCCACCTTCACCACCAGCCTCACTCACTCACTGCACCACCAACCATATAATATTATACTTACTTCACTTGTACACTCGCAATCCTCAAAATATGTATGTATCCAGACTTGCATCTGGATACAAATTTCGGATTGCGAGTGTACCTTTGCTATTGTATGCATAATGTGGATAATAACCAATTCTTCCAATATACAGGTATCCCTTGGTGTTCCCAAAATGATTGTGAGAGATGATAAATAGTGTATAAGATGAAAACTGACCGAACTAATTCTTCCAATGTTGATACAGGTATCACTTGGCACCTCCAAAATGATTGTGAGAGATGATAAACAGTGTATGAGATGAAAACTGACAGAAGTCTTGGGACCTCTGGCCAACGAACCGGGTAAACAGGTGGACTGCGTACGAAGCCGCGCGCATCCACGTTTATGGGCATATTAAAGTTTTGAAAAATCAAGAGCTGTTGGTTTTGTTTTGTTTTGTTTTGGTATTCGGCATATAGGTTCCAAGGCTGTAAGTTATATTACATATCTTTAAATACATGGTCACTTTATATAAGTTCATAACTTGGGCTAAAATAGAAGTTATTACGACTGTCAACGGCCAGGCAAATGCTATGAGTGAGAAAAAAGTGTTGATTGTCGGACGCGGATGAACCGTCAGTGGATATGAGGCTATATGGAAGCTTGATCACAATGGTATACACTGGTCACTACGATATCTCTGGACTATTGTGTGGTTCATCGATTAATGAAGAAAACCTTTTAGAAATAAGACATATACTGTATACCCGTATATCAGTGTAACGATATACCAAAATTATAATATATTGAAAAGTAAAAATGCATTTACATTACACACATTTTATTGACCTCGCTAGTAGGCGTAGTTACTGAGGATATTTGGAACCAGCTCTTGCTACCGAGATGGCCAGAGAACAACAAAAAGTAGCATGTGAGATGGGAGAGCCCGGGGGTCAGCAGGGCAGGAGGGATGAGAGGGCCAGCGACACACGGCAGCTCGTAGGCAAGGTTTACAGTAAGTTCAGAGAACTGTTTAGCTCTTCTCATAACCTAGCGTTTGCATAGGTAAGTTTAGAGGCTCTGCAGAAGTGAAGACGAAGGAAGAAGAATAAAAGAGGGAGATTCAAAAATCGAGGGAAATAAAAAATTAGACAAATGATGTTAGGCCTATAGTTAAAAACTACAAAATCACATATTCACTGTACTGTGCCATAAAGACCTTATATATCACAATACAATAGATAGAGGTAACAGAGTGAAGGGATAGCAAGCACGAAGGAAAAGGGAAGAAAGGAATTGGCTGAGGTGCGAAGAGGCTCCAATATCTATAATGATTAAATTATTGCCCACATCTGAGCTGGCAATACCCCTCAGTGGGAACATAATCACCGAACAAAGGAAATAAACAACTCGCAGGTAACACAACTAATCATGGGAAGACAAGAGAGATAATATTAAGTATAGTAGTAACATTGAATTCACTCTGGTGAGGAGTCAAAAATAGTTATATTATTTTCTCGAGTTTCAGGAGCTATAACTTTAAGAGCACCACACGTAAAATCACCCTCAGTGATAGGCCTACTATTACAGTTGCAATATTTGGCAGATACCTTCACATCTCTCTTTTTGAGGCTAGGTGCCAACTTGGAAGTCGGAACTTGTGTGGGGGGGGGGGGGACTGGCATTGACCTTTGGGCTTCGGTAACGGGCTCTACGAAGTCTGCGTTCAGTGTCGCAACATGAAAAGCTGTAACAGTCACAGGTGCTGTAAAGTATAGAGGTGTTCAGAAACAAGGTATGACCATTGCCAGTAGAATAAGGTAGGGAGATGAAAATAATTCCAAGAAACTTACCGGTATTAGAGAGGGAAATCATAGAGAAATAAAGGAGGTAACCGGATGGTAATAGAGAATCGAAAACCATGGTCAACTACCCTGGAGGATATCTAAGAGACAATTGAATTGAATACTGTTGTTTTATAAGTTTAAACTAGGAGAAGCAGCAGAGTTAATCAAGCGTACATTGATGAGGGGACTCACCTTGGGAGAATGGAATCAGAATTATAAATCGCAACGAGAAGAAATACGATACAAAGGATGTTGCAGCTCCTTGTGGTACGTACATCTTCAACCTGGGAAAAGTAAAATAATAACATCCACCCTTACGCAGGAGACAGAGATAGTGAGTTGAAACAGCAAGCACGAATTAGATAGAAAGAAAGAAGGGACAGTTAAAGAATTGAAAGTGAAAAAAAAGACTGTGTTAGGCCAGAAAGACTTTGTACTCTACCACAACGAAGGAGACGGAAGTAAGGGTCATCAAGAACGATGGAAAATAAGAAGGGGCGCCCAAACCCTTAAAGTACTGACCACCCCCTACGTCCCCATGATTTACTCAAACGATCCTAAGACGACTGGCTAGTGGCTAGTTTACTACTGTGCACTGCTCTTTCTTTCCTCTCCCCTTCCATCGTCCCAAGCTTCTGTACAAATGTTCCCAAATTTACTGATATTCACCCCTAGTGTCTCTTTTATGTACACAGTGGAACTCATATACTACGTACCCTCTGCAACTCCTTTTCATGAACTCTATTCCAGCAACACGGTGACATCTGTAAAGATCCTTGTAACTATAGAGACCATTCTATTCCGTCCACTTTCAGTCAAGGCTACATGGGATCGAAGAGAGGCTGACTTACTGACTCACAAATGCGCTATACATGCAACTAGTGAACATTTCAAATCAACAATTATAATGTACTTTTGTTATGTCACAACAGTCATCTAAGCAGTAACATAATTTTCTGTTCTGCCTCGCTTCGACCCCACATGGTAAGCTTAGTACGGTAGCTAGTAGCGTATACCCAGTTTATTATATCAGGCTAGAAAAAAAAATATATATATTTGTTCATGATTCGGTGTCTTGGTGCATAAGAAATGCATAAACTGTGTTCAACACATGGTATTCAATAGCTCTCCTTTGCAGATTATCATATTTCAAAAGATAGGAAAGGGAGTGGGTGGTTCCTATAAGGGGCGTTTATAGTTTCCAAGGTCCATATAGTACCTATAGTATAGGGAGAGGAAGACTATCTCCGATGTCCGACTTAATCACCCACATAATTATAAGAGGGGACATTGTCTCACTTTTGGCACCGAGATATGTGTTTGAGGTTATGGAAGAAACAGGGAATAAGTCCACTGGGAGATAAAGGGTGTTTGATGCGATATAATGACTGGGTCACATTGCCAGACTATTAAAACGATCATTGCCTTGGACATCTACATGAGCAGGGACTCAGCAGAGACCAAATGGCCATAAAAAAGATCATGAATAGACTGCAAGATGAGATGGCGAGAATGATCATGATCATGTAAAGTAAAACAATGAGTGGCGTTGGAGTGAACTTCAAGAATATACAATAGAATAATGAATAGATGACAGTGAAAGGAACATTCCTGGATGAGGCACGGACTAAATCCAAGGCACAGATAGAGGGAAAGCAATTCTGCTGTCTGTAAATACATTACAATAGGGAAGTACTGAAGCCTGAAGCAATCGCCATAAAAAAAGCAGCACATTTCACACTATTCACAGACTTTAACCCATCCATAAAATTAAAATGGGATAAGTGGTCTGACACAGGACGAAGTGTCATGACGCATTATAGAGTTTGAGGAGGAATGGTAGGCTATTTATTGAAACAGGTGTAATATATATTATATTATATCCATATAACTTAAGAAATGGTGTGAAATAAACTTGGGTAAACATTTCATTATTGTGTATTTCAGCATCTACAACTCTACTAGGTTACATAAAATTTCAAACTATTTTCTGACAAGCTCACATTAAATTTAAAGCTTATAGGTTATCATAAATAAAGCTACACATTTGTTAAGTAGCTCTTAACTGGTAACACATATTACATTTGTAACAACATAAAATCAGGCTGCTGGGAAATATTATAGCAGACTTTGAACTCACTTGGATAAAAGTAAATAATAAATACTGTACCAACATAACATAGCCATCCAACCTACATGGTACATGAGAACATTCCTTCTCTAACAAGAGTAGCATTTATTAAAACAGCATTTTTTCTTACCAATAGTAAATTTTCACAGGCGATATCGTAATGGCTACACATGGCTCATTGAAGATTTTTGCCAATACAGGGATTAGGAGTCTCCTCAGCCAATCATGCAAGGCAGAAACTTTTAAAAGGAGTCGCACTCTAGCCAATTATATACAAAGTAGAAACTTGTATGTCTATACGGTATCCACAGTGACCATTTATCATCGTCTAGAAAAAAAACAGACTACTTGTATACCATAGGAACAGATCTATACATCTCTTAAAGAAATGATGGTGAAAGTAAAAATGAAGTAAAAGTTCTGTTGTACAAAAACCAACTCTGCTCGGATGTTTATGAAATTCAATGCATCCGAAATATATAATAAAATATAATCATAAAAGTTCTTCACTATGCTCATATTTACAAAAACTTATGCCCAATAATTACACTGCATGTATACAAAATATTTTGTCCTTCAGCCTTACATCAGACATTTTATTTTGTCCATATGCAATTGACGAGTGTAACCAGAACTGTCTTGTCTGACAAGATGGCTTCTCAAAACATTAGGGCAACACCTACCTAATTACCCCTGGAGTTTTAGTTAGGATACCTCTAGTACATAGGATGAAGTTGAAATGGCAAGGCTGGATAAAATGAGTAAAGCTATATGTGACCCATTACAGTCATGGTCCTTAATTTCATGCAAGCAGACCTGCTTCGAATATTAAAGATAGTTCTGAATAACTTCCAATATTTAGGGAAGGGATAAAGTTGGAACTCATTCAGTGATTAAATTATTTATAATAATTTGTTGTGGTCCACTAAATAACTGGGACAGATGGACAAATACAATTTCAGAGTAGGGGTAACTGGGAGGGTACTGCTCTAAAACAACTTTATTTTCTTAAATGGCCAACCTGATATTCCTTCCTTGAGTTGTGGGCTATCAAATATGATTAATACTGAATGATGTTGCGTGTGTTTTATTATAAAGACCTGCTGCTTTACCTGATAATACAGTTACTGCAATGTAATATTAAATAAGATGTAATTTGCACAATAATGTCTAGATTTAAATTAAATAATAAACTCAGAAGAGTAAAAAAACTTATTGGTTCATAATACAAATCTGGAAACCCACTTGACTGCAAACACTCAAGAGCATGAATTTGAATTAAACTTGCTAAATTTTAAACATACAAATATTTCCAATATCAGGTAAGATTCCAACATAACGAAATATAGGATTATATACATGTACTATGGACAAACATGATGCTCAGTGTCATCTTTAGCATGCTTATTCACAAATATAATAGCCAGTACTTGTACCATAAATGTACAATAAAGTATCGCAACAGATATTCCCCTTAACAAGGAAGGTCCTCGAGAGGTGTCAAAACAAGTTCCATTACAGGTACAGTAAATCTACAGCAAGAGGATATATTCTTAAGAATTACAAGATCCATTTTATTGTCATTCACACAAGATACTGTTAGGATACATGTATACATGGTTAAGGAAAACTAATCCTGTGGCAGTATTACTGGAGGAACCACTAGAGTAGCATAGACTGATGTAACTCAGCCCTGCCACCTTGCAACAAAAATAACTCACACAACCTCACAACTACACCTACAATGACCACACACCTAAGTACTGAATATTATGTTTCTGTTAACTTTAGATACAACATAGTGGAGACTATGTCATATTTACTGTAAACACAAACAATATTCATTTTCAATGATTTGCCCCAGATCAAAACACAAATTCAACCAATATATTGCACTAAAATGCTTATATTTTGCATCAATTAGACTAAAGTAAAACTTACAAGATAAAAAGTCTTAAAATATCCTTGTATAAATAAAAGAAATAAAAAAAGCCACTACCATTACCACTATCAGGGGCAACCAAGGCAAACTAAATTAGTGGAACCTGTAAACTATAATTTAAAATTCACAACTAGCTTACAAGCTTCCAAACCAAACAAAAAACAACACTCACTCACAAGACTTACCAACTTCTATTCTTTATCTCCTCTGCTATAGTATTATGTTCCAATACAGAAGCACAAGGAACAAAGCCTTGTGTTCATGATTCTGCCATTAATCATATTTGTATAATGATACACGTCTTTTATACATCACAAACTTCAGACACATTCCAATGACTTTTCATTACAGTACCAGTATTTTAACAAAAGAGACAATTATTACTTTTTTAATGCACAGAAACTGTAATGGATATATAATATACATTTATCAAACACACATAACTTAAAGAAAGAACATAGGCAAGTTGGCCTCTTGGAAGTTCATCTTAAGTGTACAGTGACATATGCCTAAATGTAGCTGACAGACCACACTCCAGGCCAGTTCACACTCCTTCCTTAGGGTCAAGGAAAAGGGGAGGATGATAAAGCTCAAACATCTATCATGATAAATAATGACTAAAAAGGCATTGTTCTTCCTCTACCACCAATACTTTTTCAGGCTCAAAATGCAGGATTCAAGATCTGATTTATTCCCAATGAATGAAGTGACCAAACAAGACACATTTTTATATAAGAGTTCAGGTAAGGATGAAGCCTGCACAACTATACTGTACTTCTGAAGCAAAAATTTTATACGGTAAATACTAAGAATACAATACATTTAATGAGTCTGAGAAGGGAGCATTAAAACGCCAATTGGGAAATAACAAATATGAATAAACACACTGAGAAAGAAGGAAGGAATAATGTAACTCAAATATTGGGGCACTGGTTCCCGAGACTAAATTTAAACAGAGCAATCATACTGGTGGGCGATGGTCTAGTGGGTTAGAGCGCCAGGTTGGGACTGCATACTGGGCAAACTTCTTTTTTTTTCCCCTGGTATGAGGCTTTTGGAGGTAGCCAGGAAGTTTCCTGTTCTTAATATGCCACTAGCCGAGCCTTGGGTTCCTGTACTATTTAGTTACCTTTTACAATTCCTGTTATCATCACCCAGTCCCTGACTTTTCCTACCGAGGTTTGGTATTTTATATGTGTCTCATATTACATCACTAAGGTGCATAGAGATACAAGATTGGGTTATCTCAGTCAGGTCATTTAAGGGAGAAAGTTCAACTCATTCCCAGTCACACTATGGCTTGAATGAAATACTTCCTGACTACCTCAAGGATTTAACCTGATGTAGGATGACCCCAACCAGACTCTCTAGCATATGAACCTTAATTACACCAAGAGCAGTCAAATAATCCCCCAAAATGAGGTCATGTGTGAAATGCTGGCCTGGGCATGCACAAAGCTGATGCTTATGACTTATATGCCCTGAGATATAAACAGAAAACTTGAATTTAATCCTTGGATATTATGCTTAGCAGATTGAGAGTTTGTGCTCATCAAAATATGTGACAGGTTACATTTCACATGTACCAGTAAGGTTTTTCCCTCCATCTCTTTCAATGCCATCATAGGCAACATGTGATATCCTTTACCAAAACATAATTTCTAGAATATTTTTCTGAAGCGAACTGTAATTGTCCACAGCCGATATCACATAGGTTGACCATTACTGGTTGATGCTCATCATCCAGGGGTTAGGAGTCTATCATCTAATCCGGTGCTAAACTCTTTAATTACTGTAATTAATTAATCCGGTGTAATATCATGATACTGACTGTGGATATTTACGATCATCTAGAGTAAACCAACAGAAGTAAATCTCAAGAGAATATACAAATATCAACCACGTACTGTAACCAAATACTTTATTCACCGTGATGAACTCTTAAGTGATCAAATCTGTGAAAAACATGCACTTCCTATAAAATGACTCGATAGTAAAAATATCTATATAATTTAAGAATAAGAATACAGTAATGCATGGGTAATCCAAGTTGATATTTGACCTTTTCAATTTGCAAATTATTGACCGAATAGATTGAATTATCACAAAAATACTTCACAGCTATGACAGAGTTAGCTTTTAAAGGGATCTGTGGTATAGTGAAAGAAAACGAATTGGAGTGATTCGTCCACACTTTGTCACAGAAGGGCATCGATACTGAGGAATTCTGTTTCATGGCATAGTTTGAAGGAATCGACAGCATCCAATTTTCCAAGAGCATAACAAGTATCTTACAGAGACATGATGCTCTTGTAGAATTGGAGGCACCATTTGCTTCTAATTAGCCAATACCTTACCCCTTAATTAGAAAATAATGCAGTTTTCAGAGGATTAGAATAATAATGAAAATGCAAAACCATAGAAGAATGCTTGGTATAACTAGAAAATTCACAACAAATTGACCTACAGTCTTGTACTACTACCTTGCAGTCTTTCAATCAACATACAATTACATTAGTCTACTCTTAAAAATGCAGTATAAAAAGAACATCATATTGCCATCTCAGGTTAAATAACTATTCCCTAAAACACTCTAAAATCCCTTATCATTAATTCTAATGATAAATAACACAATGAAATTACATTATTAAGCAGCTTCACACTTAATCAATCAAGCAATCAATGTCTACTGATACATTATTCATTAAACATTTTGAAAGGTAGTCATAGCATGCTGGATACATTTTATACTGTACTCCCTCTGATAACAAAATAGTCTACTCAAGTGGCTCCAATAAATTTTCTTATGGTATTCTTCTTCCAATATTTTCTTTCTAGATTTGTCCCTATTTAGTAACAGTAATGCAGTGAGAAAATAAATTAAAAGCAAAAACTTACAATGGTGATTCTGGACTGCATCTCCAATAAAAATCAAGAGTGCAATTTCAATGCTTAGCAATACTGCACAGTATACTGGTATCATAGTATCAAAGGCCAACAGGTCTTTCTCCCCTGATAATATACAGTACAGCATAAATAACATCCTTTGGCTTTATTACAAGTACTGTATACTGGTGAGGACATACCCTGTTATGTTTTGGGAGTCTATTTGGATAACAGCAGTGAAAAAAAAAAAAAAAAAAAAAAAAAAAAAAAAAAATCAAGGCAATAATACACACACTCCAAAACTACCAACCACTGTTGCAAAGTTACAACAAACTGCACCACAAATGTTTCCCAAACTATATATTTCCTATGTGTAAAAAAATTGTGTATATGTTCTCCAAATATAAACATGTAATTACAATAAAACTTCAAAGATCCAGACACAGATGCAGCTGCATAGATACAAATAATCATCTGCCACTCACCCACAAGAGGTAACAAATTACAAATGCCATTATGGTTGATTTGCACGGTATATATATATATATATTATAGGTATTATTCAAGTATTTGTCCATAAAATCTACCATCAATTTTTTTCTGTCAAATACATTTCTTAATACATGTACGTCATTTCCTCATAGGTTATTTCCATTGCAAATGCATAGCTTTCGTAATACAACTACCCTAAATTGATTCAATTTTCCTTAATCCGCGGTGTGTACAGCGGCCATATTGGTGTGTACAGCCAATCAGCTTGCTTGATTAATGCGCCTTAATTTCAACAGCCAATCAGTGTTGGATTACAATGGCTTCCCTTTGTACAGAGTGTCTGTCTGTCCCCGAACATATTCTTCAGTGCTGTTTTGAGAATAACGAAGCCAATTTAGACTTTTAACATGTCCATGGAGTATAACTGACGTCAGTGAACTGCCCCACATGTAATAAGGCCTGTATTTACCGCCATCTCTAATAAAAAGGCACCGTAATACCAATTCAAGATGGCCACCAAGTGTTTAAATCGTCCTGGTAGACTGCTAAGGTTAGCCTCAGGTAGTCTACCCCGGTTAGGTCCCGGTAGTTTGCCGCGGTCCTGATTAGGTTAGGTTAGGTCAGGTGAGGTCTACCGGTACCTAATTTTATTTAACGAGTTATAGTGTTTTTCAGACAAATTTGTAGTTCATATCTGGCGAAAATGCATATGACTGTTTTTGGAGATTGGGTGGGGTGAAGGGGGTGATATATCCAAAAACACTCATTTGCGACGGATGTGAACAACAGATTCGTTAAAAACACACTATTTAACATTGCATTCTGAAAACCTCGAGTCGGAAAGACATTATGGACAAACGCTTGATTATTTCCATATTATACAGTACTGTATATACATATATAATTTTTTTGAGGAATGATTATTAATACTGTATGTTGAACTGTGTATTAAGTCTAAATGTAGGGTAGTAGACCATAGAATTGCATACAGTAAAATAAATTTATGCTAAGATCCAGATGTTTCAAGAAGAGGACATGGTTAATACCCAAAATTGTTCGGATCTTTGAGGTTTTATTGTATTCACTCCATTAAGCAGTGGTGGATTCAAATGCTTCAAAAAGCAGCAAGTTGCTCGCAAGTTTTGGACAGTTTTTTGGGCAGGCTTGTGGAATGATTGTTCAATGGTACCTAAGTATTTGGCATCTTCATTTTCAAGAATGCAAAATTTAGCCAAGATCTCACCATTCAGGGGTATTCTTCAAATAAGTTTAAACCGGTGTCATTTATAAGGTAAACAATAATGGAATAAAATTAACCCTCAAGGAGGTACAGGAACTTTTTCATAGATCCCTAAAAATTTATACTAAAAGGCCATTTATAAGAAGTTCCTTTAAAATTTTAAAATAGTATTAAAATTGTTCCCATACATTATGATACTTTAATTGTATCTGTCACTTGGTAATGTTCTAAGCTTTCAAATTGCACTCGATTACACAAACACTGTACGGAACTACAATAAAGTAATCAATCATATTGTACTACACTGACTAAGTTTTCCAATACAGTACTGGTAATGTAATCACAAAAATTACTGGAAGCCAATAACATACTTTAAAAGTAATTTGAAGAAGTTTTAAAATAAATCCCATCAAGTTTTGTGAAAAGTGTGGGCCTTGAATCTTACATTCTTACAAAAATATTTTTTTCAATCTGTGAAACATGCTTTATTTTCTACTTTTCCACTAAAAAGAACTGTAAAAGCTCACCAATGACATTTGTACATTAAAATTCCACAACTTTTAAAGTTCCTCATGAACAGCATGTCTTTCAACATGGAATGCCTTCATATGTACATTATAATTGCTCTTCTGAGTGAAATCTTTACGACAAATTGTACACTCATATGGCATTTCTCCGGTGTGAATTCTAACATGGTTATCAAGATTATACTTCCTAAAGAAAGCTTTACCACAGAACATACATTTATGCTGCTTATCCCCAGAATGTTCACGTACATGAAGCTGTAAATTGTTTTTATGAATGAAAGATTTACCACATTCGTTACACGTAAAAGGACGAATGTTTTTATGACTTCGAACATGAGCTTCTAAATCCTTAACACGATGAAAGCTGCGCTCACACATTTTGCACTTATGTGGCCTGTCACGTACTCCCATGTGTACCCACTTGTGTGCCTCTAAGTTACACTTCACTGCAAAACTTCTATTACAGATATTGCACTTATATGGCTTTAGGCCAGTATGCGTTCGTAAATGTAGTGCAAGGGAAGATTTCTTGAACACTTTAGAGCAAACATTACAAGTGGCATTGTTCTCAGACTTACCATCTTCCGTGTGGTGCTGTGGATCATGCTTCTGGCGGATATGCTTTGTGAGGCTCGACTGGTGCACAAAACATTCTCCACAGTGTTGGCATTTTTTGGGCCATCTCTCATGTGTTTCTTGATGCCAGGCCAATTTCTTTTCTGAAGGGAAGACCTCATTGCAAGTTGAACACATGAAATCCCTCCGAACCTTTGTCTTCCCCTTTTTCTTTGAATGTGCCTTTATCTTATGCTTGTTAAGGCATACTACATTTTTATAAGTCTTTTGGCAGATATCACAATCAATTTCTTGGCCATCCATATGTGTAACCAAATGCCGCTTAAGAGCCTGTCGTGTTGTGAACCCATTATTACAAGATGCACAGCGATACGGCCTTTCTCCAGTGTGGGTGCGTGAGTGTACTACCAATTCTGACTTTCTCTGGAACCTCCTACCACATTCTTTACATTCAAACATGACAAGACCCATATGGAAAAGCTGATGCTGTGACCATGAGTACCGGCTAGGGAAAGTTCGATTGCAAATAAGGCAATTTAAGTCTGCTACTGTGTGTGTCTTCATGTGCTTAATTTTTAGAAGTCTTCTCTTGAATACCATGTGGCAAACTTGGCATGTGACCCTACTCTTGAAGACCATCTTGCGATGCTCAAATAAAGTCTCCGCAGATGGGAACCTCAATCTGCATTCTGGGCATTTGTATTCCCCATTTGATGAGAAGGATTCCAGCATTGAGCGAGTTTCATCCTGCAGTGTTCCCATCTCTTCTTTACACTTGAGAATTGCAAGAGCAGTTTCCGCCTCTATTTCCTTCTTGTTACTAGACTGGAAGCATTTAACTTCAATTGCACTCCTGATGGCCCCAGATTTCTCCATGGCCTCAGCACATGGGGAATGCTGGCCGGCATGCAATAGCTTTTCCTTCAGACTCTTAAACATTTTATTACACACAAGGCATTTCCAATGATCCAGGTCAAGTGGCCCACGATTGGTGATACAGTTGTCCGAGTCACTGTCTCCATAGCAGTCTGACTCATACTCAAACTCATAGTCTTCGTCTTCTTTAGTGCTCTTGAGTAGTGTACTGGAGCCCTGCAGCCCTGAGGTTGATGGTACTGGAGACAGCTGGCGGTTGGTAGTACCGGTACTGCAGCAGCTTGTTTCTAACACAGTTACCTGTTGTATACAATACCATCTGATAAAATGTAATTAATTCATCATGCACTTTTGTAGTCCATTGTAGAGCTATGCCTCTCATTAATGAGCTGGATAAAGTATATTTTGTTTTTGTTTTACCAGGCAAAAATGTATAGGCTGCCTCATTTAATTCCTTGACGTTTTTGGGAAATGTATGCAATCCAAGACAAATTACACCAAAAATGCACACAATTAGATATTTATCTACAAATCATAAACTCTGGAATGTCTGCAAAACATTAATCTCAAGTCATATTACCATACTTAGAAGGAAATCGGTGAATTTTTGCCATCATAAAAACATGGACTTTATTAGAAAGCTGAGAGAAAAAGCCTTGTTGTTAGAAAGATTAGAATATGAACTGATTTTTTAAACTCTATTTAGATCACCTAGTGAAAATAGGACAAGATGTCAGTTGCAGAGATCGGCTAAAAGGAGTGATGAGAGATGATGTGATATGCAAACATGGCAAGGTGGACAGGGAAGTGCAAAAGGGAAGGATGAGAAACAACAAACAGCAAAGAGTAATTACCTTTGAGCTGAACTTCATCTCCTCCTTCATGCCATCCCCAACTTTGGAACTGGAGGAGGAGGAGGAGGGTGTGGGTGTGGATGAGTCAGTGGCGAGGGGGTCTGTCTGAGGCATGGGAGGGAAGAGCTGGGTGATGCTGAGGCCGTCAGGAGGCAGCATGTCCGTTGAGATGTGCATGGTACTCTCGTTAGCACTCAGCTCCACAACTTCAGTGTGACCCAGGCTCCCCATGCTTTGTCCAGTTTCAATCTGTAGGGATGAGATGCCAATTACTTGCCTGCTTTCACTCTGCATGGATACATCCAGTCACAATACCATTCATTTCCCCATTCTCAATTGCACCATCAATCATTTGCCGAATCTCAGTTGCAAGCCCAATCATTTGCCCAGTTTCAATGTTATACTAATAACTTGCAGATAATCAATTTGTTGAAATAACATACCAATCACATCTGGTTTTACCATGCAGGAATAAATCATACCGTAACTTACAGCAATCATTTGACTAATATCTATCAGCAGGAAAACAATGCTAGTCACAATATCAATCAACGTAGGGGAGGTGGCCAAGTGGTTAGTGTACTGGACTCGTAATCTGACGGTCGGGAGATCGATTCCTCTCTGATGAGGGTCTAAGAATATTTAGTCTTTCGATTTGAGTTTCAGGCACTAACTATAAGGCCACCGAACATTGTAAAACACCCTCGCTGGTACCCTAACAGCTGCAGTATTTGGGAATTACCCTCACTTCCCTCCCTCTGTGGCTGGGTACCAGTTCGGAAGTCGTGACATGTGCGTGTGTGTGTGTGTGTGTGTGTGTGTGTGTGTGTGTGTGTGTGTGTGTGTGTGTGTGTGTGTGTGTGTGTGTGTGTGTGTGTGTGTGTGTGTGTGTGTGTGTGTGTGTGTGTGAGTAGCAGTTGACCTGGGCCACGGTAACGGGCTTGATGAAGCCTATGTCCAGTGTCGGAATTAAAAAACACAAACACACACACGTACAGTCTCGGCCTGGAGTAAGTATCCACCCAAACTCAGCCAACCCCGACATGTGGCACCATCGCAACCAGGGATACGAGGGATGAAGCAAGGCAAGACTTATCAACCTGAGTTGAATCAGCAAAACACTGTCTTCCCTCCACCTTCTCGCTGACTCAAGTAACTGATTCGACTCAGGTTGACTAGTATTGCCCTGTTTCACCAATCATATTCACTGCAGCGATGGCGCCACATTTCTGGGTTGGCTGGAAGTGGGTGGATACTTACTCTAGGCCAAGACTGTACAATGGCCAAGTCTCCACGTTTATCACCTGGAAGCATGAAGAAGACAGCAGTGTGGTCGAATGAGTAACTTGTTGGTTTAAGGGAAAGGATATTGTCAGGAAAGTGAAGGATACTGTACCAATTCCTACAAACTGCACAAAAAAAGTAAGATAAATCATAAACCATCAAGATATCACTTCTCAGTAATATAAGATTAACTTCTCACCTGCAATGAATAATCCTGTGTTAAGTTAAAACAACTATATAGCATGAGGCCCTAGTCACGACCTGGAGTCAGACTTCCACATCCCTGGTTTATGAAGATGAGTGTTGAGCTGTAGTACTTCAAGTGCTAAATGTGATTAACAGGAAACCACAAGTACTGTACACAGACCACAGCAGGAGAGGGACAATTATAGTACTATACCTTGGATACAAAGAGTGACAGTTTACCTGCACAGTATTTTCAAGAGGAGTGATTATAGCTGGTGCGAGAGGATGAAAGGCTGAAGAGTCCATGGTGGGGTAGGTTCTGGGAGAGAGGTTTGCAGGACCCGGTTCACCCGCAAACATGCATGAGCGATCATAAAACATCAGCTGGAAGAGGAAGCAATAATAAAACATCCTATGAAAAAGAGCAAATATCAGATGAATCAAGGAGCAATCATATGTTAATAATATTTGTCATCACCATCATTGCTGCTATCAAGCCTCATTTCCCTTTTGTCAAAGGGTTTGTTTTAGGCTCAGGAATGAAAAAATATTAAATACAAAACAATATATGTATGGGCAAACTACCCACTACCCAGTGAAATGGATCACATTCGCTTATACTACCTCTCAAGCCCACGAAATTTTCAGCCCTTCCCCACAACTACAATTATCTACAACAAAGTCGTTTCACTTATTTTATGAAAGAATCCACTGCAATTATTGTAATTGTAACTAATATTGTAATAATATTTGAAGAAACAAGGAGTGACAGCAACAATGAATAGATCATAAAAGTATTCTCATATCAGGTAGTCCATTTACTGTATTTCTGGCTTTAGGTAAATATCCAGTTTATGTGGTAAATGACTACTGTACTATGATTGGTTGAAATCAGCCACTAATCAGAATCAACCATTCAGATGCAAGGCCAATTATATCAACTGATAGGCATCAAATAAACTTCTAGATATACTGAATGAATATTAAAACTTAATGTAAATTAAAATCTCATAGAAAATTATTTATAGAAACGCCATTGGAGAATGAGCTTTTACTAATCCTTTACTTTTGACTTTGAGGCAGTTGCTAGGCTTCAGCTCCTCCTCAAATGGTTCTTCCAAACTAAATAATCATCATCTCCTACTTACATCTGATAGTTCTTCATGAGGTGTGGCTCGCTCACTATCACTATCAGCCAAAGTCTCCGAGGCCTTGAGTGACATCACCTCTTCTGTCTGCTGGTTGCTCAGCTCCCTCTCAAACATATGGTCATCAGGGAAGATGGTTTCATTTCCAAATTCATCAGACAAGCTTGGGTCATCCACCATTTCTTCCTCCTGTTCTTCCGTTGCGGGCTCGACCTTGCCTCCAATGTGAACCCTGGACCTAATCATAGAGTGATTTGGTGGCAAGTGGTTTACTTGATGTGCTGTTCTATTCACATTGGAAGAGATGGGCTGTGAGGAACTTCCTTGAGGCTCAATTTTGCACTTGACTTCCATCTTTACAGTTTGATTCTCTTGTTGCTGATGTTGAGATAACGACGATGATGAACACTGCTGGTCGTAAACATTAATATATGAATTACTGGCATTAACCTTTCTTGGCAATTTTTGATTTAGCATTCCATTTACAGCAGAACTTGTACTTGGTAGGCTTGAAGGCTGTTCCCCAGAAAATACTTCCTCTACAGCCCCAAGAACCTGCTCCTCTACATAAACCATTTCCTGGAGGGATGAGTTACCTAAAAGAGTGTTAAAAGTCCTGTCTGATGCTAAGAACGTCAGTGGTTGGTCACCATTACAACTGAGAATGTGATCCTGTCCTGGTTGGTTAGCTGTCTGCTTACCAGTACAGGGAGACATGACAGGATTTGATGCCTGGCTGACGGTTATCGCAGATGAGTGAGCTGTGACAATATTAACGGTGGAGGTGCCAGGTCTCCCAGGCTGCTGAAGCTGGGACTGTTTTACTTCCATTCCCCTATTATGTTCAGATAAGCTTGTTGTTGTTATAACTGATGGAAGCTTACTACAACTATTATCCCTGGTGTAGCAAACAATATCATTTTGAATACTCAGACCAGAATGGCTAGTGGTGGTACGTACATCAGAAGAAGGGCGGCTACAGGAGGGCTTGTCACTGAAGACAACCTCCATGGGCTGGTCTACAGGAATGTTGTAAGGATGGAACAAGGTACCATCTACATCACTCTCGATTGTGATGGTGCGGGCGGGTAAAGGAACATTGGGGTCAACGTGAATGCCGGAGGAACTGTCATGGTACTCTACGTCGCTCTGGCACTTGCTCGTTGGCACAGGTACTGTAAGGGTAGCCAGGGGGTCCTGCTCTTGATGCTCCTCTATATACTGCTGCTTTTCATCAATATCTATATCATTGTCTTCATCACAGAACTCTGAGTCAATACTCAAGGAATTTTCTTCAACACAGTCTGACCTGCTGTCATCTACCTCACTTTGTGTAGCTGAAATGTTGCTCTTCATATCCAAATTAGCTGGTTCATTTTTGGTGGAATAAATATCAGATCTATTTACAGCACTGCTAGAACTAGTGGAAGGCTGCTGGCTTTGTGACTCGGTATTCTTTTGGGTCTCGTTCATCAATAATGCACGAACTAGCTCTTGGTTGATTATATCCTTGAGCCGCTCTTTTTGCTCTACTAGATCTCTGGGAAGGGAAATGCTTATGTTCTGTCCTATATTAATGGTAGCTTTTTGTGGCCCATTATCATGAGAGAGGATTGGTCTCATGAAATTCAGAGTATTATTAGGCGATACAATTTCAAGAGGACTCGTCTCCATTTTCATAGGAGTGGGTACTGGGGTTGGTGGCATTTCATCCTGTAGAAATGTACTGGTCTTCTCAATATAACAAACGGGACTTTCTGGTACAGGTGGCCTGAAGGGTTGCCGGGGAATGTTGTTATAAATATTGCCCATCATAGACCCATTAGAAGTGATGGAAACTGGAGTAGGTGACGGCTGTGGCTTTACTGTTACAGGTTGAGATGTGGGTGTGGGTGCCTGAACCAGAAGGGTCTGACTGGCTGAAGGGGCTGTAGCAAGCACAAGACCCCCTGAGCTTGGTATGAGATAGCTAACACCATTATTGCCCAGCTGTAAATTATTGGGCAATACACTTCCAGCAGGGAATACATTGTTGCCAATTAAAAGATAGTTACTGCCTGGTGGACAAGGCTGAACAGGAGTTGCAGCAAGAGGCACAGCATTCCGGGGTGGCTGCAAGATGGGGCTAATGGAACTAAGCTTAACAGGATGGGGCGGAGTAGCTGCAAGGTGGGGTGGTGGGGCAGCATGAGGGAGGGAAGCCAGAGGGGTGGCCACTGCCTGCTGCTGTTGCTGCTGCTGTTGTGGGTTAGCAGGGAGCAGGAGGGGTGCCGCCTGGGTGGTGGTGGTGGCGGGGGGTCGGGGCGAAATGGGCGACACACTGGTTGCTGGGGGAGGGGGGAAGGAGGGCCTGCGTGGGCGTCCTGGTGGCCGTCGGGTGGCCAGCTCTGGGAGTGGACGGCCATGGGTGACAGCCCGGATGATCTCCTCCTTGCTGTGGCGTGACAAGTGTTGGGTAAGGTTGGCCTGGTTGGTGCCACACACAAGGCACATGGCTGCCACACTTGCACTACCATCACTTCCCCCTTCACCGCCTGCCATTTTTCTGTAAAAATGAACAATAGTGAATACTTTGTTATACCTGATTATTAGTGCAGTAAATATCAAATATAATACTAAATAACCTGTACATCTACTGATACTGTATGATACATTTTCAAAATGTTCTAAGATTTATTACGAGTCATCATCAATACCATATTTCCCCTTTTCAAGGGGTGGGGAGGCTCTAGCACCTGGGGTAGAAAAAGGAAGCAGAAATACAGAAAGTAAAGACAAGAGTACCCAGTGAAATGGGTTACGTACATCATCACTTCCCCTTTCAAGCCAACAAAATTTTCAACTCCCCCCCCCCCCCCCAACAAGTGTTTGGATCCACGACATAAGTCCCTTCACTTAGCCTTGGTGAACGGTATTTTTTCGCTGACTTTCAAGTTAAAACTGGGTTGCCAGCCCTATCATCCACACTTCCTTGTGAATCTCTTCCACTCTTGCCTATCATCTTCTTTTGCTTCATTCATATTCATTCCACGCTTTCTTATACAATCCCTTACCATATCATGGCATCTTCTTCTCCCTTCAAAATCACTTTCATACACCTTTTTGACCACTCGTGTATCATCCATTCTTTCCACATGCCCGTACCACCTACCTTATAACACTTTCTTCCACTCTCTGATCCAGTGATTTGCTCACATCACACCTTTCACAGATTTCAGCATATCTCACCTTGTCAGTGCTATGGATTCTACAAACACTTCTCAGCATATCTATCTCAACTGCTCTTACTCTTGATTGCTCATAATCATGCCACTCCAAGGTTTTACAACCGTATGTCAAAGTGGGCACTAACACTCCTTCATGTATTCCTCTTGCAGCCACTGTACAGTACTTAACCCTCTTTTCTAATCACTGCACCTGCTACCTTTCTCCTTTGTGTTACTCTGTTTTCCACCTCTTTCCCACACTTTCCTCTCTCGTCCAACATTATTCCACGGTACTTAAACTCTACAACCATCTCAACATTCTCACCATTCACTCGCACACTGATTCACCCTCTCTCTCCACTATCATCACCTTGCTCTTATCCACATTCACCTTCAAACAGCGTCATTCATATACCTCTGCAAAACTTGCCACTAACATCCCTAGCTCTCTCTCACTACTAGCCAAAATTACAGCATCATCAGCATACATCAAGTTTGATAAAGACCACATTTCTCCACCTTGCAGAAATTCCACTCCTTTTTCCAATATTCTTGTTTTAACCTCTTTCATTCCTCTATCCATGTACACATTAACCCTTAAAGAGCTGGGTTGTTTGAGTGTACCAGCACAGGCATATTATGCAAAATGTAAACAAACATTTGGAGGCAAATAGAGTGTAAACCATAATCCTACACGAATAAATTATTCATGAAATTGAAGTACAAGCTATCTCCTGATACAGCCTTCTTGCGAAGACTATATGAACATCTGTAGGATGGGTAGCCAGCTCGGAATGACCCCCACCCAAACACACTTTTACACTCCTTTGGCAATAGATTCTGTCTTCACACACTCAGCACATTGGCTAGACTGAGTGGGTTTCCCCCAAGGGATCGTGGATGACTGTGGCTTGATGGCAAACACAAGTCTGTCTCTGGTGTAAGAAAATCAAATAAGTCGGGAGGAGAGCAAGTTTGAAAATTGCATTGTCGACAAATGCTGCCATATGCTGTCCACCACACTTGAATGCCGCCACCCGTGCTTTAAGGGTTAAACAACCATGGTGACATCAGACATCCTTGCTTCACACCAACAGCAATTGGGAACCAATCATTTAATTCTCCCTCTATACTCACACAGGCCACACTACCATTATAGAAACTTTATACTGCATTCAGCAGCCTACCCTTTATACCACACATCTGCAGAACAGAACTTCCAATAAGCCTTCTCTGTTCACTCTATCATAAGCTTTCTCTAAATCCATAAATGCCATAAACAGTTTCCTATATTCCTCACAGCCTTTCTCCATCAACTGCCTAACAGCAAATACCTGAGCACTACATCCTCTGCCAACACGAAATTCTCCCTGTTCATCACTCACTAACACCTCCGATCTTTCTCTCACCCTTTCAATAACTATTCTACCATAATATATACTCTACTTACTATGCTTAACAGACTTATACCGCTATAGTTTTTACAATCACTCTGCCCTCCCTTATTTTTATAAAGGGGCACAATAACCGCCTTTCTCCAGTCCTGAGGTACAATTGCGGACACATGAAACAGACACACTTCTAAGGGGCCCCTAATCAAATATAACGTGCCTTTGCATACAACATCTCATCCTACCCTATGCTCAACATGGGGCCCCGTTTCAGGTGTACAGTACATCACCAGACTCCCAAGCCAATTGATATATCGTTCTTCACCACTCCAAAACATAGTCAGTGACTACTGTACTTAATCGTTTCAGCAGCCACTTCATCCACTCCTGCTGCTTTATCATTCTTCAATTTCTTTATCTCTGCCTTAGATATAGCTAGGTCTTACCCTCTGAACTTCTCCAAAACCAATCATGTTAACATGAGCAACATTTTCTCCATGATCATCAATTAATTCTTCAAAATATTCCTTCCATCTTCCTCTCTTATCATTTGCATCTGAGAGTAGTTTCCCATTCCTATCCTTCATACTTCCAACCTTCTTACCAAATTCACTCCTACATTTCCTGACCTCTTTCCAGAACAGCTTCCAGTTTTCATTGAAATTTTCCTTCCTAGTTCCTCACTTGCTCTTCTGATCTTTTCTCTCACTAACCTTTTCACATACCTCTTACTCTCTGCATACTCTCTTCTCTTCTGCACTGAGTTCCTTTCATTTATCCACATCAGCCATTTCTGTCGCTTTTAGGCCTGTCCACATGAGCGGGCAGCCCCGACGGGCATTACTTTCTGTGAGAAATATCCCTCGCTTTTTATCACTGTTACCAGATAGGCAGATCCCATCAACCATTGCCTATAATAATGAGCACACTTGTGTTGTCCACACCATAATTTGGTAACACATGTTTGCCCGTCGGGGCTGTCCGCTCGTGTGGACAGGCCTTTACCTTAACCGCTCTCTTAACTTCAGCATCCCTCCACACTGTACCCTTCCACGCACTAGGAACTTTGGCCTCTCCACATATTTATTTTACACTCTTAACCAAGCTGTCCTTGTATACTCTCCATAAGCTTTCAAGATCCCTTTCCTCCATTCCTTTCAACCTAAGCTCAGTCTCTACTCTACTTGTATATTCCTCCTCAAATGCACAGCTATTTCGTATTTCTCCACCTTCACTCTCTTTTCTCCATTCCATTATCATTTACTCCAGGCACCCTAAATGCTCCCATCACATCATATTGTGGACCCATTCCAACCTTACCATTCATATCACTTATCACAAACACTCTGTAGCTCTTGGGCAATCTCTCAACCCCTCCATTCAACATGTTCCTGAATATCTATTTCTCAGTCTTAGCTCCAGCATTCATCTTCTTTCATTTTTCATGGTATATTTGCAAATATTTCTACATTTAACAGTGATGGTGTATGTGAATATAATTATTACTTTTCCCTTGGATGCATCACTTGTTGATATTTATATTTTCCTTTATCTGTCTGAGTGTCATTTACTATCAATCACATGTGTCTGGGCAGCTGTATGAATTATTACATGGTTGTATCATTCTGTGGGAGTGGTGTTGCATGAGTTCAGCAAGCTATTGGCTATCACTTGCACCCCTGGCTGTCTCTTTTATCAAGCCTGTTCTTTCCTCTGTCTATATCTCTTCTGTCAAAAGAGTGTAGTTGTGTGTAGGAGTGAGTGGGAGCTGAATAATGGTGTAAATAGTTGTGTGGGCGACTGATATTATGGATGGCTGTGCAGTTTAGTGAGTCAGTCAGTAAAGGGGAAGAAAGATGATGCTAGGCCAGAAAGACACTGTACCACAAGGGAAAAGGAGACAAAGGAGAGGAAGCAAGAATGAACAAAAAAGGAGGAAAGGGATTAGCTTGGGTCGGAGTAGATACCCAAACCCTTAATTAAGTATTGCCCACATTTTTGTAGACAATACAGTACCCCTATGGAGGTAGGTCAGTGAGTGAGCTTTAAAACTGGCCAAGTTTCCATTATCATTTATGAACCTACACTGAGATAAAGCTACCACAGCTAGCCTAACTTAGGTGTAGCTTATTCATTCACACATATTCAGAGCTTAAAAGCAGTGGGAATTTCACATTTTTCTTATCAATAGCCACAGGCATCACACTGACTTTAACTAACGCTTCACAGTTTATGGGAGTGCAAATTCAATTTGCATTTTCATCCTATTCCATAAATAACAGTAGAAAATATTATTATAGCATTAGATGATGCACTGGTAAATGTGGAGGAGGAGATATTAAGGGGAAATCAAATAACCTTTTATGACCGATTAAAAAAGGATATGATGGATACTAAAGTCATGAGGAGCTTAAGGAAGTTTGTCTCTTCTCAACAAATTAATGGGCTGCAGTGATTCCTCTAAACTATTCTATAGTACAGATCCCCTACTCGTATTCTGTTTTCTGGCATAGTATGAAGGAATAAGAAGCCATCGAGTTGGATCAAAAGAGATAACCCTAAAATATTTGGGAACAGTGCCCTATAAACATGGGAGCATGGAAGGGAAGATGAGAGAGAGAGAGAGCAGTGTGTGGTACATAAGTCATAGGATCAATGGGAAGGATAATGAAAGGAAGTATTGTGAGCACAGAAGTGAAATGGGGATTAAGAAATAGTATTAGAAAAAAACAAAAACAAATTACATTCCAACACTGGACATAGGCTTCATCAAACCCATTACCATGGCCCAGGTCAACTGCTATACACACACACACACACACACGTCACGACTATTTAGGCAAGAGGTTTGCCTTAGTTATAACTTGGCCAGACTAATTGTGCCGCTATCCACGTGGTCCTGTTGTATAGTAGTTCTACCAACACTGACTTATGCATAGGAAACATGGTCATGGAATGAGGCCCAATAGTCCAGAATATGTGCACTGGAAATGAGCTACTGGAGAGCAGCATGTAGCTAGACAAGATGGGATGAGGAACATAACGAGAATGTGTAGGAGTTGTGGTTTGGGAGAGAAGGCAATTAGTACTGGGTGAGTGTGGGGTGATTTAAGATGATGAAGCTTAATACACTGAAGTGGACATGTGACAGAATGCAATATAGAGAGCTTATAAGAAGGTGTATGGTAGTGAAATTGAGGGACCCGGTGGCAGAGGCTGCCTGCCCGTCAGATGGGTGGACAGAGTGGAAGAGTAGGCCTACATGAAAGAGAGAAATGTGAGTGGATGAGACAGATTTGAATGAGCTTGTAGAGAATTTTGGAACAGGAAAAACGAGACTCTTCAGCTGTGGCCACCCTTGGGGAGGGGGGGGGGGAAGTTCTCAGAGGAAGTGTCACCTGAGCTATAGATAGATTGATAGACAGAGGATGAAGCCACATGTCTACAGAGGGAGGTACGTGCCAAATTCCACAACCACCATCCCCTATTCAGTAGAGGACAGGGAGGTTGAAAATCTCCAAGATTTCAACATGTCATCAAAGATGTTCCTCCACAGAGTCACTCAGGAACATTTGTGTTGTGTGCACATAAATATCTATTCTAAATTCTCCCCCTTCCTCCTTACTTTTCCCCTCTCAAGCCCCATCCACACGATCAAGCACTGACCGGAAGGCAAACTTTGTTACCGGAACCTAGACCAGGTCCAATACATATTTTTGGTAGGTGGGCGGCGGACATGATAGTGTGGAGCCTGCCGGGAGCTGCTCCATCTGGTAACACTGCTAAAAAAAAACAAGAAAAATAACCTCAGCGAGCAGTGCCCGCCAAGCACTGTTCGATCATGTGGACTGGGCTTTATGCCTTCCCATTTCCTCATCAGCCTCACTTTTCTTTGTTCCCTTGTCTGTTCTTCTTTTTCTTCATATCCCTTCTTTTTCCTCCTATACCTTTGATCTGCATGTGGTCTGATTTGTTTCAGAGTATTGAGAATTTAGTATACACTAACCAAACATTGCCCCCTCAGCCCTCTGATATCCAGTGATTTCTCAGAAAATAAAAAGGCATGATGGAAGGTAAAAGATGACACTGCTAAGACTGTGTTAATCGAGATTATCTTTATCAGTTGGTGTACTCTGGCAAATAAAAATATTGTCTTCTGGAGTTAAGAGTACAATAATAGAAAAAGACAATAGCACTTAAGGAGTTAAAGGGTTGTACCTTTTGTCTGGTCATACAAATATCATTAGCTGCTGCTCTTTTATTCTTATTATGTTAACCAATCTTCATTTTCAATACTGAAGTGATTGCCTTTGCCACACCCTACAGAGTGGGACTACCAACAAGGAAAATATGCGAGATAACTCTTGGGGGTGAGAGGATGGGGGAAGTGAAGGAGTATAAGTACCTGGGTACAGTTCTGTGTAAACATGGAAGTATAGAATGAGAAATTAGGGAGAGAGCAATGAGGGGTAGACAGGTCATAGGATCACTGGGAAGGAATATGAAGGGTAGAAGTGCGAGTATGGAAGTGAAAAGGGGACTACGAAATAGCATAATCCTGCCAACACCGACAATATGTGTCAGAGACAAGGACGTGGAGTAGGGCTCATCAGTCTAGAATATGTGCAGTGGAAATGAGTTGAGAGGAGCATGTGGCCTTACCAGGTGGGATGGAGAAAGAAATGAGAGTGTGTATGAGAGATGTGGTATGAGTGAGAAGGCAATTGGTATTGAGTGTGGGGTGGTTGAGAGGGTAAAGTGTAATACATCGAGGTGGTTTGGTCATGTGGAAAGAATGCAAGGTGAGGAGTTTGTAAAGGTGTATGGAAGTGAAGTTGTGGCACCTGGTGTGAGAGGCAGACCTCCGGTTAGATGGTAGAACAGAGTGGAAGAGTATGCGAGGGAGAGAAACATGAGGGGCAGAGGAGGGCTTGACCAAGTAAGGAGGGAGTGTTGGAAGAGGGAAAGCTGGTGACACTTATGTTGTGGCTACCCTCTTGGGGAAAGTTCCCAGAAGGAACAAGGCGTCGGAGCTGTAGATACATAGAACGGTGCTTCCTGTTAAATTCCATAAACTCTGATCAGAAATATCTAATCTCCCTCAACATAACTATTGTTTATTCCAAACAAGTAAGTTTAAACAGTATGTGTGGCTGTAAATTTTATCTGGCAGAGAACCGAGGTCAGGCTTGCAGGCCACTTAACACATGCTCAAACTGATCTCCATGTGAACCTAAAGTCCATTTTTAAGTAGACATATCAGTCCTTCAGTTCAGTTTACAGGCCAAGCCTTTAGTCCAAACCACCTCCATTTACACCCAAACTGGACTGTGTTGGCCAGTTTAAATCTGTTCATTCAGCCAGACTGTCATTTGGAACTGTGAGAGGCTTAAGGATACAGTAGTTATTTTTTTGGTGTCGCAACAAAATTTCAACAGTAAATTTCTAGTTTCCAATGTGGGCCCCAAAAATCTAAACATTTCTGAACAAGACAGCCTAATTCTGTAATTACTGAATTTCTTAGATATGAACCTCTACTTATATCACTTGTACTGTAAATCAATTCTGAATTATTATGTTACCAATAGTAACCTACCTGAGTATAACAATATTGACACAATTTGGACTGAGGCACTCTTGAGAATGCATAACTTGAAAAGGAATTTGCCAAAAAATTCACTGATGTAACTCACATCATTATCATCAACACCCCATTTCCCTTTTCACAAGGGGTAAGGAAGCCCCAGCACCAGTGCAGGACCCCTGACAAACAAGGACTCCAGCTACAAGGCTATATGAACCTTTAGTAGGGTAACTGTTAAGGCCCACATACACATTACGGCAACCGGAATCTTAAGTAAAACTGAATGTGTATAAAGTGGTCGTCCGTCCAAAAGTGTGTGGAGTCCGGCGGCTGTCTATCCTGGCTCAGAATCTGTCAACGCCAGATTTCTGTCGTCCAGGTTAATTCCGGCGCCTGATGGCCGGAATGTGTATGGAGGTGCCGTACAATAAGCTTCAGTCTCACACCAACTCCTGAGGATATAACTGTTCACCCAAGTGACCATCACATCATCAGATAAACAATTTTGGACTGAGTTTATTGAATTATACAGACAACACCCTTGCTCTTGGAAAATAAAATCCAAAGAGTATTGTGAAAAAGGAAAAACTGTCAGTTCCTCGAGTGACGACATGTCTGCCTTCTACCAAATGTGAGCATGACTGAGGTTGGCCTGATGCAACTGCTGGAATAGTGTGTGGGTGAATCTCTTTTTGGACGGACCGGAGTTGGGACCGAGACGGATCCTGCGGCTGTAATGTGTATTGGGTCTCCAACCCTCACCCCCCCCCCCCCCTGTAATGTAGGGGATACATAACTCACACAGCACAATAATGATAGGCCTAAATAAAGCCTTTAAAATTCTAGTAGCTTATATCATAAAATGACATAATGGGGCAGTTATGGAAGAAATTTTCAAACCTGGTAATCCAAGCTGGAACTATACAACAATTTCAATATCCTAATACCAGCTATAATATCTAATATGTAAATATATGGTTGTTACTAACAGCCAGTAACTATACTTTTTAGCACAATATTTCCACTTAGGTAGCATCAGTATTGTAAGGCAACACACCAAAGAGTGACTTATGGTTATGGTTCAAAGGAATACCTAATTTTCAGCCCTAAGGAAACAAAGGAACAATGGCTTTTTGGTATCCTGGTTACACTGGGCATATATAATCACCAACAACATGCTGAATATACCTGTATCGGTAACCAATATAGCTTACCCAAGTTATGTACAACTATTAATAATAAAACAATAATATATTCACATAAAGAAAAGTCCTCAGTATACTACCTTCATTATAAATTATTCATGTGATATGTTGTCAGGAGAATATTATCTCTTGAGTTTATATAAACAATACAATTAGTATTAATCTACAGTACAAATAAGAAAATAAATAAACTAAATAAAGTTGAATCCTTTTTAGCAACACCAACAAGCATTAGACTTCATCTGTAATAACAACTAAAATATAAAATAAATCACTGTATTACTGAATATAATGCTTATCTGCTTATCATTCCCTCAATACCCAATGTCCCAGGTGGAGTTGTCTTTGTAAAAATGTATTTAAATGCCACAGAACTGACCACACAGTTGCCAGATACCACTAAACCTTCACAAACAATCAATAATAAAACACTCCTGGCTGTTTCTCCCCCCAGTGGTCAAAATATGGAATGTGATGGTCAGTACATAGCCAAGAAACTGCCCACAACACACTCGACGCCCAAAATGACATAAAAACATCTCCACCTTGGCACCAGAGTGTAAGGATGTCAGGCCAGCAGAACACTACTCACGTTCGTCTATATTATGTACAGTTATAACTTATCTAAATACATTCATACTTTAATATCAACACCTTTTGTCTTACCTAGGCAGTCGCGTTGGCTTCCCTAAGCTCTATGTAGGTTAGAGGACGACCATAGCTCGATATAAGTTTAGTATAACCCCCGACCCCTTTGTCACATCTCTTGTAATGGCGGGCGCTTAGCTAACGATACCGACACTAGCTTGGGGTTTTAAATAGTAATGTAATAGGATTCAGGTCAGTCATATATACATTATTATACACCTATTTGCTTTCCTAATAGTTTACTACATAATATATAAAGTAAATGTATTATTTATTGGGCGTCAAAGACATAAAAATGAAAATATTGCTCCGATGATATTGTCAATTTTAGCTGTTCAATGGATTTAATGGTGCATTTCGTATATATTTTATAATATGAAACATTTCATTAACTCAGATGATAGTAAATGAGCATCAAATATAACTTAATAGCACTTGCTCCTCCAATTATCATCGGAAGTGTATGAATTTCTTGTCCCAGTTGAGTACGAATGGAGAAATCAAATGAATATATAAAAATATTTTTGCTATGAACTATATATAAAAATGCATGGCCCTTTCTCTCCATATGTAATTAATCCTCAACTGTTATTTGAGCCTTATACTATTATATTTCTGCATATACCTATATTCCATACACCTCTATGCTGATATAAGTAAAAGAAACATTAGGGAAGTAAAAGAGCTTCATTGACAACATAAACAAAAGGTTGAAGAATCAGCTGACAAATGAAATGTTTATATTTACTCTCTGATCAGCTGTTTTCTTGACAAACATGCTTTCGTTCATATGGAGCCTTGATGCTGTTTATGGGATATAAATGAGTCATGAAATAGACAATTAATGGAAATTTAAAGAGGGGCGGGCAAAGAAACTGCAGTCAGCGGTAAGAGAAAATGGAAGTTATGTCAACAAATACTTTTATCTTATCAAAAATCTAAGATTAGTAATTTCATATATTAGGCATCATAAAATTGAAAACTTGAATTACATATTAATTGATTGGTCCCTTGGCTAGTATTTGTAGTTAATAACTTAGTATGGTCCATCAAGTTGGTGATTAGATAAATAAATGTGGGGAACCTACATCCTCTGCCAGCTGCTTGTTAGTACAGCAGACGACCCCAGTCACGGAACTAAACTCAAGAAAATTGCTCAATAATATTATCATAAGAAGATTAGTAAATTTATTAAAAGCAAAGTCGTTCTTGAAAAAGTATAAATACTATACCATTTAACAAGGTATATATACCGTGCCCTTTACATAAGCAGACGGTGAGACCGTGAGACTGAAGGACTGATTTGTTCTTGCCACCGATGGCATCCCTTCAGGCTGGGTGGCCCGAGATCGAGGCTTATCGTTGTAGGTAAACTGGGTACCTGGGTGGAGAGGGATAGCATAATTTTGTAACCCAAGTACGAGCTTCTAATGTATGGCGCATGTCGTGTAGCACTGGTGGAATAAAATAAAATTTTCCCTCCCACTGAAAGCTCCGGTGAATTAGACCTTTCCAACAGTTTATTTTGACGAGCGGCTAGTTGCTTTGCCGTCTCTCATTTACTGAATTTGAAGGTCCTAAACTTAATTCTGAACCCTTCTGCAGTACAGTCAAGCCCCTTTAAAAGAGCAGTCTTTACTTTCTCGTAATTTTCTGTATCCTCTGGTTTAAGCTGATGATAAACTTCTAATGCTTTACCTTGTAATAAAGAAGCTAATGCAATCGCCCACCGTACCCCGCGACCACTTAGCACTACTGGCAAATCTTTCAAATCTCAGGAGATAAGCATCGATGTTGTCATACTTCTCACTGAATACTGGAAGCTTAGGGAACTTTACCTTTTCGTGGTCAGGCTGTACCTCGCCCCGGGCAGAGTAGTCAGTTCTCTCTCTCGAACGCGTAGTTCTTCCTGCTTCAGCTCAATCTCAGCCTTCCTCGCTTCACGTTCAGCCTGCCTCTCTTCTCGTTCTTCCGCTTCCCTCGCATGGTCACACAATATATACTTTCCTGGATGAATTTTTTTAAGGCCTCTCCTTCAAGACCAAGCTCTCTGCCAAGTTTCAGGTATTTTTCCACTTCCATCCCGACCAACTTATTAAACTGGGCACATCAGAAGGTCCCCCCTGTTCGGGCGCCAAAATGTTAAAAGTTCCGACGAGACGAGATAGAAGTTTCTCGTTTTCACGGACCTCCTATATAGTACACCAGTAATAATAGTTGGTACGTGTATAGAAAACAATCACTTAGAAACTTTTCATATGCTGTATCAGAAAAATAATATATATATACAAAAAATGTCATATTACAGTATTGCAATTTATATTAATTAGTAATTGCTGTCGGTCGTCCACACCAGCTGTCTCCGTACCGCCACACACACACACCGGCTGTCTCCATACCACCACACCACACACGCACCGGCTGTCTCCATACCACAACACACACACACCGGCTGTCTTCTTGAAGTTGCTGCTGCTACACACACACACACACACACACCGGCTGTCTCCGAACCGCCACACACCGGCTGTCTCCGAACCGCCACACACCGACCTTCCTCCCGCTGCCACACCATGTATGTCTCCCTGACCGCACCACCAAGGTCTTACAAAGGAGTACGGAAGTATCCCACGTTGCTGGCCACTCTGGTATCCCACAGATGCGTCCACCCTGGCTTCTAGTACTGTATACCCCCAGCGACGACCAGTTATCCGTATTTACTCCCCCAAGCAGAGGAAGTCCTTGCTAGGTCAGTGGTAAAACAACGTTGGTTGTGGAGTAGGAGAGCGGGCAGGTCAGCACGGCTTGAGCTGTGTTGGAGGTCTGCCCTCCAGTCTAAAACTTACATCCCAGCCAAGCTCGTAATGAAGAGAATGAAGCATTAGCTGGTGATTCATTAATTAGTTGAGCATCTCGACACCCTGATCAACAAAAATACAAAACAAAACAAAAATAACACCTACATCCATTACCACTAAACAATCACTTTGTCAGTACCCTGACAAATATACATATATATAAATCTCCAATAGTCACTTCCCTGTCACTGGTTTCGCAATACAAGAGGCAGGTTTATGGAACTTCACACTGGCCCCATGGTCTCTGTGACTGGTCTCGAGGCTTTCCACCGGCCACACAGGCCCCCCTCCACCATCACAGGCTATGGGCCACTATCAATTTCCGCAAAGAGCACCATATTAATATCATAAACGAACTCTACACGGGTTCGAACCTAAAACCACGCTAGGTATCCAACAACACTCAATTTAATTATAACATTTGCAATAATAACACATCAACCCAATACCGATATAAAGACAACAATGGTCTCACATCAACTCCGAACACATTTGTAATCAGAAAGGTAGGGGGGAGGGGGAGACACCGACTCAGCCAGGAGAAGGAGTTAGTCGGTAGCTTGTAGTGGGGTGGAGATGTGATTAGAGAATTCAGGGCCAGCCCACGGTCTCGAGGTAACTCCAGAGACAGAGAAAGCAGCCAGAAGGAAAGAGCACAGGATGATTGCATTTTGTAGGTCGCAGTGTAGTGGCTGTCTGACGTCTGCCAGCTGGAGCCTCGGTGTGTTCTGACATCGACTACGATGAGTCCGATGGTAGATGCTAGAGGGGTCGAACTTGGAAAGTAGGTGGATCGAAGCTTGCGAGCAGCTCAAAGACTCAGAGTGGTAGTTGGAGAGAAGTGGTTAGTAGTCGGGGTGGTAGTTGTTCCCTTTCACACACTCAAGTCTCACATCTCGCACACAGACGCCATACAACACACACGTACACTTCTCCACATGCACCCCTATACACACATACTATCACTCTAAAACTACATCGCCTCAATGATCATAACGAAATCGATAGGCGTTAAACCCTAACAACTAAAATCAAACCTACATCTCGGCAGCCTATACTCCTACAAGGCAGCCCAGGTGGAAGATGCTCGCCTGGATAAACTTAATCCCTTATGTCTCTGGCTCCACATAGCAAAATGACTCCATTACCATGGCGCCATCCCTAAAATACTAACAAAGGCGAAATTGACAAGTCTACCAACAAGCCATGCTAAGAAGAAAGGAAATAGAAAGAGAGGAGGGATAGTGGAAGAATTGAAGGGGGTGCCTGGGGAACTGAAAAGGAGCCTATAAACACTAATAGTAGTATCCACATACAGCCATCACAACAGACACCATACCCTCAAATAAACAACAATCAAACCCCTTCATCCAGCATTTTTTTCATGTAAGCCACCTTCACCTTCACCCTGAAGACAGACAAGTTATCAGACGTAAGAGACATTTCCCCACTGACCCAGCCTATGCACCATTCACAAACCGTCAGACGAATCACATCCACAACCTCATGCACTCATCTGCCTGTGGCCCTGACAACATCAGTAACATACACCTTAAACATCTTGGACAACAAGGCATACAAGTACTCACTAACATAGCAAACTACAGCTTCTCACACAACACAAAACCCAACATCTGGCAGCACGGCAAAATCATCACTATCCCCAAACCCAACAAAGATCCCACACTACCCTCATCCCACTGTCCCATCACCCTCCTTTGCACCCCCTCCAAAGTTACTGAGCGCCTCATCATCAGCTTAATCACACCACACATTCCCCTTGCATCCTCACAACATGGTTTCAGACCACTACACTCAACAAACACTCTTCTCACAGACCTCACACAAAGAATTTATGATGGCAGAACACTCCTCGTCACACTGGACATCAGCAAAGCATTCGATGCCAACCCCCGCCACAACCTCACAAACAAAATATACAACACAAACATGCACTTCTTGGGAGGAAGAGCAGCCCAGGTTACATTTGCTGGTCAGTCATCTAACATTAAAAGTTTCACCAACGGTGTCCCCCAACGTTCTGTTCTCTCACCCACCCTTTTCAATTTATACATGCACGACCTACCAACACCCCAGGCACCACAAATACATGTAGCCTCCTATGCAGACGACATAACACTCACATGTACACACAGCCACTCACATCCTTCAACCCTACCTCAACACACTTAATGCCTGGTTCACCAAACTTAAAATTGCACCCACCAAATCAGATGTCACGCTTCACACCAACTGGAACGCAGAACACCGCTACACACCACACCTCACCATAAACAACCCCCCCCCAAAAAAAATACTTGGCATATTATACATACAATACATCCATGACATTCAAACAACATACCACGGCCATCAAAAACAAATGCATGCCAAGACTTAAAGCCCTCAGATCACTTGCCAAGTTGCCAGCACAACATTTGGACACAACAAAGAAACCACAACCAGTGTACAAACAATATATCTTATCAGTGATGGATTATGCAAGCCCTGCCTGGGCCTCAAACCTCACTGAGACCCATCTCAACACCCTTCAGACCATACAGAATAGAGCCCTAAAGATAATCACAGGCTGCACAGCTACCACACCTACAGACCACTTACACCATGAAACCAAAGTCCTCAAAATCATGGACCACCTTGACATGAGAAGCACACAAACACTTGCTGCAGCCTCCACAAACCCACACCACCCACTACACTACATGGCAGAACACCCACACATGCCAAGGAACATCAAAACAATACCCAGTACACGATACCATACACAAATACTATTATCTCTTACACCCTGCCCACCCCAAACCAGACTCTAGAAACATATCCATACTCAAATCACTCACCAATCCATCCAAACACTCAAGAACACTCAGCTGCATGCACGACCTCCTGACATCCACCCATCTGAATCCTCCCTTCCCCGTGAGGACAGAGTCCACCTGGCCAGCCTGCGATGTGGCCATCACCCGGCCCTTTTGACATAGAAGCAGCTAGATGAAACCATTGCAGATACCTGTCCGGGATGCAATACAGCACCCCATTCTATTAAATACATTATGGAAGACTGCAATGTACACAACCACACAACATACACTCTCTGAGGGCATTGTGGGAAAGCCTGGTTCAGGCCATGGCCTTCCTCAGGAGCTCGGGGGCTGCTCAGCCAGACAGCTTGAGGAACTTCAACATCATCATCATCCACAGCTCTCTGAATCTCAGCATCCCAACACTCTATACCCTTCCGGACACTTGGAACTTTGGCCTCTCCACATACTTTAGACATTTTTAACCAAACAATCCTTATATAAAACCATAAGCCTTCAAAACCCCTTTCCTCCATCACTTTCAACCAAGGCTCACTCCACATTATTCACATATTCCTCCATGAGTGAACGACTGTTTTGTAATAAATTTAAAGAGGACTAGCATCAGGCCCCAAAGAACTATACAGCTCTAGAAAAAGGCATGAAAATGATAGGGAAAATATGAATTTTTGAGAAAAGAAAATCTGAACTGCACAAAGTTAAATACTGGACAAAAGGCAGATAGATTCTTTGAGTCATTGCCTATGTGTTAGTAGGTAAGTAAGTACACAAGTTGGTAAGCAAGTATATATATACAGTATAAGGAAACAGAAGGAAATGAGGGCTAGTTGCAGAACTGAAAGGGAAAGGCTGGGACCAAAGGAGCACCAAAACTTTATAAATATTGCCCCTCCAGGAAACCTGTTTGTTATTCTTCCACCTCTACTGTCTTTCCTACATTGCTTCGACCGTGATTTCTATGCCATCCACCTTACAATCATGATTTATCAGGTATAACAATAGTCAATCCTCATATCACATACACTTCATTTGTCTCAATTCACTTCACATAGCCATGTACAGTCAGGCTCAGGAATTCATACACAAACTCTAGGCTTCATGGAATCACAACACACAGAAATATAAGTCTATATAACTGCAATACATCATAATAATAGGCTTGTTGTTCTGCAGTCACCTAGTCACTTGGTAGACCATTCACTGCAGTACTTTTACAATAATAGCCTCGCTTTTTGATGAGCCTGTGTACAAATTCCTGTGGCCAACTGTACAGTATGTAGAGTTTAATGGTTATCAAAGTGGGTCCGTTTCCCCATAATGTTACCAGACAGCTTTGTTGTGACCGTGTAATACAGACTGCATACTGTATTAACATTGTCTCAGTACTACAAATTAAACAACCAATTATGCAATAAAATGGTCAAATTCACACTGAGGATGGCTTGCTTCCATTATTGGGAGATAATTGCCTCTCAATTTGTGGCATAGTAATTATTCTGAATAATGAACTAGCAACAAGTATGATAAACATTGCCATCTATATAAAGATAATATTTATACACAACTTATTGGTTAGGAAAAGCAGCAGCCTATTTTGAAAATAGATACAATATGTTACCACAATTACATAAAAGTATTCGACAAACAGAAACTTTGTCAATTCCAATAAGAATATAGGCGATTGCAGTTTTGCACCAAGCCCATGACATAAGAGTTAAGGTATGTGGCATGGATTACAGCTCTTGCTTTAGTAAACTAGAGGGTATTATAACTAACAATAAGACCAGGCATAAAAATCTGAAAATAACATTTATCTTTTATTAGGCATCTGTACACGTAATCTATTAAATACATTAAACTCATAAAAAATGAGTTCTGTGTGAAGGAATATGTAATCAAATATCCTCAATGTGTTCTTGAAAAGGTTAAATTGTAAAAACCTAAATAATTAATATTTTCGTTTTAACCATTTTAATTCTTTCAACAACCAAGTATAATAATAACAATAATTATAATAATTCTCCTTTGATATCCAAGAGGTATTTACAACTTGATACACATTTCACCACACTATGAAACTCTTGAGACGAACACCCTGATTGACTGTCTGAGATCCTGGACAGCCATAATCACTTTCCCTGAAGCTACTGCTGCTGTTCTAGGTCCCAGTACCAGTGAGGATGTTCGTTATCCTGCACTTTCAGAGAAACTCCCAAGTAACCTCAGTCGTATATGTCCTCCTTGTCAGCTACATATCGGATTATATCAGCTGGCCGCAAAAGTTTCTCAGCATCACCATCAGGAATTTCAAAACCTGCAATGGTAGAATACATAATGCATAGGCATTTAACCAAATTAGCCACTCCAGTGCAATAATTATGTACATGGGTCAGGTTAGACAACAGGGTGAATCTGTTGAGGTGTAAAGACCCAGAGGAATGGACAGATCAAACTGGAATGTTTTTGAGAAATGGACCATGGTCATGGACTCATACTTTATAAAACTGGGTACTGTAGAATATTTAGTTTGAGCTGAAAGTTAAGTTTATAGTGTTCTCCAACAAGTTTGCATAATGTTCTGATAGCCTATGCCACTAATATATGATTCTGGGGAAAAGCAAAGCAATTCTGATGAACTGTTACATGTGAATCATTGTAGAAACAAGAAGGCTACATTTTTGGATGTTAAGAAGCACTGTGAAATGCATGGAAATTGGAGAATAAAGACTATAGCATTAAGAGAGAAAACTGAACAGCCCACTAAAAAATATACTAATGAACACACTAACTGGATAGTGACTGTAGCATATCCTCTCAAAGCAAGGATTGCCGTGTGTTTTAAAGCAAAGATTATAGACTATGCATATGAGTAGATTACAATTATGTTACTTGTGACTGTCTTTAGACTTACCAAACTCATCCTCCATGGCCATAATCACTTCAACGTGATCCAGGGAGTCGAGGCCAAGATCTTGCATGAAATGAGAATCCATGGTCAGCTGTTCAACAAAAAAAATAATAGTTAACTTTCTGTCCTGTACACTCTTCCTGTAGCCTTTTCAATTACAGTATATATCACTTAAACATTAACTAAACATAGTATATATCAAACAGTAAGGAGCAGTGAACTATACTGATTTCTTGAAAGAATTTTATCTTTTTGAGTACAGTACATTATATCCATCCTACTCTACTGTTACAGTATGTTCAACAGCCAAGGAAACTTTGATATACTGGAGGAACATGAAGCAAGAGTTAAAAAAACGAATATACCTTTTCTGGACTGATCTTATCGTAGAGCTTCAGAACAAGTAAGACTCTCTGCTGGATCATGTCGAGTGTCAGAGGTTCCTTGGCACTGTAGTTACGTACACTGCATGTCTGAAAGGGTAAGATGCATCTACTTTAGTAAAATTACTCCAAACTCTAGTATAAGTCAATCATGAGTCATAATTTCTGCAGACCAAAGATGAAGTGAAGTTTGAGCAAGCTGTCCCATTTTGTTCACATAATTGGTAAAATTCTGTGAGATTACTTACAAAACATCAATTATCATCTAATGTAAAGAAGTTAAAAGAACAGCTGCTTTAGCTGCTACTGTATATCCTTGATGGGCAGAAAGTATGGCTTCACACTTAAATACCCCAAGCAGTCCTCCTAAGATAAAGATCTCTCACACCTACCTGGCATTACAGTACTTGGTGAAGGAAAGCTTTATGTATCTAAAATTGTGACTGGTTGATAAATAATGTTGGCTGGTAAGAGTTACCAATTACAGTCCTAGTTTCTTGAAGCTTTCATTCATAAAATACTTTCAGTTAAAAAGAGAGAATGAGAAAAACAGTGGACCACAAACAGTTTTTCCTACAAAATTAATTAAATTTTGGGATTAATCATGATAATGCCTTGCCCATTATTGACTAAAGGGGCAAAACACTACCTTAACAAGTCCATTTGGGCTATACACTCGGCAGATGTTCAGGACTCTCTCTTGTAGGTCTGCCTCTGAGAAGGATCTGCTGTAACACCTTGGGCACTCATGTCGTGTCTGTTAATTTTAAAAGATGATGGAAATATGAGCTATCAGAATTTGAGGCAGCAATAACTCCTCTGTAATACTGTACAAACTTCCAGACATATGTGTGAGTACAATACTTGTCACAATCAATTATGATACCCCATCTTGGATGATAGCAGTAAGAGAGGAATAAGTACTTTCTCTTATAGAGACAGCTTTACTGAAGAGATGCCACAGCTATTTTACTGGGTGGTGGCCAAAAATGGCTCTGTGAAAGGTTATGTAATGTCTTATACTGTAATGTGAAAATATTTACTGAGTAGAGATATTTCAGTTTGCCAGTAATTATTTCCATGTGTATATTTGACTGCTGGGGCTGGACTGATGCTTCAAAATTTTTAAACATAAAGAAAGGTCTGGGAAATAAAGTGAAGTTTAGGCAAGTTTCCCAAACCATGATGGTAGTACATGTATAGCTCTATTTACAATTCACATGTACAGCCGGCAGCAAAAATTCGCGTCCATCTCATGTACACAATAATGCTAATATGACCAGATAGTTGCATTCTAAACCAGTTTCTATTCTAACAACATGTGTAATTTACCATATGAGAAGTGTATCAGTCATTTCTGTATTCAAATTGTATTACAACATTACTATAGATCATACATACGCAGGTGGAAATGATGCGAACTTATGCTGCCTACTGTACAGACGCCATTACTGTAAAACCTGACTACAGGAGCTGGCTTCCTTCACCTTGCTGCCCCTGTACATAGGCTAGCCAGTGTTCAGATTGTAAAATATGAAAATAATGAATGAGGAGGAATAAACGGAATAATGGGCATGATTAATAAAATTAACCTAAAAATAATATCAATTAATTTTATTGTGATTATAATACATAGGGATAATTGTTTGAGTATAAAAAATACAAAAATGTAACTACAACATGGCACCTGCAGTTTTATGGCTACCCACAATGCACATTTGTTGACAGATAGGGTTAGTTTTCAACGTCTGATATGACGTGAGGTCATTGCAGTATTAAGTGATGGTTTTAGGGTAAAGTTCGGGGGAAATTTCATGTGGTGAGAGAAACCAACCTGAATAATGTAACGTAACCTGCAGTTTGTTGACATTTTGGACTTTAAAAAATCAGAGGTCGAATACATGAAGCTCCATATTGTGGTGTAACCAGATGTGACTGACAACTGAAACCTTCATAACGGTATTGTGCATTATGTTAACTACTGTATATGCTTACTTATTTTCATTATAATTCAGATAAACAAACCCAACAATAAATGAAACTCTCTTGGCAGAGGTAATTACAGTAAAGTACTTGGGTATATATTGATAACTCCTTTGAATAGTTTGCTTGGGCCTAATATGTTCCTGTGCAGTTTGACATCATATACAGTACAGGGTGGGTGAAAAGTAACTAGCATTAAAAGTTGGTAATAAAATCCATATTCCTAATTCAAATATATTGAAACAAATGGTACATGTACTTTATTATAAAGGAAAACAAAAACAAACATTTAAATTTCAACGTAGACACCAGTAGCGTCAACCAGTTTCGTCAAACGGCCAGGGATGGAATTCATCGAACTAAAAATAATCCCACTTCAAAGAATCCAGCGCAGTAATAGGTGATCTTAAATTTCCTTAACTACTAACTAAACATATAATAACATACGAGGATAATGTTAAATTAGGGTAAATATTGACAACATTATTGTTATTGCGTACGGTTTTTCTACCTTCATTACCCACTTATTTAGACCATTCTAAGACTATTTTCTTCTATGGCATTTCCTCCGCAAATGCCCCATTTCCAAGATAGGGCATATTCAAATGGGGCATTTTGAAATTAGCCTGACCTTATCTAACCTAGCCTAGACCGCATCAAACTACCGGGACCTAACCTGGGCAAACTACCGGGACCTAACCAGGGCAAACTACCGGGAAATAACCGTTGTAAAGTACAGGAAATGACCGGGGCAAAATACTGGGACCTAGCAACACTGCTACAAAACGCTAATTCTTTCAATAAATACCTAAATTACTAACTACATGTATAACAATACAACATACAGTACAATGAAATGTTAAAAGGATCAAAATTAGGGCTGTATTTAAGAACATCCGTGGTGGTGTATACGATGGTGTGGTACTGTAAAAGACGGCTCTGTTATAGTTAGTCTATGGAACCATCGTTCCTGTACCACCACACCATCATCGTATGCACCAACAAACGTTCTTGAATATGACCTTTACGGGGGTAATTCACTTTTGGTACATTAGAGCGCCTTGATTCCTCCAAAGTAGACTAGAAAACCGGACCAGATTAATTGAAATAATAGTGGTCTTTTGCTTGGAATAGTTTGGAGGAACCAGCCAGTTGCTCCAGATATACCCAAACTGTAATATTTAATCTGGTATTTCGTCTGCTAACATTACTGTAAACATGATGGAATGCCGGCACAACCCCGAGGCACTTTGTATTTACCTTATTTAGAGTTGGCAGGAGGCTTTTGTTGTTAACTGTACATTCCCTCGTGTTGAGTGTGTGCAGGCAGCCTATAGTAGTGGCTCTGGGGATGGATGCAAGGGCTAGGGAAGGCCTCACACGGGTAATAAGGCGCACACATCGTCCTAGAGAAGCCATTTTCGTCAGTCAGCCGTTCATCAGCTTGCAGAGGGACCGGAAATATAAAGCCATTGCCAAGGACTCAGAGGGGTTGATTATATAATGTTAGCTTTATTTCACACAGAACATTATGATTATATTTATCAGCTTACTTTACACAGGGACTGGAAATAATATAAAGCCACTGCCAAGGAGAGGGGTTGTATATATAATGTTAGCTTATTATTTCACACAAGACATTATATATATATATATATTTTTTTTATCGAATAATAGCTAAATAAAATCCTAAGTGCTTATCTGTGGTCTTGTTTCCTAGCATTAAACCATATTGCTGCTCACATTAATTATCACCATCACTTTTCGTCTCTGCTTATAACCACAGAGCTAAAAACATAGAGCGCTTAACCCTGTGTTATTAGATAGGGGAGGAGTGTCACAGCAGGCGAGCGCTCTATTGTATAGATACTTGCCCATTGAACTCCCGTACGTACTTGTATAGTATGTTTCTGTCCACAGTTATTGACATTTCCCTAATTTGTAAAGCATTGTATCTTGTTATCTAATTATAAAGGTTTTGTTAAATCAATTAACAAGGCTCAGATAATGTCCATAGGGAAAATTATGCAAAGAAATTAAACTTAAACTGGTTTATTAAACAAGACAAATATATATAACTGTAATCTGAATCCCTCTCCCTCCACTTACCTTACATAAATACATACATATTACTCTAGTGTGACATTCATACATACATACATATTACTCTAGTGTGACATACATATATATTATTCTAGTGTGACATACATACATACAGTCGTGGTCAATAATAATCATCCACATATAGGTAACTTTAACAATTTACTGTGTAATGTTTTCATGTTCACATACTATTTTATTGTTTTAAGTAGTGTGTAGCTGTTTGTATTAAATTAAACGATGGCACTATACCTATTTATTGGAATGTTTATCAGCTAAGGAACAGAGGGAAGCTGTCAAAATCTTACGTGAGTTACTCCTATATGGATGATTATTTTTGACCACGGCTGTACATTCATACATACATATTACTCTAGTGTGACATACATACATACATATTATTCTAGTGTGACATATACATGCATACATATTACTCTAGTATGACATGCATACATACACACATTCTAGTGTGACATGCATATATACACAAAAGGTTCCAACCTTACCCAAAGATCGGTCACTACGAGCTCTGAGCTCATTCCGGGAGGGTAACAGTTGGCGAGCACGTGTCCAGGACGTGATCAAGACCAAGTGAAACAAAACAAACATATTACTGGCGGGTTGAGGGGAAGGGCAGGTATCATGGCCGCCAACCCACTTCCGGTGGCGACACGCCAGGGGGGGGGGGGTGGCGAGCTCTATGTTTTTAGCTCTGTGCTTATAACCTCCACAGAGGCTCCACTACAGCACTTTTATAACTTCATGGGGGAAGCTGATCAGCTTTATGCATCTCTAGTTACTGCAACAGTGCACATCACTCCTTAATTATTCTTATAGATTGACATCAGTACTCTTCTTCAATCCTCAGGCATTCTAGATCTCTCCCTCTAATTTGCTTTAATATGCTGGTGAAAAACTCGATTGCCATCTTTTCTGAACATTTCGTTGCCTTCATAAGTTTGTTTGTTGTCTGGTCCATCCTCCTTTCCATTCTTCACCCCTCTCAACTATAAAGTTGCCTTCCTTTCCACCTTCTGTTTCTCGTTTTCTACATTCATCACAAGGATAATAAACTATAGTGACATCCTTGATTCATCAGCTCCCCAAATTAGGCCTACTTCCTCCACCTTCTCGGCACACTCTACTCTACTCAATTATTAATACATTTCTTTCTGCATCCTTTATTACACTAACCTGCTGCACATCCTTCCCAGCTCAGTCTCTGTCTGGCGAATACAATTCCTATTCTTCCTTGTATCTATAAACTTCTCATACTGTTTCTTTAGTCTTCGTTACCTCTTTGCCTCATATCGTACGGTACTCCCTGGGATCTACTGCATATTATCTCTGCCAATCCTAATTTTCTCACCAATCTGTTTATCCGGGTCTCCTTATATACGTTCTTGGAGTAGCCTACTTCCTCGCTCTATCACAAACTTAAACTTTCTTTCCTTCATCTTTCGTTGTCTCAGAGTACTTTCCTAGCCGTCCCACTTTAATATAGTCACTGAACCACATTTGCTGTACAGCACAGACTGGGATGTTCATGCTCTTGAAGAGGGCTTTCAGGCTATGCCCAACAACCTGATGCTGGTCACCAGTCCAGGTGAAAACCAGCCAATGAACATGGATATGTGGTGTCCATGGGTATTTTAGTGCCCTTGCTCCCGAGAAAGGTTTTTGAGCACAAAACTGACTCCCCAAGTGAAATCCCACCAATTGGAAACCCAATGTTTGTGGCAACAAAGTTTTATTACTTTAAAATTTATAGTTTCAGCTTTGTGACACAATTCAACTAATAAGCCAACCCCCTCCCCTTAACCTGCCAACCCTTTAGCCTCCAGCGTGCCAATCAACCAACTTGCCATACTCTTGCCCCTCTATCTGCAGAGGGTTCTCGGGCTTTGTTTGATGGCCATTAATTGGTCTCAAAGTGAAACTCCTCTAAACTGTGTGATGTATGTCGAGTTTTTAGCATGCTTGCTCCTGTGGAGGGCTCTCAGATCATAAACCGACCCTCAAGTGAAACGAGATTCCATATGGCATTACTTGAAACCCAGTAAATGTACAGTACATGCTGTACCTAAAAAACATTGCATTGAAATGTTCAGGTTCAGAGATTTGTGGGATACATAGACACACTACTCAAATAGTATACAGTACTAGATTAGATCAATATCTGTATAAACATCTTGACTACAGGTTGCAGTTGCAGAAATTGTTTGACTTTAACACATCCCAGTACAAGACACTTCAACTGTATCTGCATCCCACATTTTTCTTCCACATGCCCTAAGCCACTACTGTTGGGTTTTCCGACTGTATCCTCTTAATGGATGGATCCACTCCTTCAGTAGACTGTAAAGGACTGCACATGATGATTATGAAATAACCAAAAGTCCACTAAACGGCACTGTGGAACCATCTTTTTGTCCCCAACACCACTTTTTGATGGGTGGTTTTGAACACAATACAAACTCTTTTACTATTCATGTATCATTATTTCACACTTCCATAGTTAGGTATCGATCATAGTCATTAATATTCTGACTTTTATTATTATTATATAAAATGGTTATATAAAAGTATATAATTAGTGTGCTCTATCATTTTAAGTTAAATATTATTACATTAAATGTCAATCAACATTCTTAAATTAAGCATCAGAAATAGTTTGCAGTACCTTAAACTAAGGTGATAAAACTCATACATTATTATTACTCAGCCAGAATAATGTTATACAAGGTGTGTAACATGAATTTCTGCAGATCATCATCATCAATACCCCATTTCCTTTTATTCAAGGGGTAGGGAGGCTCTAGTGCCAGTGCAGGAGCCCCAACAGGCAAAGGGTCCAGCTCTGAGGCTATTTGAGTCATTGGTGGGGTCATTGTTAGAGAACAGGGTCCCCCCCCCCCTCATCCCCCCCCCTGTATTTTAGGGGATACAAGGCTGACTGCACCATCACATGTATGGTGGGTGATGGAGACGCCACTTCCCTAAGCCGAATAACATGAATTTCTGCAGATACTTTCAGAAATGAAAGAATTTGTGATTCTGAGTAGAAAATCTACTATACACATATGTATTTTAAGAATTAGTTTGGGCATGAAGTGGATTTTAAATTTGATGGGAGACAACGGTGGTGACAGGTTCTCTGGGAGAGTGAGGGGAGGTACCAGTCGAGGATACTACTGTAAAATTTTTGCATTATGATTTTTTTATCCACATTATGGAACATAATAGTACAGTACATGAAACTGGAAATCACGCTATAAATGATCTAAACGTAATCTACTGACATGGACAGTATCGTTGTACAATAATGGTAAGGATAATATTGGTAAGAAAAATAATGGAATGTTATTTTACACTTCATGCCCAAACAAATTCTTAAAATGCATATGTGTATCAAAGATTTTCTACTCAGAATCACATATTCTGTCTTTTCTGAAAATATCCATAGAAACTCATTACACCCTGTATAATACAGTTGAAGATTTCCTGTGTTTCATGTCCCAATAAGCCATAGCCCATAACCCATAAAAATACCAAAATTTATAACTGATATTCCCTTTAACATAATGTGCTATTTGTTCTGTTGTAAGTTCTGTAGCAAAATACTGTAGAGACAGAGATGAAATCTAGAGTAAATAAGGTAAGAAAGGTGCTAAGAGGAATGAATTTGATGTTTGGCTGCAAGTCGCTTAGAATGGATGTAAAGAGGAAGTTGTATGAAAGGATAGCAGTGCCTACTGCACTGTATGGAGAGGAAATATGGAATATTGGAGAAAGTGAGAAGAGAAGGTTGAATGTAGTAGAGATGAGATGTCTGAGGAGCATGTGTGGTGTGACTCGAATGGACCGAATCAAGAATGAGGAAGTGAGAAGGAGGACAGGTGTCATGAGAGAGTTAGCAGGCCGTGCAGAACAGTGTGTTAAGATGGTTTGGACATGTGAAGAGAATGGAGGAAAATAGAATGGTAAAGAGGATAGGGGGTTCAGAAGTGGGAGGTGTAAGGAGGAGGGAGAGGAATGGACACTGTGAAAGGAGCTCTGAGTGGAAGAGGTATATCTGTGGAGCAAGGCAGAGTAATTGCGTGCGACAGAAACAAATGGAGAAAGGTGGTGAATGCTTGAAGAGCGGATGCGGCTTCACGGTCCTTGGGGGAGGGGCCTGCATTGAGTGTGGCCCTTGGACCGGCTGGATGGGGGATGTGAAGTTTGAGCTGTAGTGATGTGGCAGGGGTAAACCAGCTTTTGCTGTCAGGCCTTGCTATGGATGCAAACATTGCATGGTTGTGCTGTGGGGGTTGCTCCCTCCTCCAACAGGGATTGGGGGAGTCGAGATATGAGTGTGTGTGTGTGGGGGGGGGGATTTCTATGTTTGGGCATTTGTGTTTTGGAGAGTGTGTGACGTGACGGGGCTACCTCCAGCGTGGAGATGACGGCCTGGTATATGTATGTATGTAAGTGCTTTAATACTGTATCAAGTTACAAAATATTAAGAAATTTTAAACATCTTACTGACTTGGTCAGAAATTCCTAATATGGATTTTGGTTACTTACAGGTACGGGTACTATGTCTCCATTGCACGTGCATTAAGACTATTCACAGTTATAATATATCAAGCCATTTATAAAATTTCACAGACTTGTCAGTCAGTAAAGCCAAGTATGAATTTTGGTTACTCATTACAGGTATTATGTCAATAACTGTTTCTGGACACCTAAGTTGCTGGAGACAGGAGGTTGTGGCCACATCCCATACACAAGTGCTTTGGGTGGATTCATCACTAGCACAGGCCAACATACTGCCAGCTTGTGATGGGTTGACCGTTGCACAGGACCGAGAGAGAACTTTTTGTGTGGTACCACCCTGGAAAGTGTGCACAGTGTTTGCTGTCACCACACTGTTTCTTACTGCGGGATCTGGGCTGATGTTGACACTCTGGAGTTCACAAATTAGATGCCTGGCATGGGGGAACTTTTGGGTGGGGCGACATGACACCAGAATGTGGCGTGTGGAGGCCTCTACTGACAGACAAGTGAATGGGCCCTCCAGTGGTAGTGTGTGGTCCTGAACTCTTTCCTCTTTCACTTCCACAAAAGAGCAAGATTGTAACCGTGCCACAAGAAGTCCACCAGAACTAAAATTTGCATTATTTGAAAATGGCATATAGCACAATGATACCACTGGCCCTGAACCAGCCACTTTTATAGTACGTATGGGGTTGGATGTATTACGTGTGTCGTATTGTATAACTGACCCTCCTGCAGTCCCCACAAAAAACTGGTTGGCCTCCTCAGTATTCCAACAGCAACTCCACAAGGGGGCATCTGTCTGATAGGAAGCTACTGGTGTGTTACTACAGATGTTGGTAATCTTTGCTACCTTATCCATGGCAACAGAGAGAAGTAAATCATTTTTCACTGGGTTAAATGCCATATCCCTAATCTGTTTTTGATGAAGTGGAACATATCTATCTGGTTTCATATCTAACACATTCAGTTTTTTTACACCAAAGCCTGGGAACATGGCCACCTGACTGGGCATGGAGACAACCAGCATGTTCAGCCACTCATTGTACGCCATCACCCTGCATCCGCCATCCTTCATGATGTCCACGGCAGAGTGCATCACCAACTTGAAATTTCTGTTACTTCCACTGCCACTGCCACCACTGCTGGATGAGCCTTGTCCCTGGAGTCTGGTATTACCTGCTCCTATTGCACTTCTCATCATTCTTAGTTCCTCTTGCAGTTTGACCACGAGTTGGGCCTTTAACTCGTATTTTAGTTTTGTCTGTGCATGCTCTACCTCCAACCTCCTCTTGGCCTCCCTCTCTTTCTCCAGTTCCTTAAGAACCCTGTCTCTTTCTGATGTGTCAAGAACCTTCAGAGACTTAGCAAACAGAACTCTAACGTCTTTCTTGCTAGCTTTGGCATTGCACTGAGGACACTTTCCCTTTGGTCCCTTGAGCCACTTTTCAATACATTCACGTCCAAAGAGGTGGCCACACTTGAGAGAGGCCAAGCGGTGGCTTCCAGAGTTACCCCAGGGCTCAAAGCAGATGGTGCATGTCTGCCCTTCATCCTCAGACTCTGGTGTGCTCGGTATTGTTGAGGTGCCTGCAACACAGAGAAATCAAAGTAATTCTATTGTAGTGACCAGTGAGCATAAAATCATAAAGTTGAGAAGTCATAACATGCGTGTGTAGGTAGATGATAACTTGGGCCTCAACAACTGGCTTCATGAAATTAATATCCAGTGGAAAAAAAAAAAAAAAAAAAAAAAAAAAAAATATACAGTATATATATATATATATATTATACTGTATATATCTTATGTTTCACTCTTATAAGTCAAAGTAGAAATAATATCCCGCTCTGACTTTTTTACTTCGGCTTTCTAAACATTAACTCTTTCCTTACTGTAATGGCGATTCTTCAATCTTGCTGTACACTCTTTGGTACTTGCTAACAGTACTACCATCTTCTATCTACCTATCAATAGCTTCAACGCTTCACTTCCTGTGGGAACTTCCCCCAAGGAGGTGGCCACGGCAGAAGAGTCTCCAGTTCTCCCTGGTCCAGCACTCCTTCCTTGCTTGGTCAAGCCCTCTTTTTCCATTCAAATTTCTCCCTCTCATGTAATCTTTCACCCCCGTTCACCAATCTGATGTGTGGTCTGCCTTTCATACTAGGTTCTTCCACCTAACTCCCATGCACCTTCTTTGTGAACTCTCCATCTTGCATTCTATTCACATGTCCCAACCACCTCAATGTTTTCCATTTCACCCTCTCAATCACCCCACACTCAGCACCAGTAGTCTTCTCACTCAGACAACACCTCTCATATTATGTTCTCTATTCTACTCTCACCAGTTCTTCAGTCACTTCTCTCACTCTCTCAGTTACTCTATCAGTATTGATGATGCTTCCCTCCCTCACAGGAATGCTTCATGAAGGGACTGTTCATGCTAGAAGAGCAACAAGAATTCTGCTATAAACTTGTTATGATGTGAGCACAGTATTTTGTGTTGATGTACAGCTAGTATACATGTATATATCACTGAATGTCTGTGGCATGGGGGTGGCATGATATCACAAATGTAGGACAATAAAGGAAATGAAGCTAGCTACCCAGTGACCAAAGTCACTTCAACTACTTTCAATCTTCTTATCTTTAACTAAAAAATTCATCATTTAGATTTGTTCCATGTTATCCACTAGCAAGACTCAACATTGGTGGGGTATGGCAGGAAGAGGTGTCCCCTACTCACACTCCTTTCCTGTATCATAGGGGTGACGAGACTGCCTGCACCAACCAAATAATAGTGGGTGATGGGGTTACTACTTCCCTAAGTCCTGAATTTCCATTACTGTACACACACACAAAGCTTGCCATACTCAAACCATACCTGACAAATCCTTACCTGCATCTCATTTCACCTCATCTGACACTCTCATGTATGCATGCACAGGCACATACAATGAGGGGTTTAGAAATAATGGATTGAAATGATCTATTAGTATGGGAAGAGAGAAGAGGCAGGGTACATGATAGAAAATCAAAGAAGACCAGATATTTGAAAGATGAGAAAAAGTACTGTTTCCCATGTAGAACAATCGATCCCTGGAATGGTTTTGATAAAAAGGTAGCGAGTGCTGAAGGCATCCACAGCTCTAAAATTAAATTAATGTACTGTACCTCCCAAAAGTATTGTTAAAATAATGTACTGTACAATTTGCCACACTGGATGATGTTATTTGACACGTGTTCAGGCAGCATGCGTCATTCTGTTCATTTCGCCATCCTTCGTTCCACACATTAACGATAGTTATGGGAGCTACAGTACATGTAGATAAAAATAGATATGGAGACTGGAAAACATAATCATAGCTCACTTTCCCTACCATACAACTTGGTACACATGCATGTAAGCACACACACACACACACAGTAGTGTTCCTTTATCTATCCTTGTTTTCTATCTGGTAAGGCCAAGTAAGAACAATCACCAAACCATACATACATAAGATGTTCTACACACACACTTTTGTTTTTATATCCTCCTGTAATTATAAAAATTTATTTCCCCCAAATCTGTGAAATTGAGAACCCCTGAAATGGAATACTACATAATAAAGGAAAGTGTGAAACAGAAGTGGAGAATAGAGTACTGTAACCCTTGAGTACAGAAGCTGCAAGAGGATTGCATGAGGGGCTGTTGATACCCAAATTATCATACGGCTGTAAGACTGATGTGCAGCATGAATATACAAAATTGGAAGTTTCACCAGCAGAGGGATGCTGTAGTATGTGTAGAATTCGAGAACCCGAATAGCTAAGGAATACTGAAATCTGAAAGGCACAGTCAAAGAGCAGAGAAGTGCTTGGAGAAGGTAAGGGTGTGTGGAAAGAACGGATGAAACTAGAGTGGTCAACAAGGTGAAAAGGAGTAATTATGAGGGGCACAGTATGAGGAACCATGTACGATAATGTGAATTAAAAATGGACAAAGCAAAATAACTAGAGCAAAATAACTAGAGCAAGATTCAATACGAGTGTAGGATGGGGCTGGCAACCATATTTTTAACTTGACACTCTATGCAGTCTATGGAATTGCTCCATGCACGAAGGTTATTTAATGAAATAGCTCTTGTGAGCAAGTTGAAAATTTTTGTGGGCTTGAAAGGAGTGAATGAGTGTGAGTCCCATTCTACTCAGCATTTATCTCCCTCCCTCTCTTAGTCTGATTACATTTTCCCATCCCTGGCTCTGCAGCCCCACACCCTTTGAAAAATGCAAAATAGGGAATTAATGAAGATATGAATAGTAACTCTATTTTTTAAAGTGCATCATTAATTTCTGAACAAACACACTCAAAATGCTACTTATACAGTACTAAAGTAGTCTGCTTCTTGATAATATTGTCAACATGGTGATTCCAAGATTTTTTAAGCTGGCTCGTGTCAGATGATTTTATCTTCCACAGAACAGATACACGTCCCACAGAGCAAAAGGTTTACTTACTTGGTATGCGTTTCTTTGGTGTAGTATTTAAAGGCTCCACTGTAGCACTTAGAATGGAATCTCGAGACACTTCTTCTTCTCTTGACGTGACTGTGGTCTCCCTGGCTCCTGAACTTGTGGAAGGTTGGTGTATGGAGTGTGCTTCATGTGTCATAGATTGGGGCAGTTGTGATATGAAGGACTCCAGTTCCACAAATGCTGCCACATGAGGCGGTGGAAGCTGAGCTGTTGATTGGGGTTGGGGTGATGAAAATGATGATGCAGAATGTTGAGATATGTGAGATTCAGGTCTTGGTGGGGGTGGCTCTCCTGTTGGCTCAGGTGACATATCAGGATTGTGATGTTCCAAACTCATCATCGAAGCCTGTGACTGGCAGAAAAGTTTTGTCATTAGGTAATTGTAAAAGAATCATATAAAATTAACTTAAAAACTTGTGCAAGAGATTCCTCTGGTTTCCCTGGGTCAGCCCTTACTCCTTGGACAACTGAGGCTTTCCGATCATATAACATCTGTTGTCAGTCTCAAGAATGGCCGTGTCTGCTTTTTGGTTGTTGTTGTTGAAGTTCCTCAAGCTGTCTGGCCGAACAGCCCCAAGCTTATGAGGAAGGCCATGGCCTGAACCGGGCTTTCCCACAGTCCCCTCAGAGAGTATTGTTGTTGTTGGTGAGTGTGGTTGTGTACACTGCAGTCTTCCATAATGTGCTTAATAGAATGGGGTGCTGTGTTGCATCCCGGACAGGCATCTACAATGGATTCATCCAGCTTCTTCTGATATGTCAGAAGGGCCGGGTGGTGGCCACACCGCAGCCTGGCCTGGTGGACTCTGTCCTCACGGGGAAGGGAGGATTCAGATGGGTGGATGTCAGGAGGTCATGCATGCAGGTGAGTGTTGTTCTAGAGTGTTTGGATGGACTGATGAGTGATTTGAGTATGGATATGTTTTTGGACACTGGTTTGGGGTGTAAGAGATAATAGTATTTGTGTATGGTATCGTGTACTGGGTATTGTTTTGATGTTCCTTGGCATGTGTGGGTGTTCTGCCATGTAGTGTAGTGGGTGGTGTGGGTTTGAGGAAGCTGCAGCAAATGTTTGTGTGCTTCTCATGTCAAGATGATCCATGATTTCGAGGACTTTGGTTTCATGGTGTAAGTGGTCTGTAGGTGTGGTAGCTGTGCAGCCTGTGATTATCTTTAGGGCTCTATTCTGTATGGTCTGAAGGGTGTTGAGATGGGTCTCAGTGAGGTTTGAGGCCCAGGCAGGGCTTGCATAATCCATCACTGATTGGATATAGTGTTTGTACACGGTGGTTGTGGTTTCTTTGTTGTGTCCAAATGTTGTGCTGGCAAGTGATCTGAGGGCTTTAAGTCTTTTAGGTGTTTTGAGTGTGTTGCATAAATTTGTTTCTTGTAAGATGGTAATGTGTATGTTGTATTGTATAATGAAATGTGTGAGTTCTTGTTTTTTGGTGTTAATGCCATCTATGTTTAGTTGAAGTATGTTAATGTTGTGTGTGCGGTGTGTGTTAGGTGCTGCTGCATGGGGGTGAGGAGGAGACTGTTGGGGGGATGGAGGTGGAGGTATTGGCATTGGTGTTGGAAGTAAGAGTGATGGAGGTGGGAGTGATGGTGAAGGTGATGGAGGTGGGAATGATGGTGAAGGTGATGGAGGTGGGAGTGATGGTGAGGGTGATGGAGGTTGTGGTGTTGGAAGAGGTATGGGACATGAGGAACAGGTCCATGTGTTTGTGTAGTGTTTCATGGATGCTAATGTTGTACATGACAAGTGGGTCCAGTTCTTACAAGAGTTGCATTGAACTGAACCTTTTGGTGTATATGTGCGAGTGCTATGCCATTTGCAAATAAAGCAATGTGAATTTTTAATGCTGTGCATGTTTGTGAGGTTGTGGCAAGTGAAGGAATCAAATGGGGGAAAGGATAAGAGAACAATGTCTTTGAAAGTATGCTGGATTACACTCAGTGTAGCCGAGAGGAAGAAGATCGGCACAGGTGAGCAGACCGATGAAACAGGGAGTTCCAACTCTCTTCATCATCAGTCCAATACTCATTCTACGAGAACAACCTGTACTCCCCTGTTTGGCTGGTGTCTTCAGCCTCCTCCTTGCAAACTATTAAAGGTTTTGTTATCATCTTGTGTTAAAGTGATCTTTATAAATGTGTGACAGTGCATCAGGGTAGTCACAAATAACTGTACAGCAAACTCTCATTGTATATGGACTCTACTATGATCATACTGATTGTCCTGTCTTGTGTAATAGTCCAATAATTCAGTCATCTGCAGTAATCCAATCATGCAGAATAAGTGAACAATGATGGAGGGCTGCTAGATGGTTGCTGAGAGCCTTTAATTAAACATAGCTACAACTTTTAAATCTATATCAGTAACATGAACTACTAACCTCTTCACTATCTGTTGTTGTATCCAATGTTCTAGCTCTTCTACTGTTCACATTGTGCCTGGGTATATACTGATGCAATTCCTCACTATTGAACTCTCCACTATGTGGTTCTTCCAGTAGTCTTCGTCTTCCCCTCACAATCACATCTGAGCTTGCTATTTGTTCCTGTGATTCTTGACTACTGTGAATTCTTCTTTCTAGTACTGGACTCTGGTAATCCTCCTGGGGAAATAAACGTCATATAGTTACATTACTTCATCTTGAGGTGAACTGAAATTATTTGGTTCAAGTACTGTAGCATGAAATGTCTTCTGCAATACCTATGCCCATATATTATTATTGACTGTATTCTGACCAGTATTTGTAAGTATTAAACCTCTTGAACTTAAGTGGCTGAAAAAATAAAGGTAATTTAATTCTTAATAATATACTGAAATGAGGGCTTCTGGTAGTCTGGTGAGTAAAGTGCTTGACTGAGTCCTGCATTGGGCAATTTTGCCTGGATTTAACCAGTAGGTTTTTCACTCAAGCCATGCCACCACTGGGAATGGGTTGGTTGGCCTCTTAGCAGCGAAAGGGTTAAACCTAGCCAAGGTAGGCTAACCTTGGGCCCCTACAGCCTTGAGTGGGGAAATATGATGCATGGATGTTGCCTTTTGCCTTTGTTGTCGAGACATAATATGTCATACAATATGATAAACTTAGAAACTGTAACATTCATCTGAATATGGCAGAAATGCTAATGCTAGTTTACATCAGTACTCAGCACCTTATGAGGGTCTGGACCCAGTAGGCTGTACCCAAATTGTTTTTCACCACCTTTCTATCAGTACCGTACTTAGATACACAAAACTACGTGTACAGTACTGAAATGAAGTCAGTTTAAGTGACAGGATTACATAAAATCTGCAACAGACCAGGGGTGAGAAATAGAGGTGAGCTGCAAAATGAAAATCAATTAAATGGCCATACAGTTAACATCGCGAACAATGTACCATACCATGCTCCATCCAAAGGTATCTTCTACAGTGCAGGGCAATAAAAACAATAATGAATTAATTCTACTTGTCTACTATGAGTGGGTAGACATTGTGGTACATGACTATTCATGCATTTTACTTATGAGTCATTTTCATTATGTTACTCTTTTAAGTTGAAATCAAATGGTCAGATCCCAAATTACAGAATAACCAAAAGCAAAACTTTATAATCATATTTCTCACTTAAGTATAATGCAGTAAGCTTATAACACCAAAGTTGCAGATTGAATACAGTAAAAAGTTCTGCAATGAAATGGTCAACCTGTACTGCATTTCATCTTACTTGAGCTTCTTAGGAAAACTTTGATGGGAGAGAAAATAACTACCATATTTAATACTGTACATATATTTCAATGACTGTTTAATAAAAAAGAATGAGCCAGTTCCCACCAAAATTAGTGTAAATGCTTTGCTTTTGCTACAGATATTTACCTGCATTTCATACCACACAGTGCACATGGCTCTCAGGCATAAGAATATTACAGTACAAGATTGCTACTGTGCAGAAGTGCTTGCAGTATTGGGAAAAGCAAAAACCTCGGTGACCTACCCCTCCCCAGGAAGGGTAGGTAAGCCTTGCCCCGCCTCCAAGCGGTGACCTCGGGGGTACACCTCCTTTTTTTATCTTGTTTTTATCCATTTAGGAGGTGGAGCCAAAGGGGAAGGCGGTGTGGGGGTGAGACCTAGCTTCCCCCACATATAGGTTTTAAGGTTTTTAGTGTATTCTTATTGTATTTTTTTAGTGTTTTAAGATTTTTAAATTCTTTGATTGTGTGTTTTTATATTTTGTAATTTCTTTTAAATTTATGACCGTGTTTTTTAGCTTTTGACAATGCCGACGGCCCGTGTCCCTCCGGGAATGAGCACTGCATTGGCCTTGCCAGCCATCAGTGGCCCCCCAATGGGGGAGTGGACAGCTATGGCTACTGGCGGGGGAGGGTCTCCGGGTTGCCCTGTAGAGGGAGTGGGGAAGAGGGAATGTATGAGAGTTGTAACTGTGAATGTGAATGGAATGACGGATGGGACCAAGAGGCGAGAGATTGTAGAATGCTTCAAGAAAGGAAGAGTGGATGTGATGGGAGTGACGGAGACACACGTGAAAGGATGTGGAGTGGTTGAGTGTCAGGAAGGAAGGGAGAGTGGACTGTGGGAGGGAATGGAGGGAGGAGTAGTATGGACGGGTATGAATGAAAAGAGTAAAGGAAGAGGGAAGGAAGGGTGTGCGCTGTTGGTGTCTCCGTGGGTGTGGAAGGGAGTGGATGGACATGGGTGGAATGGGTCTAGAATAGTATGGATGACTGGAAAGAGTGGCTTGATGAAGTATGCTTGGGTGTGTGCTTATGCACCAGTGAATGAAAAGAGTAAGACAGGGAGAGAGAAGATGAGAGTGTTTTGGGAGGCGTTGAATACATGTCTGAGAGGAATTGATAATGGAAGGAGAGTAGTAATGATGGGAGATATGAATGGAAAGGTGGGAGGTGAGGAAGTGGGGAATATTGTGGGTAAATGGGGTGTAGAAGGAACAAATGAGAATGGTGAATATCTAGTGGATGTCTGTGCTGAGAGGGGGTTGTTCTTGGCGAACACCTTCTTTCAGCACAAGATGATCCACAGGTATACGTGGAAGAGAAGGGATGAGAGAGGAGAGCAAAAGAGTTTGATTGACTATGTGGCAGTGGATGAAAGGTTGAGGAAGGATGTGTATGACGCAAAAGTGGTGAGAGGAATGGTCCATTGCTCCGACCATTTTGCGGTGTTGGCGAGGATGAAGGTTAGGGTTAAGTGGGAGTATAGTAGGAGGGATGAAGGGGTGAGGAATAAGAGGGAGGTGGCTAGTGGGAAATTAGATGTAGAAGAGTATAGGGAGGAATATAAGAGGAGGGTGGGTGAGGTGCTGGGAGATGTAAGGATGGGGATAGGGGAGGGAGTGGGAGTGAATGCGGTGTATGAAATGTTTAAGATGAGAGTATTAAGGACAGCAGCAGAGGTAGTAGGATATAAGTCACAGAAGAGGGGCAAGAAAGGGAGTGCTTGGTGGACAGAAGAAGTGAAAGATGCTGTAGAGGATAAGAGGAAGGCATATAGGAGAACACTACAGAGGAATGTGCCGGAAGAAGTGAGAGAGAGATGGAAAAGAGAATATAATGTGTGTAAGAGACAAGTGAAAAGGATGGTGAGTGAGAGTAAAAGGAGAGTGGATGAGGAGTTTGGTATGAAGCTGAGTGAAAAGTTTAAAGAGAACAAGAAATTATTCTGGAAGGAGGTGAAAAGAGAAAGAGGAGAAGGAAAGTCTGGTAGTGTGAGAATGAAGAGAGAGGATGGAGTTACTGTGAGTAGAAGTGAGGAAGTGAAAGAAGTGTGGAAGAGGCATTTTGATCAGTTGATGAATGGGGGGACGGGAGGGGAGGCGGTGGTGACATGCATGGGGATGGAGGCAGGTGGTAGACGACAGGATGTACAGGGAGAATTAGGAAGGGAAGAGGTTAGGAAAGCAATAGGAAAGTTGAAGATGGGAAAGGCACCGGGGGTGGATGGGATAACTGCTGAAATGTTAAAGTGTGGGGGGGAGGAAGTGGTGGAGTGGATGTTGCTTATATGTACATTGGCGTGGAGGCAGGGAGAGGTGCCAGAGGATTGGAGGAGAGCCATAATTGTACCTTTGTATAAGGGGAAGGGGAGTAAGGATGAGTGTGGTAGCTATAGGGGAATAAGTCTTCTTAGTGTACCGGGGAAGGTTTACGGGAAGGTTCTTACTGAAAGACTGGTTGAAGTAACAGGGAATAAAGTTAGTGAGGAGCAGGGAGGGTTCAGAAAGGGTAGAGGATGTGTGGACCAAATATTTGCATTAAAATCAATAGTTGAGAAATATATTGGGAAGGGTAAGAAGTTGTATGCTGCCTTCATGGATTTGGAGAAGGCATACGATAGAGTTGATAGGAAAGCTATGACAGAGGTGTTGAGAATTTATGGTGTTGGGGGGCCTTTGCTGAAAGGTATTGAGGCTTTTTATGCAGATGCAAAAGCATGTGTACGGGTAGAGGGTGATCTAAGTGAGAGTTTTAATATTAGTGTAGGGCTGAGACAGGGGTGTGTTATGTCACCATGGTTGTTCAATATATATATGGATGGTTGTATGAGAGAGGTGAAAGCCAAAGTGAATGGTCTGGGGGTGAAGTTGAGGCTGAATGAAGCAAATTGGTCCCTGGTGGCAAGTTTGTTTGCGGATGACACTGTGCTGATGGCTGAGAATGAAAGGAATTTACAGAGAGTGGTGGACGAATTTCAGTCTGTGTGTAAACGAAGGAAATTGAAGGTGAATGTAGATAAAAGTAAAGTGATGGTATTTGAAAGAGCAGAAACTGAAGTGATTGACTTTGCTACACCTTACAGAGTGGCTGTACCAACTGGGACGAAGTGTGAGATAACTCTGAGGGGCGAGAGGATGGAGGAAGTGAAGGAGTTTAAGTAACTGGGTACAGTTATGTGTAAACATGGAAGTATGGAAGGAGAAATTAGGGAGAGAGCAGTGAAGGGTAGACAGGTCATAGGATCACTGGGGAGGATTATGAAGGGTAGAAGTGTGAGTATGGAAGTGAAAAGGGGACTACGAAATAGTATAATCCTGCCAACACTGACATATGCGTCGGAGGCATGGACATGGAGTAGGGCGCATCAGTCTAGAATAGGTGCTGTGGAAATGAGTTACTTGAGAGGAGCATGTGGACTTACTAGATGGGATGGAGAAAGTAATGAGAGTGTGTATGAGAGATGTGGTATGAGTGAGAAGGCAATTGGCATTGAGTGTGGAGTGGTTGAGAGAGTGAAACGTGATACATTGAGATGGTTTGGACATGTGGAGAGAATGCAAGGCGAGGAATTTGTAAAGAAGGTGTATGGAAGTGAAGTTGTGGGACCTGGTGTGAGAGGCAGACCTCCGGTCAGATGGCAGAACAGAGTGGAAGAGTATGTAAAGGAGAGAAACATGAGGGGTAGAGTAGGGATGGACCAAGTAAGGAGGGAGTGTTGGAACAGGGAGAACTGGAGACACTTCTGCCGTGGCCACCCCCTTGGGGGGAGTTCCCGGAGGGAGCGAGGCGTCGGAGCTATAGATAGATAGATAGATAGAAGATTGCATAAGAACCTACCTACATATGCATTACAGACATGAAACAAGACACAGAATTCGAGAATAAACTTTCACCAGTTCCTCACCAGCCTCTCATCTCTCCACATGCCCAAACCACCTCAGTCACCTTACTCTAAGCACTGTACCCAGTTTCTTCAATCTACATTTTCCCAGCCATGTATCTCATCATTTGCCTATCACAACTAACCAACCATCTCCAACTTCTTCGTTAAAGCCTATTTCTCAAAACCTTACAGCAATACTGATTGTATACATGCTTCAAGTAGTCTTCCCCTGTTTTTATATGGAATACTTTAGTTTATCTGCTCTCTCCACTCCACCATCACTAACATAATCACCAAGATAACAATTTTAACAACAAGGCAGATAAAACTCACTGTGTTATAATCTGGATCAGCTTCTTGGTCATCACTTTCCTCCACAATATTCTCACTATTCTCACCTGAAATATCACACAGTAAGTAAACTATTGTTCAACAAAATTGCCATATATAAGAAATACTTTTGAATATTTCAAAGAAGAGAAGCCACAATTTACAAGACAGTACTGGTAATACACTGTTCATTTCCATTACATTACATGCAGTCCTCCATTTATAAAAGTTCAATGCATTGTACTTCAAAAGATTTGTACGCAGATAAAATATCAGAAACATATATATATAATTTTTCTAATTACAGTACTTATATAGCAAGGATAAGAATTTTTTGTGTGAATGTGTGATGGAAACCTGAGATAAATAAATTGGTGCACTGTAGCACACCTTTTGCTACAGCAAGGTATCATAATGCTCTAATTTGAAGCTATGATGTTAATTTGGGCAGAACATGAGCAATATACTAGTCTTACAACCTCTGATTTAATTTGTACTTGCAATTTTAGTGGCATCTTTGTCTTTATACACCACTTATTTACATAAGGCAAATTATCTCTCAATTACAGTCGTCGACAGTAGTTCTTTATCATAACTCTGAAACGGTAACAAAATAAAAAGAAGGAATAATGGCTAAGATGGACTGAATAGGTTACTGAAGCCAATGGTTGAAAATCCAAAGTGTTTCAGATAATCCTGTCTCCAGCTATGCTGTACATTACATGGCACAAGCATCACATTAAATGAGAAATGAAAAAATAAACATACAGTACATTGCAATATATAAAAATTTGAGTACACAAATCCTCCACTGAGATATGCTGAAAAATTTGTCAGTCCTGTATGTTAACAGTTGTCAATCACATCTACCACAAATTAATAACACAGCAAACACAAAGACCGACTCTTTTTTCCTTTTTTTCTGCAGAAGGAATTGAAAGTTTAGATATCTGTGAGTGGTATAACTTTGCACTCTTATTTGAATATACCCACAATGATAAGTGTTATGGGGACTTACTGCATTTAGCATTTGGATAAATAAGAGACCAAGGCTTTAGATAATGTACCCCCATTCTAAACTATCCCCAAATGGAAAACTGCTAAGGGGCTTGTGACATAGTGCACTGTTACTTAGAGGAAACTGAACTTTCAATTTGCTGACAAACCATCAATTATGCCCTTGAAAAATCTTTGTAAAAAGAAAAAGCACTATAGAACCTTCATGGGCAATGATGACATCTTCTGCAGACATGATGGTGGCATCTGAGTCATACTCATCATCCTCGTCCATCTCATCCGTGTCTGACAAATTTGCATTCCTTATTGCTGGACTCGGAGCGGCCATGGCTGATCACAACATGACTTATCCTGAAAAGCCTTAGTTTATCAGCTAATATCAATGGAACACGAGAAAGATGAAAAAAATTCATAGTCACTACTTGACAATATGCTCTTTATAACATGCAAACTCTAATCCCATGACAGGATGATCATGGAATACATTTTTCAAAAGAACTAAGAAATCATGTGACAAATGAATATGATTCTAAGACTACTATCATAAGCACAGATTCCCACATTTACAAATGCTTGATCCTGTATTTCATAATGTAACCCAGGTTGTAAGGTCTACACTGTTACCAGATCCAAGTGATTGGAAGAGAGAGAGAACTGGCTGGAGAAGATACATGAACTTTTATAGGTGATCGTACTGTATCTTGGGCCACAAACTATCAGCTGTCCCTCATAATAAATCCATTTGAGTTTTTTAACTGTATACCGTATTGTCACAGAGTTAGTTAGGTACAACAATGTTTTGACTTGCCTTGGGCCCTCTTCAGATATACAGGTAAAATAAAATTAAAAATAAAATCAGGATAGGTGTTAATGGTTAACACCTCACATTACAGTATTTTGGTCAAAACTAAAATGTGGGTATACATTTATGGAATGTCAGAACATGATTTCATAGTAACAATAAATATTTTCAAGTAAGATATACTGTACCTGTACAGTAATGGGATTTTTACCTTTTTTTCTTAATTGGGGGTTTTGTGTGGGGAAAATAAAGTAACTTAGTATATTTGACTTTGATATTTTTCCGATGACCAACCATCAATATCTAACCTATCCTGACCCAACTTAACCTAACCTGATTCAACCTGATTTATTCTAACCTAACCTGGATTGAGGCATTTTTCGATTTTAAAAGGAAAGGTGTGAAAAGCCTACTAATGAACATTGATAGCAAAAGAGAAAATACAACACATACAGGTAGTACAGTATACATGAAAGAGGTCAGGACCACCCAGTGCCCCAAACATTCCAAACTCATACGCCTCACTCAAAATGCAAGAAAGACATTGCACATAGGTGAACTGTTGGTACAGGAATTTTATGATGAGATATACCGCCCACCGCGGTGAGGTAAGTAGTGTTAGAACGTACAGTATTTCCAGGGGGAATTGGTATATAAAAAAGTTGTAGTAAATTGTGATATATAAGAAATGGCAATTGTAAGATTTTTTAAATGCTATGGTGGAAACTTGTTAAAAATATAATACTATATAAAAAGCAACCAAAAATTTGCATAAAAACCTAGAATAAGAAAATAAACGAAGGACCTGTTCTTCATAAATATATTTTCTACCTATTATTGAAAATGTACAATTATGTCTGATAGATAACTGTTACCGTCATATCATTAACTTTTACTATAACATCAGATTAGTAAAATTCTCATTTCACCAGATGAACTAACAGTATTATTTCCGAGTTACACATGTGGGAAGTACAGCCACAATCAAATATCCACCGACACTTTCCTTACATTGTAGTAATATATCTTGGTAATAAAAAACAACACATATGATATTGCTGTACCTCATAATAATAATTGAGGGGGTTTAGTCAACATAATGTGTTCTACCGGTATGATTATATTTTGATATGATACTGATTTATTTACAAGATGGAAGGAAAGTGTTGGTGGCTATTTAATTGTGGCTGTACCTTATCTTCAGTATGATTATGTGATCTGGGTTGAATTTCTGCTACTTTGATATAACTCTTACCCTGCATCACCCAAAAAGACAAACTATGGGTGTACCACCTGTTTTTAGTGTGATTTGTGTGATTCTAACATTGATAAATTGCGTAAATTCCCTGTAGTTTGCCCTGGTTAGGTATGGTAGTCTGCCTTGGTACAGAGTAGGTTAGGGTAGGTCAGGTCAGGTACGTTTAATTCCAAAGTTGGTTTGGGATATCAAATTTCTGGAATATTTTCATATCACATACACAAGCTGCTGTTTGCATCACCCCTTGTGCTATTCTTCACCCAACACCCCAAATTCCCAGATTTTCCCCCCAAGGGGTGATGGAGATGGGGTATAGCCAAAACAGGATAGGCTATTTCCACAATAAATGGATGTTAAACTTCCAAGAACCACATGAAAAACAGTAGGAAAAACAATGTATTGACTGAAAATCTTAAACATGTGTAACTAGGGGTTATTTACATTATCATGTAAATAAAAAAATGAAATGGATAATATACAGCTCTTAATAATTATCATATAAAAAAATAATGGTACAGATATTCAAGAAAGTTTGTGGTGCATACGATGGCGTGGTACCGGTACGACGACCCCATAGAAAAACAACCGAGCCGTCGTAAAAAAAATTTATTATTATTACTTATTATGCCCTATGTAATGTCCTAAGTTAGGTAAGTTTTCCGAGTTACACATGTGCGAGAATTTTAGACAAAACATAGTTTTTAATGTGATTCATTTGATTTTAACATCCACTTTTTGTGCAATATCCCAGCTTTTGGCAAAAGTTGGCTCGGGTTTTCCAATTTTTGGCGAGCACAAATAGTATTAGTTTGTTTTCGAATTAGGCAGACCTGACCTGACCCAACCTAACCTAATCTCGACCGTGGCAGACTACCGGGACCTAACCTTAGCAGACTACTGGGCCCTAACCTTAACAGACTACCGGGACCTAACCTTAACAGACTACCGGGACCTAACCTTAGCAGACTACTGGGACTTAACCTTAACAGACTACCGGGACCTAACCTTAACAGACTACCGGGCCCTAACCTTAACAGACTACCGGGACCTAACCTTAACAGACTACCGGGACCTAACCTTAACAGACTACTGGGACCTAACCTTAACAGACTACTGGGAATTGCACAAGGTAAGACCTATATCAAACCTACGGAAATCTGACCATAAAAACGTATATCACAGTGAAAATTAGGGTATATCTCATCCTAAATTCAAACAAGAAGTGATAATTATTTCAATGGTTTACGTTTGGTATATCTGTTTAACCTACTGTATTTAATTAACTTAAGTTTCCCTTACAAAGAAATATATAAAAATGAATTAACGCATTATCATTACACATACAATTACCTGAAAACAATTTAATTAAACCTTGCAAATCAGTAGTAGGGAAAACAAATCTACAAAACATCTTCACCAATTCATATTTCTTACTTTTTTTTTGTTTCGTTTACACCTGCTACTGAACATATAACACCAACTGTACACCTTGTCCTCAGTCAATAATATGATGGAAAAAAAAACTGAATGAATCACACTATTAACACAGGATGGACACAAATAATTATAATACATATATACTATTTAGTTTTGTTTTGAAGATTTATAAGTGTGTGTTTATCTGGTAGAGTTGGCGCCTTTATAACAACAGCTGATCATAGGGAAAAACAGTGTTGTCATAACTTCATAATAATAATAATTCCTCAGACTAAAAAGCTGAAAATTCCATAAGCTGAACCACCAAAATTCCCAACTAGATTTTCCTTACAAGTTAGTTTGCTCAGGTTTGCTTTTTTGACAGCGCTTCTGGCTGGCTGGCTGACTGATCTTCTGGTTTTCCTTATGTGTTTTAGCTATAGACTTGCCAGTAGAATATTATACAATATACAATATGAACGATACTCACTCGAATTCCCAAATGATTCCCGATAAGTATATAAAATTCCCTAGATTTCCCAAAAAATGAAAATTTCCCTAGATTTTTCCCCAAATGCGTTAAAAATATTTAATTTGAGAATAATTCCCCAAAAGTGGAAACACTGATGGCAAGGTGTTGACGAAGAAAACCAACTATATTTTAGGGCATACTCACAATAAACTCCTTTGGTATGTATACGTACAGTCCATATAACATACCTCTTATTAATCTCCCACCATGTATGTATCTGATAACTTCATGGCCTTTAACAGCAACGTTCCCAAGAGTGGTGGGTCTTGTACTAAAGGTACAGTCTGCAAATATACATCTGTGTGTGCGGCTATTTGAGGAAGACAACTATAAAATTAATAATTTAGTGTAAACTCCTTTGGCTTGCCTGCAACTACACTTTCGTATAAACGTGATGGCTTGCGTGTTTGAAGAAAGTTTGTGTTTATAATTATGTACACAGAACTCCCTCCTTTATTGTGCTCTGCATGGTTGTGTTCCATGTTCTCGTTTCCTTTTATTTTCTTATATTTTTGTAATATATCTTCTAACAAATACCCTGTATTGTCAGGTACAATTTTTTGTTTCACTTTTTGTATTGTGCTATAATAGTAGGCTACTCTCTGAATCCTGACCACCACCACCGCCAGATGCTCAATTTCCCCCCTCTCTCACACACACACTGAGCAGGTTACAATAATGATTGATTGATTGATATTAAGCGCCACAACAGCGAGTCATATAACGCCGGTTACAATAATGATAGTTTTTGTTAATATAGTCGAGGGTTGGGACTGTTGGGAGGGGAAGGGGAGGCCACCTATCAATATTTTTGAGGCTGTGTGGCACATTGTCTATTTCCTTTATATATAGAGAGCATTAATCTTCCTCTTAATTAGAAATCCATTTGAGTTGGAGGCCCTGGGACACACTCGTTGTTGGTACGAAAGTTTGACATCTGTATCGTGCCTTCATATGTGGAAGTAGCTATATACTATATTTGATATAATTACTTTGTCATTCGTGTTTGGGGTCCTTCTTGGGCCTTACAAGAGGTTCATTTCAATTTTAGGGGTGTTCAGGGATTTCATGTGTATGAAGTATTGACACATCTGTGTTATGGCAAGTTAGGGGCCTTCATCTGTATTAGGAGCCTTTAGTGGCCCTCGTCTGTGTTAGGGGTTTTTGTATGTGTTGAGTTTCCTACTATATGTCAGGAATTCTCGTGTATTAAGTAAGGGTCCTCTTATATTAAGGGACCATGTGCCCTGCAGTGACCTGTTACGCTTGTAGCTGTACAGACAATAACTACAGTGTGTAACAATCCGTGTCACACTGAGTTACACGATATATGATAGTAGTATGTCAAAGCCTTACCTTTTCACAACAACAACAACAACAACTACTACTACTACTACTACTACTACTACTACTACTACTATGACTGTAGATCATGAGTTGGGAAGATTAAAAGGCAGTTGTTCTGTACATTAATACATTTTAATTATTTTGATTTTGTCTGGTTGATAATAATTATCTCGTGTTTGTCCTGCACCTGTTGTCACTTGCACTCATCACAGACAACACTCGACTCGTGTACATACAGTATGTATGTTGCATCAGATACTGAACACCGTCATGTTGTCACTTTCAGGGGATAGTATACTTTTGGTACTTTGGAGTGTCTTGATTCCTCAAAAGTATGCTAGGAAACAGGACCAGATTAATAAAAATACTGGTGGCCTGCTTCTTGAAGTAATTTTGGATGAATCAGTTGCTCCAGATATACCACCAGCACTGTACTAACCCCATTAATGTAACAGTATACAGTCACATACAAAAACAATGCCTAACCTTTGATGATTCCTAGTAGCTTAGAATGATCATGAATGACAGGATTCTTTTTTACTTGAGCAGAAGAGACTCGCTGACTCATTCACATATCATTCACGTCAACATGAATCTAAGAGTACACACCATAAAACAAAAAACTATGGAGCAGGAGGGGGTCGGTCTGATAATTCTGTATATAATCGGCACAGTTCATGATAGATGCCCAGGGAATAAACAAGAAATTTATTCAGTATCCATCGTTTTAAAATGTCAGAATGTTTCACACGATAATTGCACCGATAGTTTTTTTTTTTTTTTTTTTTTTATCGTGTGTAACAGAGGAGAGAGGACATGCAGGACGTTTGACTGTGACTGTAACCAAATGAACCAAATGTCACAGATAATACTGGTGGTCCATAAATCCGTCTCTCTTCAGTTAAGGGGATAATACACTTTTGATAATTCTGGAGCAAATTATTCTTCCAAACTATTCCAAGCAACATAACACCAATATTTTTGTTCTTCTGGTCCTGTTTCCTGGCATACTTTGGAGAGGAATCAAGGCACTCCAATATACCAGAAGTGTGTTACCCCCTTAAAACGTATCACTGATCACTGATGACCACAACCACGAGGGGAATATATTTGAGCATTATGATTATTCACTTGCAGAAAATACAATTAAATAAATACAATAAATTGAGTGAAAGAATAAGGAGTACATAATCATCATCATCATGTGATATGGATACAAGTTGAAAATAATATACTACTAGTAGTTCGGTGCAGACTGCAGTTTAGTATCTAACAATTGCATATCACTGTCATATTGCAGTTAAATATTGCAAAGTGTAAATATTCACTACAATAATATTATCTGTTCTAAAGGAATTCATATAAAGGAGTGAATTATAAAAGTATCTGCTAAGGGGAGATTCTCTTGTTGGTGAATTGGAAAGTCTACTGTCAGATTCCTCCAAACTATGCCAGAAAACAGACGCCCTCAATGGTACTAATAGCGGATCTGTTTCGTGGTATAGCCTGGAGGAATCACAAACCTTCCAATTCACCAACAAAAAAAATCGACCCCCTTAAACCGGTATACATTATATAGTATTTATTTAAGGGGTCTTGTTTTGTGGGTCAAATGAAGATCTACTGATTCCTCCAAACACATGCCAGGAAACAGACGAGTAAAAGAAGTAATCTGTTTTATAGTACACAGGTTGGAGGAATCAGTAGCCTTCAAGTTACCCCACAAAAGAAAAGGCCCCCTTACTTATTTAAGGACCCTGTGATCGTGTATGAGAGTTGGTGGTTTCTGATTCCTTCTGACTATGCCACGAAACAAGCTCCTTCCATATAGGTGGTGTTTCGTGGTAATATCTGAAGGACTCATTTACCTCCTATTTTCTGACTACATCACAGGGTCCCTTAATTAATCTTGTCCCATCACTGAATATTTATACCACATTCAGTATTAAAGTCCAGTGTTAAATTAAAGGAGGTTGTACAGTGTTGGTAAATCTGGACTAACTCATGATCTCTCCAAACTATTCCAAGCAACAGGACACCATTATTTTCGTTAAGCTGTTAGTCCTGTTTCCTGGCATACTTTAGGGGGACTCAAAAGTACCAAAAGTGTACCATATTCCCTTAAGTTTATGAAAGTTTATTAAAGGGACCCTGTGATGTAGTCAGAAAATTGGAGATAATCGAATCCTTCAAACACTCCCACGAAACACCACCTACATTAGAGGGACTTGTTTCGTGGCATAGTCAGGAGGAATCAGAAGCCTCCAATTCTCATACATGCACAATCACAGGGTCCTTAATTAACGGGGGTTATATGTGTGTTGTCAGAAACCGAATTAAATAAAAGCCACTATATCGTCCAAACAGCGCCACAAAACAAATCAATTTAACACTGAGGCAATCCAAGAATATGTTTTGACGTGTATTACTCATCCAATTGAATATCGTGACTGGGTTTCCATCATACAATATGTTGCTGTTATTATTTGTTGATAAGCAAAGTGCAATACTATATTCAACCTTAACATCAACGACTCACACTCATACAAAAAAAAAAAAAAAAAAAAAAAAAAAAAAAAAAAAAAAAACAGCATGTATACTTTAATGCTCACACATAATAATAATAGTATACGTGTACGGTACAGTTACCCTCATTATCATTAATTAATATCTGCCTTGTGATGCCCAGATCTATATATCTATTATAATTCGTCTGTAAAAAGGCGGCAGTGAAAAATCCTAAAAATACAGATAAAGAAAAAAAATGCTGCATATTGATCATGGAATGTTTTGTGTGTCAAGCCATGTAAGTGTATATTAACTCGTGATGAAACTACGAGACAAACCTCATACCATCTATATCGTTCATTATTTTACACCCGACATAGTGACAGTGAATAGTGTCTTCAGGTTAATTAAGGGGTATAGCCTACTACACTTTTGGTACATTAGAGCTTCTTGATATCTCCAAAGTATATGCAAGGAAACAAGACCACACTGACAAAAATAGTGTTGTTGTCTTGTTACTTGGATTTTTATTGGAGGAATCATGCAGTTGGTCCAGATTTTCAAACACTGTACGACCACCATAGGGTAAGACAATAAAATGTGAGCGAATTGGAGGCTGCTGATTTCTCCAAACTATACCACCAAACAAATCCCTTACTTGTATAATGAGGCAGGTTGTTTCTTGGCATCATTTGGGGGAAATCAGAAACCTTCCAAGTCCCTCAATTATACGACATTATTGCTTGGAGGCGTCTCTGTTCCCATACAGTCGTGAATAAAAGCTTCTGGTTTATTAATTAAGGCTTTCTGTGACAGGATTGTGACTCACGGATCTGTTACTTACAACAAGGCACCACAGTCACTACATTATATACTTTTCTAAATCCCAGCTGATGATCCAGTATCGTAGATGTGACACCTGTACACTACTCACAGCTGTTCTGTATACATACGTTACTCTCCCTGTTACAATACTCAAACGTGGTACAGCTACAATCAAATATCCACCGACACTTTCCTTCTATCTTAGTAAATATCTTGGTAATAAAAAACTACACGTGTGTGATATTGCAGCACCTCATAATAATAATTGAGGGGGTTGAGTTGACGTAAGGTGTTGTATGATTATATTTTGACATGATACTGATTTATTTGCACGATGGAAGGAAAGTGTCGGTGGTTATTTGATTGTGGCTGTACCTGTACAATACTTTCAACTGGTGTCTGATCTCGCTGGCTCCCCTGGTAAACATAAACAAGAAGAACTACAACATTATATTATTTTGATTGGTCATATTTACAACGAACAATCACAGCTTCTATTCTATATTTTTTCACAAATGAAGCTCTGAGTTGATTGACACTTTACCAAACCGACTGTAATGTGTTGATGTCACATTCACGATTTTGGCTTATCAGATGAAAAATAAAAATTATAATAAAACAAGCAAGATGGACAGCCCCAACACATCTATTGACACCCATTATCCTTAGCTCCTTACTGTATATATTACGGTGTTAAATCTATGAATGATATACAGATGACATTAAGGTGCTTGGTTGTTGTTTTTATTCATTCCTGGCAGAAATGTACAGACTCATTCATCTCATTTCTCAGCTTTGTCTGTAAATGTAATACAAACGAGGATAGACAACCTTACATCTAACCCTTCCACAACAACAAGCTAATTCTGTAAAAATGCAGTGCGAAAGGAACAGGTGCAATTTGGATACATAAATAATAATAATTATAGGATATAATATACCCTCCACGGCCAATCACACGATTTATATACAGAGAAAAGATTAGACCCATACAGACCCTTAATAATATATATACTTTTGGTATATTAGAGCACCATGAATTCCTCCAACGTATGCCATGCAGGAAACAGGACCGAATTAACAAAAATAAAGGTGGCCTGTTGCTTGGAATAGTTTGTAGGAATCAATTGTTCCATATTCACCAACACTGTACTACTATACCCCCTACCGATTTCCTCCATAGTGTGCCACAAAACAGGTCACCTATAACGAGGTGCTGTTCCTTTTCACAGTTTGGAAGAATCACTTGTCTCAATATTTAACAACAACACACACTTCCTTAATTAAGAGGATAGTACAGTGTTGGTAAAGCTGGAGCAACTTATTCCTCCAAACTATACCAGGCAACATGATACCATTGTTTATGTCATTCTGGTGCTGTTTCCTGGCATACTTTGGAGGAATCAGGGCGTTCTAATGCATCAAAAGTATACTATGTCCCTTAAGAAATCACTCATAGGTTACGAATGATTGGGGGGGGGGGGGCAAGAAATAAATGACCCACACATGCACCATTCAGGGGAAAAAAATTTGTGTTGGTAAATCTGGAGCAACTGAATCCTCCTCTAAACTATTCCAAGCAACAGAACACCATTATTTTTGTTCATCTGGTCCTATTTCCTGACATACTGTACTTTGGAGGAATCAAGGCACTCCAATGTAACGAAAGTGAATTACCCCCTTAAACCAAAACAAAACACCACGCCACGACCACCACCACCACCACCATGCACTCAAAAGGCATAATTATAGATATCTACAGAATGCTGGAGGGGATAAATGGTAGAAAATACAAAGCGTGTGTGATGGTGGACAGTATATAGTTTATTACATGTTTTTATGGTCGTGTTGTTCATTTATCTATTTTCGTTATACTTGGTCTCACTCAATATATATTTTTTCATTGATCTTAATTAAGGCATATTATTTTCTAGTTTCTGTTTCTCCCGAGCAAATGTTTTCTGATTATTTTCATTATTTCCACCGAATAAGTTTTGGTTTCTGTTTCTCCCTTGAAAAAAAAAACTAATTTGACATGAACTTCAATTTGACGGCCACGAGTACTAATTTGTCGCAACAGAATTTAAACTTCCATCACACAATCTAGCATCCTTTCATGAATATCACAACAAACGAATACCACAGTGCGATTTTTTTTTAACTTGGCGAAAATGCAGATTCTCATTTAGCTGCTGTTGTCACCCTTTGATAATGCTGTGAAAATTATTGATACAGTTTGTTTAGGCTTATATTATAACATTTACTGGTACCAATAAGATGAAAACTGAGATGAGGAATCAGGTGCATTTTCGCCAGGTCCAGAAAATGTCCCATTCGTACGTAATCTTTCTCCCATACGGTACAGTCATAATCAAATGTCGTGTTGCACCTCCGGTCTGATTATGAATTTTGAGATTCACACTAATATTATGAGTGAATGAAAAGTATTGCCGTCGCTTTTTCTGCTTGACAATGAACTGTTAGACTCATGGACTATCTATATATTTTTCTTCTCAATTCTTCACAAGGTATAAATTTCAGAACTCAACGAGACTCAATGAACTTTTAGACTCATGGACTTTCTATCTATAAATATTTTTCTCAATTCCTCACAAGTATAAATCTCAAAACTCAACACGAGGGAGTAGAGATAACATGCAGGAGTTTGATGATGAGTGCACAGTATAGAATATAGATGAAGACACACACACACAGGAGCGACTCAAGGGAGGGAGGCCATCTCTTCTTGACGACTTTGAGGGCTATTGATTCCTTTAAACTATGCCATGCCAGGAAACAGACAAAAAACTTCAGTATACCAGTAAGTCGAATCCGTGTTGTACCGTACGTAGTTTGGAGGAATTTGTGACCTTCCCTATCGCCCACAAGATTAAGGGGATAGTACAGTGTTGGTAAATCTGGAACATATGATTCCTCCAAACTATTCCAGCCAACAGGCCACCATTATTTTTGTTATTCTGGTCCTGTTTCCTGTCATACTTTGGAGGAATTAAGGCACTCCAATGTACAAAAAGTATACTCTCCCCTTAATAAACTGGACAAGATTTTGATAAACAAGGCAGACAGAAGCTCCCGAGTGTGTTACAAGTTACTACCACCAACCAAACAATAATATCACATAGGTACACTCGCAATCCAAAATATGTATCCAGGCTTGCTTCGAATTAATAGCCTGATCGAGAATTAAGCGAGCTCAAGCGAATATGAAACAGGATAAGGGTTGTAATTGGTGGTTCACTAGTATGTCAAATGATTCGAAACTTCAACAAGACCTGGATACAAATTTTTGATTGCGAGTGTACATGAAAACAATACGCATGTTAACCCTATATGTATCGAATCTTCTGTCTGTATTTGCATTTTTCCAAACCTGAGTAACAGAAACTATTAACTTCGGCCACCATTCTCAAAACACCTTCAGATCTATAGTATAAAATATGAGTGTGAATACTGTCAACAAGATGCAATACAAAATAATTATTAAGGGAACTGTCTATCGTCTGTTGTCGTCGAATTAGTGGGCTATTAATTCCTCCAAGCTATGCCATAAAACAGAACCCCTATATTCGTACACTGAGATAGTCTGTTTCCCGACACAGTTTAGGGGAATTATTAGTCGTCCAATTCGCCAGCATCAAATTGTTCCCTTTAAGTTCGACTAGACTGTATTCTGATAAAAGGACGAACGTTTGACATAATAAACACGTGTGCTTGGGGAATTGATTAAAGCTTATTGTTTTATATACGTTAATGTATATATAATATGTACAGAGTTCATGCATTCTGTCAACTTATATCCAGAGAATCATGCACCCTACGACCCAATCCACACACACTGCAACACAACACAACACACACGATACACAACCCACCACACACGCAACACAACACAACACACACGCAACACAACCCAACACACACGCAACACAACACATACATACTCCGCAACAACACACCACACACGCAACACAACACACCACACACGCAACACAACACACCACACACGCAACACAACACAACACAACACACACGCAACACAACACACCACACACGCAACACAACCCAACACACACGCAACACAACACAACACACACGCTACACAACCCACCACACACGCAACACAACACATACATACTCCGCAACAACCCACCACACACGCAACACAACACATACATACTTCGCAACAACACAACACACACGCAACACAACACATACACACATACTTCGCAGCAACCCACCACACCGCACCACACGACACACTGCAGTCCACCACACCACCATGAACATTACCCACAACACATCACAGCATACCAATGATATTCCGAGCAGTTACCCACAACCCACACTACACACTGTAATACAACTCATCACACTCCACACCACACCACACCACACTCTGCAACACAGCACAACTCAACCACACCCTGCAACACAACGCATCACACCACAATCCACACTCTGCAACACAACGCATCACACTCCACCACACAACACAACACAATCCACACACTGCAACACAACGCATCACACTCCACCACACAACACAACACAATCCACACAAGGCATCACACTCCACACCACACACACTGCAACATAACACAACACACTCCCCACCACACACACTGCAATAATGATAGTTTTTGTTAATATAGTCGGGGGTTGGGTCTGTTGGGAGGGGAAGGGGAGGCCACCTATCAATATTTTTGAGGCTGTGTGGCACATTGTCTATTTCCTTTATATATAGAGAGCATTAATCTTCCTCTTAATTAGAAATCCATTTGAGTTGGAGGCCCTGGGACACACTCGTTCTAGGTACGGAAGTTTGACATCTGTATCGTGCCTTCATATGTGGAAGTAGCTATATACTATATTTGATATAATTACTGTACTTTGATTCATTCGTGTTTGGGGTCCTTCATGGGCCATACAAAAGGTTCATTTCAATTTTAGGGGTGTTCAGGGATTTCATGTGTATGAAGTATTGACACATCTGTGTTATGGAAAGTTAGGGTCTTTCATCTCTATGAGGAGCCTTTAGTGTCCCTCGTCTGTGTTAGGGGTTCTTGTATGTGTTGAGTTTCCTACTATATGTCAGGAATTCTCGTGTATGGTAGAGGCAATCATCTGTATTAAGTAAGGGTCCTCTTATATTAAGGGACCATGTGCCCTGCAGTGACCTGTTACGCTTGTAGCTGTACAGACAATAACTACAGTGTGTAACAATCCGTGTCACACTGAGTTACACGATATATGATAGTAGTATGTCAAAGCCTTACCTTTTCACAACTACTACTACTACTACTATGACTGTAGATCATGAGTTGGGAAGATTAAAAGGCAGTTGTTCTGTACATTAATACATTTTAATTATTTTGATTTTGTCTGGTTGATAATAATTATCTCGTGTTTGTCCTGCACGTGTTGTCACTTGCACTCATCACAGACAACACTCGACTCGTGTACATACAGTATGTATGTTGCATCAAATACTGAACACCGTCATGTTGTCACTTTCAGGGGATAGTATACTTTTGGTACTTTGGAGTGTCTTGATTCCTCAAAAGTATGCTAGGAAACAGGACCAGATTAATAAAAATACTGGTGGCCTGCTTCTTGAAGTAATTTGGATGAATCAGTTGCTCCAGATATACCACCAGCACTGTACTAACCCCATTAATGTAACAGTATACAGTCACATACAAAAACAATGCCTAACCTTTGATGATTCCTAGTCGCTTAGAATGATCATGAATGACAGGATTCTTTTTTACTTGAGCAGAAGAGACTCGCTGACTCATTCACATATCATTCACGTCAACATGAATCTAAGAGTACACACCATAAAACAAAAAACTATGGAGCAGAAGGGGTCGGTCTGATAATTCTGTATATGATCGGCACAGTTCATGATGGATGCCCAGGGAATAAACAAGCAATTTATTCAGTATCCATCGTTTTAAAGTGTCAGAATGTTTCACACGATAATTGCACCGATAGTTTTTTTTTTTTTTTTATCGTGTGTAACAGAGGAGAGAGGACATGCAGGACGTTTGACTGTGACTGTAACCAAATGAACCAAATGTCACAGATAATGCTGGTGGTCCATAAATCTGTCTCTCTTCAGTTAAGGGGATAATACACTTTTGATAATTCTGGAGCAAATTATTCTTCCAAACAATTCCAAGCAACAAAACACCAATATTTTTGTTCTTCTGGTCCTGTTTCCTGACATACTTTGGAGGAATCAAGGCACTCCAATATACCAGAAGTGTGTTACCCCCTTAAAACGTATCACTGATCACTGATGACCACAACCACGAGGGGAATATATTTGAGCATTATGATTATTCACTTGTAGAAAATACAATTAAATAAATACAGTAAATTGAGTGAAAGAATAAGAAGGAGTACATAATCATCATGTGATATGGATACAAGTTGAAAATAATATACTACTAGTAGTTCGGTGCAGACTGCAGTTTAGTATCTAACAATTGCATATCACTGTCGTATTGCAGTTAAATATTGCAAAGTGTAAATATTCACTACAATAATATTATCTGTTCTAAAGGAATTCATATAAAGGAGTGAATTATAAAAGTATCTGCTAAGGGGAGATTCTCTTGTTGGTGAATTGGAAAGTCTACTGTCAGATTCCTCCAAACTATGCCAGAAAACAGACGCCCTCAATGGTACTAATAGGGAATCTGTTTCGTGGTATAGCTTGGAGGAATCACAAACCTTCCAATTCACCAAAAAAAAAAAAAATCGACCCCCTTAAACCGGTATACATTATATAGTATTTATTTAAGGGGTCTAGTTTTGTGGGTCAAATGAAGATCCACTGATTCCTCCAAACACATGCCAGGAAACACACGAGTAAAAGAAGTAATCTGTTTTATAGTACACAGGTTGGAGGAATCAGTAGCCCTCAAGTTACCCCACAAAAGAAAAAGGCCCCCTTACTTATTTAAGGACCCTGTGATCGTGTATGAGAGTTGGTGGTTTCTGATTCCTTCTGACTATGCCACGAAACAAGCTCCTTCCATATAGGTGGTGTTTCGTGGTAATATCTGAAGGACTCATTTACCTCCTATTTTCTGACTACATCACAGGGTCCCTTAATTAATCTTGTCCCATCACTGAATATTTATACCACATTCAGTATTAAAGTCCAGTGTTAAATTAAAGGGGGTAGTACAGTGTTGGTAAATCTGGACTAACTCATGATCTCTCCAAACTATTCCAAGCAACAAGACACCATTATTTTTGTTAAGCTGTTAGTCCTGTTTCCTGATGTACCAAAAGTATACCATATTCCCTTAAGTTTCTGAAAGTTTATTAAAGGGACCCTGTGATGTAGTCAGAAAATTGGAGATAATCGAATCCTTCAAACACTCCCACGAAACACCACCTACATAAGAGGAACTTGTTTCGTGGTATATAGTCAGGAGGAATCAGAAGCCTCCAATTCTCATACATGCACAATCACAGGGTCCTTAATTAACGGGGGTTATATGTGTGTTTTCAGAAACCGAATTAAATAAAGGCCACTATATCGTCCAAACAGCGCCACAAAACAAATCAATTTAACACTGAGGCAATCCAAGAATATGTTTTGACGTGTATTACTCATCCAATTGAATATCGTGATTGGGTTTCCATTATACAATATGTTACTGTTATTATTTGTTGATAAGCAAAGTGCAATACTATATTCAACCTTAACATCAACGACTCACACTCATAAAAAAAAAAAAAAAAAAAAAAAAAAAAAAAAAAAAAACAGCATGTATACTTTAATGCTCTCACATAATAATAATAATATACGTGTACGGTACAGTTACCCTCATTATCATTAATATCTGCCTTGTGATGCCCAAATCTATATATATATTATAGTTCGTGTGTAAAAAGGAGGCAGTGAAAAATCCTAAAAATACAGATAAAGAAAAAAAAATGCTGCATATTGATCATGGAATGGTTTGTGTGTCATGCCATTTAAGTGTATATTAACTCGTGATGAAACTACGAGACAAACCTCATACCATCTATACCATTCATTATTTTACACCAGACACAGTGACAGTGAATAGTGTCTTCAGGTTAATTAAGGGGTATAGCCTACTACACTTTTGGTACATTCGAGCGTCTTGATATCTCCAAAGTATATGCAAGGAAACAAGACCACACTGACAAAAATAGTGTTGTTGTCTTGTTACTAGGAATTTTTTTTGGAGGAATCATGCAGTTACTCCAGATTTTCAAACACTGTACGACCACCATAGGGTAAGGTAAGACAATAAAATGTGAGCGAATTGGAGGCTGCTGATTTCTCCAAACTATACCACCAAACAAATCCCTTACTTGTATAATGAGGCAGGTTGTTTCTTGGCATCATTTGGGGGAAATCAGAAACCTTCCAAGTCCCTCAATCATGCGACATTATTGCTTGGAGGCGTCTCTGTTCCCATACAGTCGTGAATAAAAGCTTCTGGTTTATTAATTAAGGCTTTCTGTGACAGGATTGTGACTCACGGATCTGTTACTTACAACAAGGCACCACAGTCACTATAAATATACTTTTCTAAATCCCAGCTGATGATCCAGTATCGTAGATGTGATACCTGTACACTACTCACAGCTGTTCTTTATACATACGTTACTCTCCCTGTTACAATACTCAAACGTGGTACAGCTACAATCAAATATCCACCGACACTTTCCTTCTATCTTAGTAAATATCTTCGTAATAAAAAACAACACGTGTGATTTTGCAGCACCTCATAATAATAATTGAGGGGGTTGAGTTGACGTAAGGTGTTGTATGATTATATTTTGATATGATACTGATTTATTTGCACGATGGAAGGAAAGTGTCGGTGGTTATTTGATTGTGGCTGTACCTGTACAATACTTTCAACTGGTGTCTGATCTCGCTGGCTCCCCTGGTAAACATAAACAAGAAGAACTACAACATTATATTATTTTGATTGGTCATATTTACAACGAACAATCACAGCTTCTATTCTATATTTTTTCACAAATGAAGCTCTGAGTTGATTGACACTTTACCAAACCGACTGTAATGTGTTGATGTCACATTCACGATTTTGGCTTATCAGATGAAAAATAAAAATTATAATAAAACAAGCAAGATGGACAGCCCCAACACATCTATTGACACCCATTATCCTTAGCTCCTTACTGTATATATTACGGTGTTAAATCCATGAATGATATACAGATGACACTAATGTACTTTTGGTTGTTGTTTTTATTCATTCCTTGCAGAAATGTACAGACTCATTCATCTCATTTCTCAGCTTTGTCTGTAAATGTAATGCAAACGAGGATAGACAACCTTACATCTAACCCTTCCACAACAACAAGCTAATTCTGTACAAATGCAGTGCGAAAGGAACAGGTGCAATTTGGATACATAAATAATAATAATAATTATAGGATATAATATACCCTCCATGGCCAATCACACGATTTATATACAGAGAAAAGATTAGACCCATACAGACCCTTAATAATATACATACTTTTGGTATATTAGAGCACCATGAATTCCTCCAACGTATGCCATGAAAGAAACAGGACCGGATTAACAAAAATAAAGGTGGCCTGTTGCTTGGAATAGTTTGTAGGAATCAATTGTTCCAGATTTACCAACACTGTACTACTATACCCCCTACCGATTTCCTCCATAGTGTACCACAAAACAGGTCACCTATAACGAGGTGTTGTTCCTTTTCACAGTTTGGAAGAATCAGTTGTCTCAATATTTACCAACAACACACACTTTCTTAAGAGGATAGATAGTACAGTGTTGGTAAATCTGGAGCAACTGATTCCTCCAAACTATACCAGGCAACATGATACCATTGTTTATGTCATTCTGGTGCTGTTTCCTGGCATACTTTGGAAGAATCAGGGCGCTCTAATGCACCAAAAGTATACTATACCCATTAATCAAGAGATCACTCATAGGTTACGAATGATTGGGGGGGCAAGAAATAAATGACCCACACATGCACCATTAAGGGGGAAATTTTTTTGTGTTGGTAAATCTGGAGCAACTGAATCCTCCTCTAAACTATTCCAAACAACAGAACACCATTATTTTTGTTCATCTGGTCCTATTTCCTGACATACTGTACTTTGGAGGAATCAAGGCACTCCAATGTAACGAAAGTGAATTACCCCCTTAAACCAAAACAAAACACCACGCCACGACGACCACCACGACCACCACCACCACTACCATGCACTCAAAAGGCATAATTATAGATATGTACAGAATGCTGGTGGGGATAAATGGTAGAAAATACAAAGTGTGTGTTATGGTGGACAGTATATAGTTTATTACATGTTTTTATGGTCGTGTTGTTCATTTATCTCTTTTCGTTATACTTGGTCTCACTCAATATATATTTTTTTCATTGATCTTAATTAAGGCATATTATTTTCTAGTTTCTGTTTCTCCCAAGCAAATGTTTTCTGATTATTTTCATTATTTCCACCGAATAAGTTTTAGTTTCTGTTTCTCCCTTGAAAAAAAAAAACTAATTTGACATGAACTTCAATTTGACGGCCACGAGTACTAATTTGTCGCAACAGAAATTAAACTTCCATCACACAATCTAGCATCCTTTCATGAATATCACAACAAACGAATACCACAGTGCGATTTTTTTTTAACTTGGCGAAAATGCAGATTCTCATTTAGCTGCTGTTGTCACCCTTTGATAATGCTGTGAAAATTATTGATACAGTTTGTTTAGGCTTATATTATAACATTTACTGGTACCAATAAGATGAAAACTGAGATGAGGAATCAGGTGCATTTTCGCCAGGTCCAGAAAATGTCCCATTCGTACGTAATCTTTCTCCCATACGGTACAGTCATAATCAAAAGTCGTGTTGCACCTCCTGTCTGATTAATTATGAATTTTGAGATGCACACTAATATTATGAGTGAATGAAAAGTAATGCCGTCGCTTTTTCTGCTTGACAATGAACTTTTAGACCCATGGACTTTCTATCTATAAATATTTTTCTCAATTCCTCACAAGCATACATAAATATCAAAACTCAACGAGACTCAATGAACTTTTAGACCCATGGACTTTCTATCTATAAATATTTTTCTCAATTCCTCACAAGGTATAAATCTCAAAACTCAACGAGACTCAGTGAACTTTTAGACTCGTGGACTTTCTATCTATAAATTTTTTTCTCAATTCCTCACAAGTATAAATCTCAAAACTCAACACGAGGGAGTAGAGATGACATGCAGGAGTTTGATGATGAGTGCACAGTATAGATGAGGACACAAACACACACACAGGAGCAACTCAAGGGAGGGAGGCCATCTCTTCTTGACGACTTTGAGGGCTATTGATTCCTTTAAACTATGCCATGCCAGGAAACAGACAAATAACCTCAGTATACCAGTAAGTCGAATCTGTGTTGTACCGTACGTAGTTTGGAGGAATTTGTGGCCTTCCATATCGCCCACAAGATTAAAGGGATAGTACAGTGTTGGTAAATCTGGAACATATGATTCCTCCAAACTATTCCAGCCAACAGGTCACCATTATTTTTGTTATTCTGGTCCTGTTTCCTGTCATACTTTGGAGGAATTAAGGCACTCCAATGTACAAAAAGTATACTCTCCCCTTAATAAACTGGACTAGATTTTGATAAACAAGGCAGACAGAAGCTCCCGAGTGTGTTACAAGTTACTACCACCAACCAAACAATAATATCACATAGGTACACTCGCAATCCAAAATATGTATCCAGGCTTGCTTCGAATTAATAGCCTGATCGAGAATTAAGCGAGCTCAAGCGAATATGAAACAGGATAAGGGTTGTAATTGGTGGTTCACTAGTATGTCAAATGATTCGAAACTTCAACAAGACCTGAATACAAATTTTTGATTGCGAGTGTACATGAAAACAATACGCATGTTAACCCTATATGTATCGAATCTTCTGTCTGTATTTGCATTTTTCCAAACCTGAGTAACAGAAACTATTAACTTCGGCCACCATTCTCAAAACACCTTCAGATCTATAGTATAAAATATGAGTGTGAATACTGTCAACAAGATGCTATACAAAATAATTATTAAGGGAACTGTCTATCGTCTGTTGTCGGCGAATTAGTGGGCTATTAATTCCTCCAAGCTATGCCATAAAACAGAACCCCTATATTCGTACATTGAGGTATAGTCTGTTTCCCGACACAGTTTAGGGGAATTATTAGTCGTCCAATTCGCCAGCATCAAATTGTTCCCTTTAAGTTCGACTAGACTGTATTCTGATAAAAGGACGAACGTTTGACATAATAAACACGTGTGCTTGGGGAATTGATTAAAGCTTATTGTTTTATATACGGTAATGTATATAATTATAATATGTACAGAGTTCATGCATTCTGTCAACTTATATCCAGAGAATTAATCACCCTACGATCCAATTCACACACTGCAATACAACACAACACACACGCAACACAACACAACACACACGCAACACAACACATACATACTCCGCAACAACCCACCACACACGCAACACAACACATACACACATACTTTGCAACACCCCACCACACACGCAACACAACACATACATACTTCGCAACAACCCACCACACACGCAACACAACACATACACACATACTTCGCAGCAACCCACCACACCGCACCACACGACACACTGCAGTCCACCACACCACCATGAACATTACCCACAACACATCACAGCATACCAATGATATTCCGAGCAGCGACGCACAACCCACACTACACACTGTAATACAACTCATCACACTCCACACCACACCACACCACACTCTGCAACACAGCACAACTCAACCACACCCTGCAACACAACGCATCACACCACAATCCACACTCTGCAACACAGCGCATCACACTCCACCACACAACACAACACAATCCACACACTGCAACACAACGCATCACACTCCACCACACAACACAACACAATCCACACAAGGCATCACACTCCACACCACACACACTGCAACATAACACAACACACTCCACACCACACACACTGCAACATAACACAACACACCATCCATTGGAACGTAACATAACACATAATAAAAGTTGGATTGACAGCTCAGCTCAACACGACGATAAAATCCATCACTAAGCCTATGTCAGTTTTACAAAAGCCACGTCCCGAACGGCTTAGCCACGTTTGAACCTTTCTCTCTCTCTCTCTCTCTCTCTCTCTCTCTCTCTCTCTCTCTCTCTCTCTCTCTCTCTCTCTCTCTCTCTCTTCTATCCACGTACTGTACACTCAGGGTAATATGTCTAGAGTACACAGGGTACACAAACTTGAATATATACATACGTGTATCAACATCTAAAGACCTACTGTACTGTAAACACAAAGAAATTACTCTTAAAAATGAAGACATAAGTTACTCTCTTACAAAATTCTAAAAATCTGAAACAAACGAATTAAAAAAGAAATACTAACAAACATCTCACATTTTGATCATATAGAATGGACCACACACGGACCCCAGACCACATGGCAGTCAATCACACCACACATCCAGACTAGAGTCACTTAATTAAGGATAGATTCTTTCTCGTGTTGGCAAATTGGAAGGTTACTGATTCCTCCTAACTAGGCCTAGAAAACAGACGCCTTCAATGGTACTAATAGGGGATATGTCTCTTGGCTTAGTTTGGAGGAATGAACAGAGACATTCCAATTCACTAACAAAAGAATATCTATCCCCTTAACAACCAAACTACCAACCTTGTGTATTCAATAACTAAGTCTTGTATTCTTTGTCTATTATTCTCGTTTGGATCGGGTTTGTTTATATCAATTCCCCTGCAGAAGACAATAATATTTTCGTGTGAAGTAAGTAAGTAAGTTGCTACACGTGACTGGGTCTGTGGTGTTCGAATAAGTTAAGTATATATTTACAAGGACTGCATCAATTTGAAGTCATAATACTGAAAGGGTTGTGATGCCTTGTTGGTACCGAGTCATGCAACCACTCTCAGCAGATCTACAACATTTCCTCTCATTATCATCATTTCTCTCTCTCTCTCTCTCTCTCTCTCTCTCTCTCTCTCTCTCTCTCTCTCTCTCTCTCTCTTTGTCTGTCTGTCTGTCTGTCTGTCTCTCTCTCTCTCTCTCTCTCTCTCTCTCTCTCTCTCTCTCTCTCTCTCTCTCTCTCTCCTACTGTTCAATCAACCAATTAAAGTTCGACACGAGATTAGCTACACAGGGAGAAAAAGTACACCAGGGGATTATACAATATACGGCACTACGGGTTATTGTTTAGTAAAAATCTTTATGAATATGAATGATAGGTTTTTCCCGATGTAATTGTAAGACTATATAGCCCACCGGTTGGTTGATTTCGTCACTCACATGCCCTCTAATTAATGGGGCCTATGGTACAGTGTTGGTGGAAATAATTCTGGAGCAGTAGACTCCTCCAAAATATTCCAAGCAACAGGCCACAATAGTTTTTGTTAATCTAGTCCTGTTTCCTGGTACACTTTGGAGGAATCAATGTACTCTAATGTACCAAAAGTTAGTATCCCCTAAAAGACTTCATATGCCTTACCTCACCAAAGTCATATATTCTCGAAAGATATCATAATTATATATATAGGCTTACGTCCCCAGACACACAAACATCTCACAAAGGACAAAGGATCTCACGTAGACCTTTTCATAAACCCAAATTCTATAAGGATCTAAATCTTTCCAAACGTGCATATAAATTGATGAATTATTTGGGTCACATTCAAGGACAGCGTCAATGGGGTAAAAAAAAAAAAAAAAAAAAAAAAGACAAATAATAATAATAATAATAATAATAATAAAAGTATAATGTAAACGGTATGATACAGGTCTCGTTTGGACAGAACTGATTGAAACGCGATGCACCGAGACCGTAGACTTTTTGGTATGTAGTACTGTGCTATAGTTTAATTAAGGTTAAGGGACCCTGTAATGTAGTCTGAAAATTGGGGGTAAACGAGTCCTCCAAATACATGTAGCCACGAAACACCACCTATATGGAAGGACCATGTTTCTTGGCATAGTCAGGAGGAATCAGAAGCCTCCAATTTCCATACACGATCACATGGTCATTAAGGAATACAAAGGAATACAAAGTACCTTCAAACAGCACATGGTCCTTGCAAGGCTGTTTGGTTTTGCTATGCCAACTAGTAAACGAAAGTGAGGGAAAGCAAAACAAAGAAGACATAGTTACAAGGTACTGGAGGGAGTCAACAGGATACCAGGGGCACGAGAAAAAAAAAAAAAAAAAAAAAAAAAAAAAGAGAGAAAAAAAAAAAAAAAAAAAATTCAATCAGTATCAGTGGTAAAGAAGTACAGGGGATGATGAATATTGACTGTTTATTTAAGACTGAGGTATTGTTCTATCTTTTAATACAACCCGGATAACACAGATTTTTTTTTTTTTATTTACCAACCATAAAGGGTGATAGAGCAACATTAAAAGTTTGAAGGTTTACTGATATCTTCAAATTATGCCGAGAAACAGATGAAATAAAAATGAACCAGTCTCCTCCAAGCCTCTGACAAATACAGTGTTGGTTAAATGGAGCAACTGATTCCTCCAACCTTTTCCAAGCAATAGGGCACCATTATTTTTGTTAATTTGGTCCTGTTTCCTGGCATACTTTGGAGGAATCTTGCTGATATATTTACACGGCATTGTTTGATTATTTGGAAAACTGTAAGATTACTTTATATTCCAGATCAATGAAGACAGTTACTTTCCTGTAGTATTTTATATTGTCTGGTGTTAGTCGAAGCATATCGTCAAATATAGTCTACTTTGAGCAGCAATTTTAGCGCAACATTGTTAACAACATCTAGAAATATAGTAAGGTGACTCTGAAGTTAAAGTAATAAACAAAATTAGTCAATAACATTAAAGGAAAAGAGTACTATGCAAAATGAGTCACCAATAAAATATAGCGGGTAAAGATCAATATTTTTAGCTTCTAACCTTTAGAAAAATCGTTTGGTGTTGATGTTAAAGCAATAGACAAAAATAATCAGCTACAATTAAAGGAAAAAATAATATGCATAATTAGCCAACAATAATAATTCATCAACAATTGTTTTCATTTTCTGACATACCATCGTAACGCCCCATCAGGAGGTCCGGGTTTACGATGACATTGTCCCTGAATATGACCCTAATTATTAAGGAGACTGTCTTGGTGGCAGATTGGAAGGCTACTGATTCCTCCTAAGTATGCCAGAAAACAGACGCCTTCAATGGTACTAAATAGGGCATAATTATGGTTCGTGGCACAGTTTGGTGGAATCATAGATTTTCCAATTCACCAACAATATAATCTCCCCTTAAGGCGAAGTGAATACCAACCAAACCAAACGTAACCTAACCTTACCAAACCTAATCTAGTTAAACCTAACCTAACCAAGCTAAACTTTACCTGACCTAACCTAACCTAATCTAATCTAACCCAATCTAACCTAACCTAGCTAAACTTTACCTGACCTAACCTAACCTAACTTAACCTAATCTAATCTAACCAAATCTAATCGAATCTAGTCTAACCCAACCTGACCTAACCCATGTCAAACTTTACCTAACTTAACCTGACCGAACTTAACGTAACGTAACGTAATTCGCCCCAAACAGACGACCCCCCAAACTTACAATATCCTGTAGGGAGATGCATACCGTCAGAAGCAGGTATCACACTATAACATGCCTTTCTCCATCCTCTGGTCAGTCAAACTCTAATTCTTTCGTCCTTCAGCCACATTTCAGAGGGTTAGAGTTGCCTGTGTGTATTTTTTTTTTCCTTCGTTCTCTGATCAGTCTATCTCTTCCAACTACCGTCCTCTAATCTCTATTCAAGAGGTTTACTGTTTCCCCGTGAATAATGACAGAAATAAATATGTTTCGAAAACGTAGGAAGAAGGATGGAACAAGAAGGAAAAATGGTGCTTTTGTGATATTCGCTTAAAAGCCGTAAATACAGTCCTGTGTCATTAATTTTTATATGTATATGTATATGCCTCTTGAAGAAATGGTGGAGCTTCATTAAAAACAGTTTGGAATAATTTGGATGAATCAGAATCTTTCCATTTGCTGACAGTAACACACATATATCTTTAGGGATAAGTATACTTTTGGTATATTGGAGTCCCTTGATTCCTAAAAAGTTTACCAGGAAACAGGACCAGATTAACGAAAATAATGGTGTCTTGTTGCTTGGAATAGTTTGGAGGTATCAGTTCCTCCAGATTTACCAAAGGAATTATTGAGAGGGACTGTACACCCGCCTGCCTTGACGTGACCATTTCTATCCTCAGACAAAACATCACCTTCACTCAAAATCCAAATTCCGAGGACAATTTTTGAAGTAACGAGGGATTTTCCATATTAAGATCCAGAAGACATACTATAGTGCACAAAAATTTATTCATTCCCCCAGTCAGCCACATTATAACTGAATACTCGAACGACAAAATACAGTTCGCCATCTTCACCATGCATCTGTTGTTTAGTCGTTCAAACCACAGGTGCTTCAGTTATATTGTGCATGGTTGGCTGAGGGATTGAACTTTTGTGCAGCATAGTACCGTCACAGTAAAAATTCCTGTCGCCTCTCCTATTACATGGCCAATTCTGAGCACCGAATTTTCGAGCATATAATTATAGTAATATTCTCGAAGTTCAGTTAATTTTAAGATTCATAGTTAAACAGAAAAGGCAACATCGTATCTTTTACAATATTGTGATACAGAACTTTTTATCACAAATATGGCTGTATTTACTACACACCCGTATCTAAACTCATGCTCCATGCAAATAATATTACCTCACTGTAAATACTAATATTGTGCAAGTGCTTTTATCTCAACTTCCTCCTATTTCTTGAAGTCTGCAGGGATCCACTGAGTCTTCTACAGGCAGTAAAGGGCAATTAAAAAGTAAAGATGGATTAAATTTTCAAAGTGTTAGTGAAAAAAACATGGTGTAGTTGGAGTGTTCCCTCGCGTTTGCTATCTATCACATCTATGGCTTTACTAGAGAGAATTACAGGCTTGTGTTTCTATCCCTGCTTCTGTCCAGGCGAGTTAACGAGTGAGATCAAAGTGTGAGAGTGAGACGTGGACGAGTGAGAGGTTGTAGTCGTACCAACCCTGGGTATTGTTGATAATGGAGAGGTGTGTTTTGAGCTGTGTTCACCCAGCCTGCATATACTAATTGGCCCATGTCGTTGTTTCGCACCTGAGAGAGGTTGGTCCCGCGGCGCAGTACTGTCAGAGCCCCACTGAGTATGTGTCCATCTCTTACATCACCACCTCCTTCCCCCACTGAGTCCAAACCTCCCCAGCGTCGTCATTGTAAGATGTCATACGGTGGTGGCGGCGTCTCGCGGGCATTACGTGGGCGTGTTGGGTCAGGCAGCAGGATGGCCACATGGTAAGGAGGTGGATCACTACCCGCGTCTGAGGGAGGGGACATCTCCACACGGGGGTCATGTGTGTCCTGAGTTCTGTGGACACCGTAGGACGTGCCCCTCGCTGCCTGTGATTGTGACCGAGCCACCATATCTCGTGTACCCGCCATCTGACCATTGACGAGCAGGTCTGGGGTGGATACGGACATGTGAAGAGGCGAGAAGGGACGTGAGTGACGCCCCCCCGGCCGATTGTACGCCAGTGAGCTGCCGGGGAAGATGGGACTACGACGAGAGGGTGAAGATGGGTCGCCCTCCAGCCCACACCGAGCCTCATCCTCCAGGTTGAGGCGGTGCAAGAGGATGGCGCGCGTCTTCGTGTGAAAGAGCGACACCGAGAAACAAACTAGAAAGAGAAGTATAATGACGAAGAGAACTCCTATGAGAGCGACGTGGTAGTTTGAGTTTTTGAGGTAGAGGTGGGCAGGCAGGAGCAGCATAGTGAGGATGATGAAGGTCACCCATACCCACACACACAAGTTGAAGCCACCCACGGGAAACCGGTTGAAGTTGTCTGGGATGCGGGAGTAGAGGGACGAGTTGGCTGAGGTGCGTCTGGAGCCCTGGCCATTGGGAGGTACATTGAGCCGCGTCAGGCACACCTCCTCCCTCGGGCTCATAGTGGCGGTGGTGGTGGTGCCAGCGGCGGCGGCGGCTCTGGCCTCGGCGAGCTCCATTTGGATGGCCTCGTCCTCTTCGTCAGGGCCAGGGCGGGAAGTGGAGTCCAGCCTCCTATTACGGCCGCCCTGGACACGACTACCACCTCCAGCACCTCCACCACCACCACCACCGCCACCACCTCCACCCTCACCACTGCGGCGACCCTCCACCTGCATGGACTCCACCCGCTGGAACCTAAACACAGAAGAAGGGGTCAGCACATGTACACCTGTCCTGCCTCATATTCTCACATCTGTCATTCCCTCCCACCTCTCTCTCTCTCTCTCTCTCTCTCTCTCTTCCTCTTACACACACACACACACACACATCTGTCATGCCCTCCCCCCTCTCTCTCTCTCCCTCTTACACACACACACACACACACACACACACACATCTGTCATATATCTCACATAAAATCACAGCTGTCCTGCTTCACATCCACACACACCTATCAAGCACCACACCTGTCCTGGTTTGAGAGAGGAGACCAAAGAGGAAGAATTAAGGGTAAGGAAGGAAAGGGAAGCGAGAGAGAGAGAGAGAGAGAGAGAGAGAGAGAGAGAGAGAGAGAGAGAGAGAGAGAGAGAGAGAGAGAGAGAGAGAGAGAGAGAGATAGATAGATAGATAGATAGATAGAGAGAGAGAGAGAGAGAGAGAGAGAGAGAGAGAGAGAGAGAGAGAGAGAGAGAGAGAGAGAGAGAGAGAGAGAGAGAGAGAGAGAGAGAGAGATAGATAGATAGATAGATAGATAGATAGATAGATAGATAGATAGATAGATAGATAGATAGATATAGAGAGAGAGAGAGTAACAACAACACCTAAACATCATAATATTATACCTCTTGGTGTGGTCGTATCATACCAACCTGTGTACCGGTGTGACCATGGGACAGTGGAGGAGGGGCTTGGGACGGTACAGGCAGGGGGAGCGGACGAAATGGGGTCGCCGCTGTCCACACACACTCCTCTTGTCAATCCAGAAGTGCATCTTTCGCCACACTCCTACGCTGACATCCTGGAAGAGGGGGGGAGGAGAGAGGGGGGAGGATTAGTCTTATTAAAATGGAAATCATCACTAAGTCCAGAGATTTTTTTTTTTTTTTTTTTTTTTTTTTTTTGTTAG
>JAWQEG010002485.1:0-22703 GCA_033782935.1 Petrolisthes cinctipes
AGAGGGTTTGGGAGAGGCACGAGTGGGAGAGTGTTGGAGAGGAGAGGGACGAGTAGGGTTGGGACGAGAGGGAGAGTGGGAGAGGGACGAGTGGGAGAGGGACGAGTGGGAGAGGGACGAGAGTGAGAGCGTGGGAGAGTGAGTGAGGGAATGTTGGAGAGGGACGAGTGAGGGGACCGTGGGAGAGGGACGAGAGGGAGAGTGTTGGAGAGTGACGAGTGGGAGAGTGGGAGAGGGACGAGAGGGAGAGCGTGGGAGTGGGAGAGTGAGGGGGCTGGTGAGAGGGACGAGTGTGTCAGTGAATTGGAAATAAGTGCATGAATGAAGCAGCGAGTGAGAGTCAAAGTGTGAGGAGGGAGAGGGAATGAGAGAGAGCCAGGAATACGAGTCGGGAACGAGTGAGAGACAAGAGTGAGGGAGAGGGAATGAGAGTGCCAGCCAGCAGGAGTACGAGTCGGGAACGAGTGAGAGACAAGAGTGAGGGAGAGGGAATGAGAGAGCCAGGAGTACGAGTCGGGAACGAGTGAGAGTCAAGAGTGAGGGAGAGGGAATGAGAGAGCCAGAAGGAGGACGAGTCAGGAACGAGTGAGAGTCAAGAGTGCATGAGGGAGAGGGAATGAGAGTGCCAGCCAGCAATCCAGTTGGGAATGAGTGAGTGGAAGGGGAGTATGGAGACGTGAGGGGGGTTTCAGGGGGGGGGGGGGTTAGGGGTGCCTGGCAGACAATTCACACACACACACACCCACCTACCACCAGTACAGTATATACCTCAGTTAGCTTGGTGGTGTAGTCGGCAGACCACGTGTGGATATTTACCCTCTGCCGCTGCTTCCATCCACACACACACACACACCCACATCAACAAACACACCAATTAACCTCTCTTGCTTCACAGTGGCATCCAATCAAATATTCCTAACCTACTGAGGATCAAACTAGACAACGCATTCCACACCCTCTTTGTGCCCACCCACGCCAACCACTACCATCCACGCCCACACACACACACACACACACGCCCACATACCATCCACGACAACCCACCCACGCACACACACACACACACACACACACACACGTCCACACACCATCCACACTTAACCATAACAACAAGACAAAATTTTCTGTAACCACTCAAAATATAATCCACCTTCCCTTCAACCATTCATTCACACCCTTTCATAATCTACAACCACACGAACTACTTCCTCCTCCACACACTGGTATCCATCAACACAATCCCACAGAACCAGTCCATCTGTCCGTCTGTCAGTAGAAGTGTCCACAGTTCACATTCCAATCTCTCGTGTACAGAATTCACACCCCATAATACTACACACGTTATCATAAACACGTCGAAGAAAATATAATCAAAATTCCACTCCTCTGTGCCTGTGCAATGAGACGTGGCTTAAGGGGTACTTAAAGTATACCCTAAACACACACACACACACACACACACACACACACACACACACACACACACACACACACACACACACACACACACACTTACTTGTGTTTAATCACCTCACCAACCTCAGTAAACACACACACAAACACACACATTAACTTGCATTTACTCACCTCACCCACCTCGGTAACAACACACACACACACACACCCACAAATATTGTATCAACTCACCTCACCAATAACCTCAGTGACTACACACACAACAACAGTATCCATGTCTGACCCTCCCTTACTATCCAAATCGCGTGCAGCTCCAGTTTTGCCTTCCTCCTTCAGCCACCACCATCCTCTTGAAGACAGCCACAAGCCTTGTTATAATACCCTTCTGTTTGGTGGTGGTGGTGGTGGTGGTGGTGTGGACATGCCCAGTTAGGATAGGATATTATAAAGGGAAAGAGTCGTGGATATTATCTAACCATGGCGGCTGTCACTCTGGCTATATATGACAAGGTGAGTTGGGGTTGGGTTGTTTGGTTGGGGTGGATGAGTGTGTTGTGGCTCTGGGTTGGGAGGGTGAGTAGGTAGGTAGATGTGTGTGTGTGTGTGTGTGTGTGTGTGTGTGTGTGTGTGTGTGTGTGTGTGTGTGTGACTCTGAGTTATTATAGGATGGCTAGGTGTGTGTGTGTGTGTGTGTGTGTGTGTGTGTGTGTGTGTGTGTGTGTGTGTGTGTGTGTGTGTTTGTGTGTGTGTGGTCACTGAGGTAGGTGATGTGAGTTAATGCATGCATGTGTATGTGCGTGTGCGTGTATGTGTATGTGTATGGGTTAAAGGATACATACAACATGGAGCTATAGGGTGTGACTGTTGGTGTGTGTCAGTGTGAATGTATAGCCTTGGGTGATACGAGTTTAGATACGAGTTTAGAAGGTGAAGGTGTAAAATGAGTATAGACGAAATTGAAGTTATGGAACACTTACTCACAACAAGACTGACTACACACCATACACAACATTGGACATACCACCGTACCTACAATCATACACTACAGTAGTAACGATTGTAGTTGCAGTATACACGAGGCGAAAGTGGCGACATGTATGTATATTTAGCTGCGGCGACCCAGTGAAATAATACGCGAGATATTCACCCAAAATTACGTCCTCAGAAAAAAAAAAAAAAATCTATAAAACAAAAAACTAAAAATAGAAATAAAATCGACGAGGCAAAAATAATGCATTAGTTTGTTAGTTAGTTGGTGCTGGACTGGTAATGTGTGTGTGTGAGTGTGTGTGTGTATGTGTGTGTGTGTGTGTGTACTAACGTCTGGGAATGTGATAACCCACCTCGCAATGCGGTAGTATCCGGAAGAGTGGTTGGTTGGTTGGTTGGTAGTTTGGTTGGTTGGTTGGTAGTTTGGTTGGTTGGTTGGTTGGTTGGGTTGGGTTGGTTGGTTGGTTGGTTGGTTGGTTGGTTGGTTGGTTGGTAGTTTGGTTGGTTGGTTGGTTGGTTGGGTTGGTTGGTTGGTTGGTTGGTTGGTTGGTTGGTTGGTTGGTAGTTTGGTTATGGGTGTGATAGTGTGTGATGACAGATAAAAGTGATAGTATGATGCATGGTGGTACAGTGTGGTATAGTGGTAGTATGAGGCAGTGTGGTATGGTGTTTGTAGGGTAATGTAGTTTGGTTATGAGTGTGATAGTGTGTGATGATAGATAAAAATGGTAGTATGATGCATGGTCGTACAGTGTGGTATAGTGGTAGTATGAGTCAGTGTGGTATAGTGTTTATAGTGTAATGTAGTCTGGTTATGATGAGTGTGATAGTGTGTGATGACAGATAAAAATTGTAGTATGATGCATGGTGGTACAGTGTGGTATAGTGGTAGTATGAGTCAGTGTGGTATTGTGTTTGTAGTGTAATGGTATATGGTAATGTATGTATGGTCCTGTAGTGTGTATGGTGATGCATCCAGTGATCTATAGTGAGGTACCATGGTGTTTGGTAGTATGGTAGTAGTGTGTGATGGTAGTGAGATAGTAGTTTGGTTGTTATACCTACCAGCGTGGTCGTGTATGGTAGTGCACAGATGCCTACTAAAATATGGAAGTGTATGGTAATGAGTCAGTGCAGTCGAGTTGTGGTAGTGTGTGATAGTGTGTGGTAGTATGGTAGTGTGTGTTAGAACCTGATGTTGTGGTAGTGTGTGATAGTATGTGGTAGTGTGGTAGTAGTGTCTGTTTGAGTCTGCAGGCGTTGTGGTCGAGCGTCTGGTGGAGTGTGGTAGTGTGTGGTTGTATTGGTGGAGTGTGGTAGTGTGTGGTAGTGTTGGTGGAGTTTGGTAGTGTGGTAGTAGTGTCTGTTAGAGTGGTAATGTGTGGTAGTGTTGGTGGAGTGGTAGTGTGTGGTAGTGTTGGTGGAGTGTGGTAGTGTGTGGTAGTGTTGGTGGAGTGGTATTGTGTGGTAGTGTTGGTGGAGTGGTAGTGTGTGGTAGTATTGGTGGAGTGTGTAGTGTGTGGTAGTGTTGGTGGAGTGGTATTGTGTGGTAGTGTTGGTGGAGTGTAGTGTGTGGTAGTATTGGTGGAGTGTGGTAGAGTGTGGTAGTGTTGGTGGAGTGTGGTAGTGTGTGGTAGTGTTGGTGGAGTGGTATTGTGTGGTAGTGTTGGTGGAGTGGATAGTGTGTGGTAGTGTTGGTGGAGTGTGGTAGTGTGGTAGTAGTGTCTGTTAGTGTCAGTAGTGTCTGTTAGTGTCTGTAGGCGTTGTGGTCGAGCGTCTGGTGGAGTGATAGTGTGTGGTAGTGTTGGTGGTGTGTGGTAGTGTGGTAGTAGTGTCTGTTAGAGTCTGTAGGCGTTGTGGTCGAGCGTCTGGTGGAGTGATAGTGTGTGGTAGTGTTGGTGGAGTGTGGTAGTGTGTGGTAGTGTTGGTGGAGCGTGGTAGTGTGGTAGTAGTGTCTGTTAGTGTCTGTAGGCGTTGTGGTTGAGCGTCTGGTGGAGTGGTTCTAGAGAGGGATGCATGTGGTAGGTAGCGTGGCAGTGCAGTAGAGAGTTGGTTGGTGGAAGTTGTGGTAGGTAGCATATGCAGACATAATGATCGTGGAGGTGGTGGAGGTGGTGGTGGTGGTGGTGGTGGGAGCTGCTAGTGTTTGTGGTGGTGGTGGTGGTGGTGGGGGTGGGAGCTGGTGGTGGTGGTGGTGGTGGTGGTGGTGGTGGTGGTGGTAGTGGCAGTAGCAGTAGCAGTAGCGCAGACAGTTGTGAAAACCCACTGAATTAATGATGAAGTTTACCCTGCACTCCTTCCCTTTACACAAGAACCTCATGTTGGTATACAGTAAACATTATACTTGCCTACTTGGGGCTTATTATTGTTACCTTCATTCATTAAAGGAAAAACACGTGGATTTACGTAGACGAGAGGGGAGAGCATTATTATTATTTTTTTTTTTCATAATTTTCTCATCTTAGTGCACGACAAAAATGCTTTAAATACAAACTTTTATATACTCTAGGACTTTGTAAACATAATACGTGTAAACAGAGGAGCAGGAAGACGGGAAAGGAGGAGAGGAGAGGAAATTTACTATAGAAAGTGTGGCAATGAGAAAAAGTGTGGTAGTAGAATGAATAATGTATGGGTAGTGTTGTGGCATTGCTATATGTATGTCAGTATGGTGTGGTAAATATAGTTAGTATGGGAAATCGTCATCTTATTGAATGGTAGTATGTATGGTATTGAATGTATGGTAACTGCAAGTCCATGGTAGTTATGTGGTCAGTGTAATGTAAATGATCATGAAGTAAGGTATATATAGTGTCTGAGAATGAATGAGGGAAGAAGATATGAGGAATTTAAGTTATGATCGTGATGGGTTGAATCTAATGTGTGAATGACGGTGTAAGTAAAAGTGTTAGTCTAGAAAGAAATAAGGCAGCTAGAGTCCTTAAGATATTTATAATGGTAGGGTATTGAATCTAGAAACATGTTGCACTGAATGACGGTGTAATTACAGTAAAAAGTATTTGTCTACAAGGAAATAATAAGGCAGTGAATGACGGTGTTGTAGTAAGAATGTCTGTCTGGAATGAAGGATATAAGTATGGTTGTGTCTGTAAGTAAGAATGTCTGTCTGGAATGAAGGATATAAATAAGTATGTAAGAGTGCCTGTCTGGAATGAAGGAAATAAGTATGGATGTGTCTTTGAGTAAGTGTCTGGAATGAAGGATATTAAGTATGGATGTGTCTTTGAGTACGTGTGTCTGTCATGAAGGATATAAGTATGGATGTGTCTGTAAGTAAGAGTGTCTGTCTGGAATGAAGGATATAAATAAGTATGTAAGAGTGCCTGTCTGGAATGAAGGAAGTAAGTATGGATGTGTCTGTAAGTAAGTGTATCTGTCTGGAATGAAGGATATAAGTATGGATATGTCTGTCTCGTATTGACTAAAGGCAGTGACTAGTGAATGAATGGCGCCTGCTGCTGGGGTCTGACAGTAATATAAGATGGCGTCTACTACTAATATGACAATGTCTGGAAGGTAATAATGATGGTGGGGGGTCGAGTGGTAATGGTAGTGGGGTCGAGTATGGTGCAGTGGTTTTTATGATAATGAGAGTGAGTGAGTCGTCTGGTAATGGTAGTGAGGTGAAGTATGGTGGGGGTCGAGTGGTAATGGTTGTGGGGTCGAGTATGGTGCAGTTGTTTTTATGGTAATGGTAGTGAGATTGCATTGATTGGTATGGTAATGGTAGTGGGGTGAAATATGGTCATTGATTGGTATGGTAATGGTAGTGGGGTGAAGTATGGTGCATTGATTGGTATGGTAATGGTAGTAGGGTTGTGTATGGAGCATTGATTGGTATGGTAATGGTAAATGGGGTCGAGTGTGGTGGAAGCATATATATATACATTTATCTGAAAGTATACAATAATTATCTGAGAGTATGCATTTTTTTTTTATTGGTCTGAAAGTATGCAATAATAATAATAACAATAATAGCATCTGGTATCATAACAATAGTGGTGAGTGGTATTATATAAATGGTTGGGAATCTGAAACTCTGCATGGCTCTTATAATAATAATTCCAGATGGTGTTGTGATTAGTTTTTCAGGTATTGAATAGAGTTTGGGATAGAGTGGTATTGCCTGGTATTATTATTATTATTATTTTTATGGTATGTCTGTCTGGTAGTGTAGGAGAGGAATGGTTGGTACTATGAAGCAGTATATGGTGGTAGTGTGTGGTAGTTTATTAATTAAGGGTTACATAGTATTGACTGTCAGTGGTAGCATGGAACTGTAAATAAATAATATATGGTATTTTCGTTGGCTACTGTGGTCATTTTATTAAGGGTAAATTCTCATGTTGGTAATTTGGAAGGTCTCTGCTGATTCCTCCAAACTATGCCAGGAAACAGATACCTTAAATGGTACTAATAAAATAGGGGATCTGTTTTGTTTCGTGGCATATATAGTTTGGAGGAATCAGAGACCTTCCAATTCACCAACAAAAGAATCTCCCCATCATTATGTCATATTTATGTGGAATATTTACGTTCTGCCTCCGGTTGGGTTTGTAGTTATTTCTTGGTATATCTCTAGTAATACCTATTGTTACCTGTGTGTGTGTGTGTGTGTGTGTGTGTGTGTGTGTGTGTGTGTACATACGTGGTAATGTCGTGACAGGTTTATGTGTGTGTGTGTGTGTGTGTGTGTGTGTGTGTGGCAAGAGTAGAGCGAGTGAGTGGTATAGTGTCGTGGTGGTAGTGTGGTATGGTGGAGTATGGTGCAGTGAGTGGTATAGTGGTATGGAAATATAAAGTGTAGTGAATGAGATGTATAATGTCATGGTATGGTGGTATGGTGGTATAGTGGTATGGTATGGTGTAGTGAGTAAGTGAGAGAGGGGTGTGGTGTGTTCTGTCCCTCCCTTCCCACTGCATCATATAAACACAACCCCCCCTTCCTTCCTTCCTTCCCTCACCCCCTCACAGTCCACGCCCCTTCGTTTTCTCTCTCCCTAGACACAGAAAATGGGTTTGTATTTCTCTCTCTCTCTCTTTCTCTCTCTCTCTCTCTCTCTCTCTCTCTCTCTCTGTGTGTGTGTGTGTGTGTGTGTGTGTGTGTGTAGTATTTATCTCTCTCTCTGATAATAAAATTGAAATGATACTTAAAAGGGAATGGTTTAGTTTAATTAAGGAGACTGACTGCCTTGTTGAGAAATTGGAAGGCTACTGATTCCTCCCTAACTATACCAGAAAACAGACGCCCTCAATGGTACTAATAGGGGATCTGATTGTTTTATGGCACAGTATTAGGGAATTAAAGACCTTCCAATTCACCAACAAAAGAATTTCCCCTTATTTACTTCTGCGACAATATCTAGTCAAGGAGAATTTCATATCAACTCACCAGGTTTGGTAAAAATAGCTACATGGTTTTCTGAGAAATTTTGCTTACAGACAGACTGACAGACAAACAGAAGCGAACACATAACCTCTCCAACTTCACTGACGAGATATATAAGTTAAATATAATACAAACATATCTCTTGGCTCCAAACACTAATACAAACACGTGATTACTATTATTATTATTATTATTATTATTATTATTATTATTATTTTAATTTTAATTTTAATTTTATTTTTAATTTAATTTTTAACATATTTAGTCTTCACTGCACCTACTAGATAGACCTGGGTTTCTCTCTCTTTCTCCCGAATCGACAAACTCGCCCACCACTCCCCTTCCCGTGTTGGCAAGGTGCCGCCAAAGTTGCCAGTCTGGATCACATATGGGTGACTCATGGCTATGCGGGATGGCAACGAATCAAGTGTTTTCACGGAAAGCAAGGAGAGGGAATGCCAGTCACAAACCACGTCAAGGGACCCTGTGGTGTAGTCAGATTTTGGAGTTAAATGAGTCCTTCAAATATTGTCACACCAAGGAAGGATCGTGTTTCGTGGCATAGTCAGGAGGAATCAGAAGCATCCAATTTCCATACACGATCACATGCAGGGTCCATAAAGAAGAGATTATCTTGTTGGTGAACTGGAGGGCTATCGATTCTTCCAAGCAATGCCTGGAAACAGACGACCTTAATGAATGTTACTAATGTATGGGGATTTATTTCATGGCATAGTTTGGAGGAATCAGTAGCTCTTCATTTTACAAACAAGATAATCTCCCCTTAATGTTATACTGTCGCCTATTTTCCATATTGTGACATCTACAACGTCCACAACCCTCCATAATTATAAGCTCCAATAAACTCCATCACAACACCAATCGCACACAGTGAAATAACCAGAAAGAGACACACGTAGGGTACACCAGTTATATGCACCCCTCACACAAACACATTCCCACACAGAATATGAATTGGACACATAACACAGTATTGTATTAAACACAGACCATATTTTTGCTGAATGTAGCATGTGAGATCAGTATTACTAGAGCACAGTATTTTTACAGTATGTAGTAAATAGGATGAACTGCTGTCTATATCACTCACAATTAATCAAAACAACGCAATCTTAATTAAGCACCCCCGTGATGTAGTCAGAAAATTAAAGGTTAGAGAGTCCTTCAAATATTGCCACGATACACCACTTACATTAAAGGAGCTTGTTTCCTGGCATAGTCAGGAGGAATCAGAAGCCACCAGGTCTCATACACGTTCACTGGGTCCCTTAAGACGAAACTAGTGACTGAATTACTATTACTATGACCAACAAACTAATACACACTTCACCATTACAGATGAATGACACTAAGGAAGAGGCGCTCTGCAACAACGCACAGAATCACCGCCAACAGTTACTCCACCACCAGCAGGAGTTAGAGAGGGACTTGGAGGCGGGATCCTGTGCAGATGAAGAGGAAGAGGATGAGGCAGAGGAGGCGGGAGACACGGGCAGCGAGGACGGCAAGGCAGGAGGGGAGGAAGGCGAGGAAGGAGGCGAAGCAGCTGCGGAAGGTGAAGAAGGTGAAGCCAAAGGGGTACCCAAGTCCTCCTCTATCCCTCCTCTGTACAATGTTGAACCGGGATGCACCTCGTTAGGCTGCTACTCTGCCATCGCTACCTTTATTGTGATGGTGATAGGCATTGTGGCTTTGTTGATGTACTCCTCCCCGGGCAACGTCAAAGGTCAGAGGTGGCCGCCTTTGGATGAGAGCAACAGTACCGAATCTTCTGCAGATGTTGTAGCGAAGGAGGATTAGCTAGAGCTGTCTTCTCCAGTTTTATTTATTATTAGTCTTGATTTACTATATTGTTATTGTAAGTAAGGGATAGGCTTTCTCTATAGTTTTTTTTTTTTAATTTTGTTTATTTTCTTTTCACCTACTGTTTCTCTCTCTCTCTTCTTTTCACCTACTGTCTCTCTCTCTCTCTCTCTCTCTCTCTCTCTCTCTCTCTCTCTCTCTCTCTCTCTCTCTGCTTTGTTTCTGTGTTCTCTATCATTTTCATGTCATGGCATTTCATCATCACGGTTATAACATGCTTCCTTCAGTTCTGTCTATCTATCTATAAAATTAATCTTCGTTGCTTCAATTTCCCCTTTCCTCTTAATTAAGTCTTCGTTTCCTGCTTTTTCACTCTGTCCGTCACTTTTCCATCCTATAATAATAATATAATCTACTTCCCTCCAGTTTTTATACAAATAGCTACCGGAGTTATCATAAGCGCACAACTTTCTGTGAAAGGAGTGATACGAAATGTGATGTGATGTGAACCAACCAAGCAACCAACCAACCAACCATGTCTCGTGTAAGTGCCGATAGATACACCAAAGGATATGAAAAAGAAACAGATCATAGCCTACATTTGGAGAAGGAAAATAAAATGTAAAATGGCCATAAAAAAAAAAGAATACTGAGTCGACAATTAATTCCTTTTTAACTGGGAATACAATGAAATAACTCAAAAGATTTCTAGACCCATGAAAAGTGTTGTTGAATGTTGTCGCAAAACAAAAACAAAAAACGAAAAAGTTAATGTTATTTTGCCAGGTTTTCGCTCAAAGTGTTTTTTCATCTCAACTCAACGCCCCTTTTAGTACATCAACACTGAATGAATCCACACGTAACAAACAAACAAACTGTGCATCTACTTACTACAAAATAATGCTGAGTATATTTATTATTATAGTTTTAAGAATATATATATAAATAAATATATATATTTGCCATTTCTAAAGCAACCACTCTTCTGTATCTAAGAGTATTTTATATTACTCAAACAATATTTAATTAATTTGTGCTCCTACAAGCCTAAAAAAATATGAAATCCCACCACATTATTAAATTAACAGGACTGAAAGATCATACTACTACTACTTACCCTCTGTGAATCATTTCATTGCTCATTATTATATATATATACATACAGTACAGTATATTTGAATGTTTTCTTACGAATTAGTCACCTAGGATGGTTTAAAAAAAAAAAAGTAGTATATAATAATATTTTGACTATGCAAATCTACAGTCCAGTATATGAAGACTCTCTATAATATTTCCTCGGCTCCTGTTGTTGCTACCAAACATCTGTCGGCATGTGTTACGAAGCAATAGTTTCAGCCAATGCCTTACTAGTTCTAAGTTCATTTTTAGATTGAGTACATACAAGAGTTCCCGGTATTATTATTTGTACAACACAGTATCTTCCTCCACTTCCAGCCTGGGACATTATATTACAGAATTTAACATAGTGATACATAATAATTAATAATACATGATAATTAAGGATACATAATAACATAACCATACATAATAATACATAATAACAAAATAATACATAATAACATAATCATACATAATAAAACATAATAACATAACCATACATAATAAAACATAATAACATAACCATACATAATAATACATAATAACATAATCATACATAATAACAACATAATGATTATTTCCATTACGTGAGGTGTGAACCCATGGAATATTTATTAGCTCTAAATTCACCACCAACAGAGATCGATCACTAAGAAGACAACATTGTATTCCTATTGAGTCAATGTTCCCTGAATGAAGGTCCTATAGCAATCACAAGCACACATTTTCCTACCTTCGTTCTCCGTCCTTCATCCACCGTCCTTGGGTGGTTACATGTACCCATTTAGATTCACAGGGGTCATCTAAACTCCTGACACCAAGTTGGATGAATGAGAAAGACATAATTATATACAGTGGACAGAGAACGAAGGTAGAATATAGTTAAATAATGTGTTGGTATGCTTTGCTGCTACCCACATTATGAGTTCACAACATCATATGAAAAAAAAAAAAAAAAAAAATAACACACCATGTAACTTTTTTTTTTTTTTTTTTTTTTTTTTTTCTGGAAGTGGACGAGGCTGTGTTGTCTAGTCACGAGCTATAGTAAGTATCCAGGTCTACTTCGAATAGCCTGATGGAATGTTGTTAAACGAGCACCATCGTGTATGAGACAGGATAGGATAATTAGTCATTGTACTTGGTTCACTGGAAAGTCAGATGATTCCAAACTACAACAAGACCTGGATACTTATTATGTTTCGTAACTGTACATTAAGGGTAGATTCTATTTTTGGTGAATTGGAAGACTATCAATTCCTTCAAACACTGCCACGAAACACATCTCCCTCATTAATTAAGGACCCTGTGATCATTTATGGGAATTGATTGGTGGCTTCTGATTCCTGCTGACTATGCCACGAAACACGCTCCTTCAATATAGGTGATGTTTCGTGGCAATATTTGAAGGACTCATTTACCTCCAATTTTCTGACTATATCACCACATGGTCCCTTAAATATAAAGTAATATTAAGGTCATCTGTTTCGTGGTATATATTATGTTTGGAGGAATCACAGACCTTCCAAATCACCAACAAGAGAATAATCCCTTTAATTAAGACCGGAATTCAAAGTTATAATCACACTGGAATAAATATTTTTTCTGCTAAAACTTAATTGTTACTTTAGAATTAACGATGGACACTTTTCTTACAATTTGAAACTCCTTGTCTGTGTCTGGCAATTTCATGAATCACGCTGTAATCTTTTAATATCTCGAATCAATTTTCAACGAGAAGCTGAAACACTAATATTTATTGACAACACAGACAGATGATGTGAGTTATATTATAATTATTTCAACTGAGGCTGAAACTTATATATTTTTTTCCTTTATTTATAATAATTTCATATTTTTGACTAATATGAAAAAAAATAAATAAAAAATTTCACTCGCTACTAAAGATACATATGCTAAATTTCAACTCTGACGTCACTAATAATAATAATAATAATAATTAATCCTCGACTCAAAACATGAAAATCAAAATATGCTTACCGTATTATTATTATTATTATCATCAATATTAATTTCCATGTGTATTTTTTCCACTTGACACGGGTTGGTCTTACTGTACTGGCAAATAAGTGATACTTCATGTGGTGGTAATCTAATAGAATGTTTTTTTTTTTTTTTTTTTTTTTTTTTTTTTTTTTTTTTTTTTTTTTTTTTTTTTTAACCTCATCTTGCTGAGTAATAAAGTAGTACAATAGAGATGAAGAAGGTTTGATTTATCAATTTAGTGTTTATGATCACAATCTTATGGTGAGTTATTTTAATACGAAATATTTATAGATTTTGATAATATGAGCTTTACTTACGAAGACAGACCTGAGTGTCCTATCAAGTATAATGATAAAAATTCAATCAACCATATTATTATTATTATTATTATTAATACCATGCGAATTACAGATAATCACTATTCAATCACACCAAAGTATTATTATTATAATAATAATTATTATTATTAACATCATGCGAATTGCAGATAATTAAATTTCAATCAAACAATATTTAAATAAAGTCCTCTATTACTGTTTGATGATGAAAATGAAGAAGATGATGTCAGATTACCACCACATCACCTCTGCTGTTTTATTATTATTATTATTAGCTCTAGCAATAATGCACGTAGAGTAGGCTAATATTTTCACACACCATGGGTATAATAATTAATTAATCTGATTGTTATACAGGGATGTAACATGAGTTTCTGTAGATACCGTAAATGAATGAAAGAACATGTGATTATGAGTCGAAAATCATCTTTACACACACATGTATTTTAAAGAGTTAGTTTGGGTGTGAAGTGTACAGTCACGAGCACTAATATGAATACAGGTGTGCTTCGAATACCTAGAAACAGTAAATAAAAGCACAATAAGATCTCCTTTGTAATTGCTTCGTTGGTGAATTGCACTGTTTAAAGCTTCAACCAAAGCTGTATACTTATTAGTGTTCGTGACTGTACGTTAACATTCCAGTACTTTTCTTATTAATTAACACTGTCTTTGTCGATACTGTACAACAATACTATTTTTATAAGGAAATAATATAATGAACACTTGAAGATATTATGATATTCCATTACGTGGATATAATAATCATCATAATACAAAATTCTAACAACAGTAGCCTATCCCTGGTTGGTTCCTCCCACCCTCACTCTCTCAGCTCATCATCAGTTTTAAACTTCATTTTACGACCAAACTAATTCTTAAAATGCAAATGTGTATAGAAGATTTTCGACTCAGAATCACATATTCTTTCATTTCTTAAAGTATACACATAAACTCGTGTTACACCTTGTATACGTCATTTTAATTGTATGTATGGTCAGTAGCATGAATTCACTCATTTTTTCAGGCTGTATATATAAACGCACAATCAAACATATTCTCCCAACTGTAGTATACATATGTTCCTGTTAAGGGGATAGTATCGTATACATTTGGTACTTACATTGGAGTGCCTTGATGCCTCCAAAGTATGCCAGGAAACAGGACCGGACCAGTTAACTAAACAAACAAATAAATGGTAACCTGTTGCTTGGAATAGTTTGGAGGAATAGTTTGCTCCTCCTGATTTACCAACACTATACTATCTATCCCTTTAATTAAGACCCTAATTGATTCATTACTCATTGTTACTGACTGTTCATTTAATATCACCATCTGTTTGTTGGTTTGTTTGTTATTGCTGTTGCATTTTATTTTCTGATTCCGGTGTTTGGTACATTTGGCAACTTTTCCACACGTGACGGTCAACACGAGGGAGTAACTTGACAAACATACATACTTACATAGACATACAGTACATACATACATACATACATACATGCATACTCATAATTCTAACCAGAGTAAAGTACTGAATGAAAATGTTGATAACGTACCATGATGGATGAGAGTGATGTGAGTGAGTGTATTTTGTCCACTTCTCTCATTCACTCTCTTCTCCCTCCCACGTCGCCTCTGTTATCACCTATATATGATCGAGGTATGGATAAGGACCCTGTGATCGTGATTGAGACTTGGTGGCTTCTGATTCCTCCTAACTATGCCACGATACAAGCTCTTTTAATATAAGTGATGTTTCGTGGCAATGTTTGAAGGACTCACTAACCTCGTAAATTTCTGACTGCAGCACAGGGTCCCTTAAGAAATATCAGTCATCACATAACTATATAAGGCTGTTGAATGATGCTGGTAATTATAGCCTTTGTATTTATGTATATTTTTTTCCAAGGTAATATTATGTTCAGCAGTGTTGTTATTGTTCTGATTCCCGGCGTATTGATAGCGACCACAAACATCTTCAAGGAATATATTGACGCTCAAATTCAGTAAAACATTGACTCTTCACTATAAACTCCTCCCCCGCCTTCAAACTCCCATTTCTCTTAATTAATGCCAGAATCAGAGCAGAGTAGCAATTCAACACACACACACACACACACACACACACACACACACACACTGACTGTCCCGTGTGGAAAACTTGCAAACTGTATATTGTTGATCTTGACATAAGTTAGGCTACGAATGTATGATTACTATTAAAAAGATCATTAACTAATTAAACAAGATCTAGAACCTACTGTTATATTAAGGGGATAGTACAGTGTTGGTGGTAAATCTGGAGAAAATTAATGATTCCCCCAAAATATTCCAAGCAACAGGCCAACATTATATTTGTTTAATCTGTTGGTCCTGTTTCCTGACATACTTTGGAGGAATCAAGGCACTCCGATGCACACACCAGGAGTATACTATCTCCTTTTAATAATAATAATGACTGGAAAAAAGAAAAATAATAATAATAATAATAATAATGTCTTTGAAAGTAGGTATAGGTACAGTTGCAGACACATGAAACAAACACACCTCAAACTGGGGGGGGGGGGCCCTTCATTGAGCATAATTATATACTTCATAAATCAAGAACATTAATGGTGTATACGATGGCGTGGTACTGTAACGGTACGATGGCTCCACTGACAAACAACTAGAGCCATCGTACCACACCACCATCGTCGTCAACACCACGCATGGATGGATGGATGTTCTTGCATGTGGCCTGAACATATAATTATCCATCCTACCCACCCTATGCTCAGTGAGGGGCCCCGTTTCATGTGTGTGTGTGTGTGTGTGTTCTGTTTCATGTGCCCTCAACTGTACATACGTCAATATTATAACCAACCCATTTCTTACCAGGGTTTCCTAAACTAACTATGATAACTGTTAATATATTTCTTGTAATTTTATATAGTCAATGGCGATATTCCTTAATTCATTAAAACCAAACAAAATCACAGACACGATAAAAAAAATATAATTCTAAAAGTTATATATACTGTATATCTGACAACTAAAAAAAAAAAATTTGAAACTTAAAAAATGATTTCAAAACTCAAAAACGTATTCCAAAACTTAAAATATTATTCCAAAATTTCAAAAAATATTCTATAACTCAAAAAATTATTCTAAAATAAAAAAATAAAAAAATTGTTCTAAAAGTTCTCAATATCTGAAAACTTAAAAGAAATTGCTTCATCACTATTATAATTGAGGGGAGATTCTCTTGTTGGTGAATTGGAAGGTCTGTGATTCCTCCAAACTATGCCACGAAACATATCCCCTATTAGTAGTAATATTGAAGTGATTTGTTTCGTGGCATGGTTTGAAGTAATCAGTTGCCTTCCAATTCACTAACAAGAGACTTCCCTCAAGGACCCTGTGATCGTGTATGGGAATTGGAGGCTTCTGATTCCTCCTGACTATGCCACGAAACACGATCCTTCCATATAGGTGTGTGTGTTTCGTGGCAATATTTGAAGGACTCATTTACTTCCAATTTTCTGACTACATCACAGAGGGTCCCTTAATTAATTGTGTGTTAGCAGTGAGAACAAAGATGGCGTCACTCATACATACATTAATTAGCCCCATGCAGCTTACACTAATCATTTATATACACACATATATATATATTCTTGATTCAATAACCTCGCTTGTGGCATTGGAATTTCAAATACAATATACAACACAAAAAGAAAAAAAAAAAATCTGGTGTTTGTCTTTCCCTTCCATTATTATTATTATTATTATTATTATTATTATTATTATTATTATTATATTTTTTTATCATTATTCCAAAACGTTTTTCATATGCTTGTGTTTTTACGGTTTGATTAATTTGTGCTTGACTCAGACGATTTACTAATTAAAAGAAATAATAATAATAATAATAATAATAATAGAGTGTTCTGCCTATGGTTTGTGACTAATATGTTTTCAAGTTCTTTATTTACCCTTAGTACTGTACACTCGAATACCATAGTCTCTAGCCCACTTGAGTCGAAGCCCGAGATCTGAAGCAGGCAGTTTCTGGACGACAGCCCACCCAAAACCTCCATTGGTTCGAAATGTGTGTGTCCTTGTGATTGATTGGGTGGGCTGTCATCCAGAATCCGCCTGCTTCAGATCTCGGGCTTCGACTCTTGTGGGCTAGAGACTATATGGTATCCGAGTGTATGTACAATTGCCTGCACTTATAACTGGTACAGGACTAGAGGACTGACAATGCTGAATGTACCAGTTATAAGTGCTGGCAACTGTACTATCAAAGACAAACCTGGTGTCTCTGTCTTGTCCAATGATTTAATATAACTTGTGAAACATAATGAAAACCCCACCACAGTAACATTCATGCCCAGTATGTTTAGTCCTCTACCATATATTTTCACCAGATTTCACGACACGAGTTTTGTCTTTGATAGTACTATTACGGACAAGAGTTCCTTTCCACTTACTCATTTCTAAACTCATATTAAATTTTCATCAGAGAGATTATGTAGTTGTGAGTATTATTGTGGTGGTATGTATGTGTATGCGTAATACACATACATACCACCACAAAAATACTCACAGCTACAAAATCTGACCGATAATATATGACTTTAGAAACAATTGTCCGCAACTGTACAAGCTCCAACCAACAACACTTCGCAGGGGAACGACGTCGATGCTACTAAAGAAAATCAAGTTAAGTTACATAAATGGATATTGATGGTAGATAAACCACGTCGTGTAATAGATATCAGTACAAAAAAAAATATATATATACGAAAAACAGGAAAACAATTTATTGGTAGATAATAATATTGCTGCAGTATCCCACTCAAAAAAAAAAAAAAAAAAAAATTGGCAGATCATCATAATGTTACAGTATCCCACTAAAAAAAAAAAATTGGGTAGATAATTTTATTGTTGCAGTATCCCACTAAAAAAAAAAAAAAAATTGGGTAGAGAATTTTATTGTTGCAGTATCCCACTAAAAAAAAAAAAAAAATTGGTAGATAATTTTATTGTTGCAGTATCCCACTAAAAAAACAAAATAGGATCAGTTTTCTTTGCTATGGCCAATTTTCTATCATCCAGCCTGGGAACACACACACACACACACACCTCCCACCAACACCACCACCACTAGTATCGACGTCTGTCCCCACATGAAATATTTAGTGATGAACGAAGAAAGGCGTATTGTTGTCCCTCTCCTTTAGATGTCCATTTAGGAAGGAAACTCTATAACGACGACATTATTATATTATGATGAATCAAAAATATACAAATACAATTAAATGAAGATGAATAACATTTTGGACTCTCTAACTCTATAACGACGACATTATTATATTATGATGAATCCAATAAATATATAAATACAAATGAAGATGAAGAACATTTTGGACTCTCTAACTTTATAACGACGACATTCTTATATTATGATGAATCCAATAATTAAATATACAAATACAAATAAAGATGAAGAACATTTTGGACTCTCTAACTTTATAACGACGACATTATTATAGCCTATTATGATGAATCCAAAATATACAAATACAATTGAAGATGAAGAACATTTTGGACTCGATCTCTAACTTTATAACGACGACATTATTATATTATGATGAATCCAAAATATACAAATACAAAAAATGAAGATGAAGAACATTTTGAACTTGATGCCTATCGATCGACTCTTATGTAGGTAGAATAATATACGATGTTAATATATATTTTCTGAGCAAATCAAGGTTCTGTTACTATATATATATATACGCAGGAAAACTCTATAACAAAAGGCTAAAATATATGTGCATGAATCCAATATATACATAAAATACAAATGGGAATAATAGGCTATGTTATATATGTTACCTTTCTGAGCAATATAAAGTTCTTGCACTGTATAATTCTCTCATTATTTGATCGAGTATATAGGTGACAGACAATCAATGAAGGGAAAGTATAAGAACAAGACAGAGTGAGTGCATGTGTGTGTGTGTGTGTGTGTGGTATCAAAGGCAACGTCGAATACCAAGGTGAAGAAATGACCCAATGTTAGGTTACCACTCCATGTCTTGTGTGTGTATGTGTGTGTGTGTGTGTGTGTGTATGTGTGTGTGTGTCATTTTTATTATTGTTTGATTGTTTGTTAGCAAAGTTGAATACCAAGGTGTGAAGAGAAAGGGTTAGGTTACCACTCCCTGTCTTGTGTGTCTCGATCTGACATAGAAGTTGAAAAAAAAAAAAAAAAAAAAAAAAATATATATATATATATATATATATATAATAATAATGATGATAATAATAATAATAATGATAATAATATTTTTAATAATAATAATAATAATAATAATAATAATAATAATAATATTTTTAATAACAATAATAATAATAATAATAATATAAAGATTTGTTTATTTGTAAGCAGGACAACGTAAAAATAGTTGTGTGGATTATTACGAGATTTTCCTTCCGAAAGTGGTTGGTTGTGTTTCCTGACTGGCAACAATTAAGTTATTAGAAGTTGGGAGAGGTGCAGATTTGGACCTGGACCCAGCAGGAATACTTTCACATTTCTATTAAAGGGAGATTATGGTGTTAGTGAATTGGAAAACTACTGATTCCTCCAAACTATGCCACGAAACACATCCCTTATTAGTACCAATGAGGGCCAATGTCTGTTTTACGGTATAGTTTGGAGGAATCAGAGACCTTCCACTACACCAACAAGAGAATCTCCACTTAATTAAAACTGATAGTGCAAAGTATATAGTAGTCCTGTTAGACATTCACAACGTTAAGGGGGTAGAATAGTAATGGTAAATCTGGAGCAAGTAATTCCTCCAAAGTATTTCAAGCAACAGGCCACCATTATTTTTGTTAATCTGCTGGTCCGGTTGTTTCCTAGCATACTTTGAAGGAATTAAGGTGCTCCAATTCACCCAAAAGAGAATCTCCTCTTGCATTCATCGACTTCCACTTACTTACCATTTACTGTTTCAAGATTAAAATAAGTTCCATATAATATAAACCTATACCAATTAATTAAAAACAACATATTGATGGTTTGAGTTTTGTTGTTATGATGATGATTGTGATGTTGTTGGATTCAGGAGGTGGGTGTGCTTCTCTCTCTCTCTCTCTCTCTCTCTCTCTATCTCTCTCTCTCTGTTTCCGTGTCTGTCTGTGTTTCTGTTTCTGTTTCTCTCTCTCTCTCTCTCTCTCTCTCTCTCTCTCTCTCTCTCCCTCTCTGTCTAAAATGTCACAATATAAATGAAACTCCCCGGAGATGAAAATTTACCATTACAGGATTATGTGTTTGAACATGGCACAAAAAAAAAAAAAAAAAAAAAAAAATCAAACGACAACAACAACAACTACTACTACTACTATCTCTTCCCAGGGGGGGCTGACTTTATTCTCTGTGAATATTAGTTATCCTCCACAGGGCTAGAGTAAAGATTGTTGTAGGATCTGGTCACTTCCTAGTGGATTTGACGAGATCTGCCCACATGGATTAAAAATCCACGTGAGGTGTACTGCAACCGGAGTTTTTTTTTTTTCCACTGCTGTGTGGACCACCAGCACACAGGGATGCATTATCCATTGGCACCCAGCAGTGTAAACTCCCTCCCCCTTATGGTCCCTTCAGGATTGGTCTCATGGAAGGTGCGGCCCCACTTGTAGCTCTTGTGGTAACGTGGACTTGGGCCCACAGCACTGGCTGTGGTATCAAAGACCTTCTCCCCAATCTCCCTGGTGGTCGGAGGCACCCAGACTCCCTGGTCCAGTAAGCTCTGGTCCCATCTCCCTGGGATGTGCTTCGGTAGCCCAGGCATATAGGGCCAGCCCCTCCTTTATTTCAATTTGTTTTTTCACTGCGACCAGAGTGTACCAGGGGTCTGTGGGGCAGGAGGCCATTCTGCCCCGGGAGAACAACAACAACAACAACAACAACAACAACTACTACTATCACTACTACCATTACTACTGCAACTACTACTACTACTACTGGAGGAGGAGGACGAGGTAAAGGAGGAGCAAGAGGAGGGGGGAAATTAGGAAGAAAATGAACAACAATAACACTTTGCCATGTGTGCAAAATTATGGTCCATTACGCGATGCAGCACACACACACACACACACACACACACACACACACACACACACACACAGAGAGAGAGAGAGAGAGAGAGAGAGAGAGAAAGGTAGGGAGAGAGGGAGAGAGAGAGAGCGTGCGCAGAGAGGGGCGTAAGATCTCCCTCACCTCCCCATCACCATCAGCAGCCAGACAGACACACAGACACACACACACACACCACACAAGGGTCTTACCTAAACCTACCTACCCCTTCCTCTTCCTCCTCCCTCCCTCACTCATACTGTGCCGTAGATATCTGTAATCAGCCACACACACACAGAGAAACCATCAGTGCCCATCCTAGCATCAGTGAGTTTAGTAAAGAGAGTGAAGCAACTAACAAGGTGTCAACAGAGAGAGTTCCATTCGTCAGCAACTGGTGGTGGTGGTGGTAGCTGGCTGGTTAGTTGGTTGGTCCGACTGGCTGGCTGGCTGGCTGGCTGGCACAACACGAGAGGTAAGAGATAAAGAAAGCATCATATAATATTATCTGTCAGACATTAGGACTTTTATAGGAGACATGATCACCTTTTTTGCTTGCCTTACTATCTTTTTACGAGCACCTGCTTTGTCTTTTTTTCTTACCATTATGCAGAGCGAAATATAGTGTGTCATTAACCCTTGATCTGTGAGGTTTACAGTGTGACATTTTCAATCATCTAGCATTATTATTATTATTGTTATTATTATCCACGTCACACTCATAAGTATAATATATATATAGTTTGTAGGGTACTAAGATTAGGGTCACCATATATACAAATATTGTGTTATTACAAAGCAAATATACAGTACTTACCGTTCATTGTTTTACAAGTTAGGTTAGGTTAGGTTAGGTTTGGTTTGGTTTGGTTTGGTTTGGTTAGGTTAGGTTAGATTAGGTTTTCTTTTGTTTGGTTAGGTTAGGTTTTGTTTGATTTGGTTAGGTTAGGTTAGGTTAGGTTTGGTTAGGTTAGGTTAGGTTAGGTTAGGTTAGGTTAGGTTAGGTTTGGTTTGGTTTGGTTAGGTATGAAAAAAAAAAAAAAAACATCTGATCGCTCTTCCACCCGACTCGTGCAAACTGAGGTGCTAATCTTTGCCAATTGGTGTGTGTGCTTCAATATAAAACACATTATGGCAACTCCACTTTTGAGTAATGAAATATATATACTGTCCTTACCACAACCCCACCCACACTTATACCCTGAGATGCCAGACAGACACACAGAGACAGACATCATATAGACTTGTTGTGATGGCAGGACTTTATACATCCACACACGCTTGAAGACACTGGGTTCGATTATTATGGCGAAGGGATACGTATGATTTAAGGGAAGATTCTCTTGTTTGTGAATTGGAAGGATACTGATTCCTCCTAACTATTCCAGGAAACAGACGCCCACAAAGGTACAGCCACAATCAAATATCCACCGACTCTTTCCTTCCATCGTAGTGA
>JAWQEG010002486.1:2500-182500 GCA_033782935.1 Petrolisthes cinctipes
TGGTGGAGGAGATAAGAAGTGAGAGGGGGTGGTGAGAGGGAGTGGTGAGAGGGGGTGGTGGTAGCAAAGTGATATCATTCATAGACTGAATATGAACTTCTGCCAACACCCCACACACTCTCTCTCTCTCTCTCTCTCTCTCTCTCTCTCTCTCTCTCTCTCTCTCTCTCTCTTCATCTCACACTCTCACACTCCACTCTACACACACACACACTCCACTCCACAAACACACCATACACTCTCTCCTCTCTCTCTCTCTCTCTCTCTCTCTCTCTCTCTCTCTCTCTCTCTCTCTCTCTACTTACACACGCACACACTTCACAAATACTCTCTCTCTCTCTCTCTCTCTCTCTCTCTCTCTCTCTCTCTCTCTCTCTCTCTCCTCTCTCTCCTCTCTCCTCTCTCTCTCTCTTCTCTCTCTCTCTCTCTCTCTCTCTCTACTTACACACGCACACACATCACAAACACACACAAATACTCTCTCTCTCTCTCTCTCTCTCTCTCTCTCTCTCTCTCTCTCTCTCTGTGTGTATTTGTTGAAGCGTGACTGACTGACTGAGTGACAATCTTATGGGTGAATATTTTGGTGGCTACTAATTCCTCCTTAACTCAACCAGGAAACGGAAGACCTTGATATTTTTACCCTGTATTACTAATGGGAGATCTGTTGCTTAGAATAGTTTGGAGGAATCCGTGTGTGTGTGTGTGTGTTATTATATATGTGTAAGTGTGTGTGTGTGTTACTATATATGTGTAAGTGTGTGTGTGTTATATATATGTGTAAGTGTGTGTGTGTGTGTTACTATATATGTGTAAGTGTGTGTGTGTGTTACTATATATGTGTAAGTGTGTGTGTGTGTGTTATTATATATGTGTAAGTGTGTGTGTGTTATATATGTGTAAGTGTGTGTGTTACTATATATGTGTAAGTGTGTGAGTTATATATGTGTAAGTGTGTGTGTGTGTTACTATATATGTGTAAGTGTGTGTGTGTTACTATATATGTGTAAGTGTGTGTGTGTTATTATATATGTGTAAGTGTGTGTGTTATTATATATGTGTAAGTGTGTGTGTGTGTTACTATATATGTGTAAGTGTGTGTGTGTGTTACTATATATGTGTAAGTGTGTGTGTGTGTTACTATATATGTGTAAGTGTGTGTGTGTGTTATATATGTGTAAGTGTGTGTGTGTGTGTGTTACTATATATGTGTAAGTGTGTATGTGTGTGTGTTGTTATATATGTGTAAGTGTGTGTGTGTTACTATATATGTGTAAGTGTGTGTGTGTTACTATATATGTGTAAGTGTGGTGTGTATGTGTGTGTGTAGAGTTAAGCCTAGATGGAAGGTGACATGTGTTGTTGTTAATATTTAAGGTTAAAACCGAGGCTATACAGGAGTAACACACACACCATGGTTGCTCTCACCTCTGCCAACATCTTATATAACTCTCTCTCTCTCTCTCTCTCTCTCTCTCTCTCTCTCTCTCTCTCTCTCTCTCTCTCTCTCTCTCTCTCTCTCTCTCTCTCTCTCTCCTCTCTCTCTCTCTCTCTCTCTCTCTCTCTCAGTGGCTTCCTGTCTGCCTGCCTGTTTATCTGTCTTCCTGTTTCTATATCTGTTTGTTTATCTCTGACAACCAGCCAACCAACCTACCTACCTACCTACCTACCTACCTACCTACCTACCTACCTACCTACCTACCTACCTACCTACCTACCTACCTACCTACCTACCTACCTACCTACCTACCTACCTGTCTGTATCTGTCTACCTTCCTGCCCTACCTATCTGTCTGTCTGTCTACCTTCCTGCCTACCTATCTGTCTGTCTGTCTTTCTACATACCTTCCTTACCTGTCTGTCTGTCTGTGTCTCTGTCTCCCTACCTATCCCTCCCTCCCTCCCCACTACCCACATCCCTCCCTCCCCTCCTTCCCCCCCACCCCACCCCACCCCTTGGTGTGGTGTCATGTGGCAGCGATCCAGGAGGTGTGGTGCCAGGGAGTGCCAGACAGTGCCACCCCCTTATTCCTATACCCCCTAACTCCCTACCTACCCCTTCCTTCATTCTCTCTCTCCCCACAGACATCTCTTCTTGTCCTTTTATGTTCCCTTCTATTTTCTTTCCTTTCCCATTTTGCATCTCTTTATTTCCTCCTCTCCCCATGTTTCTTATCCTTTTCTCCCCTATTCTTCGTACCTCTTGTCCCTCTTTCCTTTTCTTTATTTCCTCCCCTCCCTATGTTTCTTCTCCATTTCTTTCTCACGTCCCTCTTTCCTTCCTTTTATTTCCTCCTCTCCCTATGTGTATTTTCCATTTCTTCCTCTTGTCCCTCTTTCCTTCTCTTTATTTCCTCTTATCTACATTTTTATTCTCCATTTCTTTCTCACGTCCCTCTTTCCTTTATCTTTATTTCCTCCCTGTCCCCATGTTTCCTCTTGTCCTTCTTTACTTCCTCTTGTTGTTCTTTCCTTATCTCTAAACTTGGGACTCAAACTTTGCTTCTTGGGGGGTTATGTGTGAGGGAAACATTAAAGGCGAAGTGTTTTTGTGTTGGTAATTCTGCAGCAACTGAATCCTCCAAGCTATTCAACCAACAAAAAACACCATTATTTTTGCTCTTCTGGTTCTGTTTCCCGGCATAACATTGAGAAATCAAGGCACTCCAATGTACCAAAAAAGAATTACCACCTTAAGCAAGCTCTCTACACTTTCTTCCCTTCCTAATCAAGCAAAGTGTATAGTCTGTATCTTGTGGCGAGTTACATCCTTGGTTAGGCTATATTTAGTCACTCGGGGTGTCTGCAGTTGTACAGTTGCAGACATATGAAACACACACACACACACACACACACACACACACACACCTGATTTCTGAACCCCTCATTGAGCATAGGGTAGGATGAGATGTTGTTGTTGTTGTTGTTGTTGTGTGTAGAGGGAGAGTTCTTTCTTATTTTTTTTATTTTTTTTTTATTCCTCAATCTCGGGACCTGTAGAGTTGCCCCGTGACTTGCGAGGCCCCGAGATTATTGGGTGTACCATCATCCAATTGACTTCAAGCGGCTTCTCCCTATTCCAAAACAATAACATCATTATTTATGAGAACGTGAACAAATATCAGTCAGTCAGTCAGCAATTGGTTTGAGTTATCCACACGTGTATTGAAACTTATACCCACGACTGTACATATGTATCCCCGTCTTCTCTAGATGATTATATATACAGTAGATAGATTATTATTATTATTATTATTATTATTATTATTATTATTATTATTATTATGAAGGTGTGTTGTGTTTCTTGTTGTGTAATATACCGTGGGTAAATATTGTGTAGCCTGGGAACTGGGAATCACACCGTGGGAAGAGGAAGTGATATTCATTGTGTAGTGAATAATATGGAGACCAATCACTCCCTCCCTCTTGGCTGCATGGTTGGGGGAGGATTAGCATGAGGAAAGATTGGGGTTGACGTCTCAGCTTTGGTGTGTGTGTGTGTGTTGCTTTTTGATAAGGGTGTATTGCTGCTGTGTGGTATTTGTTTGGCCTCTGTGTGTGTGTGTGTGTGTGTGTGTTTGTCAGGAGTTTTCTACTACTGTTGTGTGGTATTTAGGTGTGTGTGTGTGTGTGTGTGTGTGTGTTATACCCTTTGGTTAGTGATCTACCTGTCTAACTACGTTCTTGTCTATCTACCCACCTATCTTTCTACCCACTTAACTACCTACCTGTTGTCAGTTTGTCTGTCTCTCGTTTCTTATACTCTGTCTCTGTCTCCTGTCCCTGCATCCTTCTCCCCTCTCCCCTTTATCTACCCTTCACACACACACACACACACACAGAAACTCTTCCTGCCCACCCAAGCAAGCTCCTTCTTCCACTACCCCTCCCCCTCAAGCAGGCAGTGTGGGGGAGGGACTAGGGACGCCTGGAAGGGGCGGGGGGTATCAGTATGGCTGTAACTGTGGTTCAGGAAGGGTGTGTGTGTGTCTCTCTCTCTCTCTCCTCTCTCTCTCTCTCTCTCTCTCTCTCTCTCTCTCTCTTCTCTTGCATTGATAATTGAGATTCTTGTAACCAAAATAACAGTTGCTGGTGTAACCTATAATAATCAAAGAGATCTGTAGTGGTTTATTTGAACTTATTTTCTGTTCTTGCTGTGGACAATGCATCGATGATTCCCTTCTATGTAATATTGTAGAGAAATGTTTATAGGCTATATACAATACATTGGTTATAAGTTGCAGTGAAGAACCGGCATCTATAGTTGTATAATCTTATGGTATAATATATATTGGATTACCCTATACATGACATATATCCATAAGAAATTAATGAGGGAACAGGCAAATATCCACAACTATATAATACCCTATACAGTATATATATATATATATATATATATATATATATTAAAAATGGAGTATGTTTCAGTTCTCGATTTGAAGGAAGTGTGTTTTTGTTTTCAAGTTTTTTATTCGCCTTATTATTACCAGAAGGAAATAATTGTCACGTGTTTACCAAAGTGAGCCTATAATGTTTATCGAAGCTTTTGAAGGCAACTGTGAATACAAAGTAAGAACCAATACAAACATTGATCAAAAGTAAATAATTATATATATAAGAGGAAACCAATATACCAAATATGATTGAATAAATAATTAAAAGAAAATATTAATTAATAGATAAAGAAAACAAAAAATGGAAGTGATGATAAAAACAAGATAAAATTTGAAAGATTAAGAAACAAAAAAATAGGAGTAAGTAGAAAAACAGAAAAAATATTGAAAGAGATAAAGAACACAAAAATTAAGTTGATGTACCATAAATAAAAAAATATTAAATTAAAATATAATGAAAATGCATATCGTGAAGAGAACGTGTTGTTGTTGGTTTGGTGAAGAGATAAAAGAAGGGTGTGAAGTTTGACACCTTTATACATTATTCCATCAAGGTGAGTTTTGTCGTGTGTGTGTAAAGGGATGACTGTGGTGTGGAACGGGGTGACTGTGTGTGTATGTGTAAAAGGGATGACTGTGTGTGTGTGTAAAGGGATGACTGTGTGTGTGTGTGTGTAAAGGGATGACTGTGTGTGTGTGTAAAGGGATGACTGTGTGTGTGTGTGTGTGTGTGTGTAAAGGGATGACTGTGTGTATGTGTGTAAATGGATGACTGTGTGTGTGTGTAAAGGGATGACTGTGTGTGTCTTTGTAAAGGGATGACAGTGTGTGTGTGTGTGTGTAAAGGGATGACTGTGTGTGTGTGTGTGTGTAAAGGGATGACTGTGTGTATGTGTGTAAATGGATGACTGTGTGTATGTGTGTAAATGGATGACTGTGTGTGTGTGTAAAGGGATGACTGTGTGTCTTTGTAAAGGGATGACAGTGTGTGTGTGTGTGTGTAAAGGGATGACAGTGTGTGTGTAAAGGGATGACTGTGTGTGTGTGTAAAGGGATGACTGTGTGTGTGTGTAAAGGGATGACTGTGTGTGTGTAAAGGGATGACAGTGTGTGTGTAAAGGGATGACAGTGTGTGTGTAAAGGGATGGCAGTGTGTGTGTGTGTGTGTGTGTGTGTGTGTGTGTGTGTGTGTATGTGTATGTGTGTGTAAGGGATGACTGTGTGTGTGTGTAAAGGGATGACAGTGTGTGTGTGTAAAGGGATGACTGTGTGTGTGTGTGTAAAGGGATGACTGTGTGTGTGTAAAGGGATGACAGTGTGTGTGTGTAAAGGGATGACAGTGTGTGTGTGTGTGTAAAGGGATGACTGTGTGTGTGTAAAGGAATGACTGTGTGTGTGTAAAGGAATGACTGTGTGTGTGTAAAGGATGACTGTGTGTGTGTAAAGGGATGACTGTGTGTGTGTAAAGGAATGACTGTGTGTGTGTAAAGGAATGACAGTGTTGTGTGTGTGTTTAAGAGGGTAATGAAGTGGCAGATTGTGTGCATGTGTGTGAAATAATAATAATAATAATAATAATACATCTATACGTCAGAAAGAATGAATAAAATGAATTATTGCATGTAAAGGTTTGGGTCTTGGATTACAGCCCCCAGATCTCTTCCAGAAAAAAGAAAAGAAAAAAACCCTCTTTACATGAAAAGCTTTGAAAATTCAGTAGTAGGGATTATTATTATTATTATTATTATTATTATTATTATTATTATTATTATTATTATTATTATTATAGCCTATACATAGAGCTGTAGAAAATTCTGTGGTCGGATTATTTTCCTCGTAGAAGTTGAAAGGTGCGTGTGGTTGGAACGTGGTAGTCAGAAAATTGGAGGTAAATGAGGTCCTCCAAACACTGCCACGAAACAAACACATCTATATATAGGGAAGGATCTTATTCGTGCATAGTCAGGAGGAAATCAGAAGCCTCCAATTTTCATAACACGATCACTGGGTCCTTAAGAATGTAGCCTATAGGTGTACTTGTTGTTTAAAGACTGCATGTGTCTCTGTTGCTGCTGTTGTTGTTGTTTCGCTCAATACACGTAGAGGAAAGAGGGGACTGAGTGAGTGGGAAGGTGTGTGTGGGTAGTGTGTGGTGTGTGTGAGAGAGAGAGAGAGAGAGAGAGAGAGAGAGAGAGAGAGAGAGATTGGTTGAGTAAAAGGAGGAAAAGGATAAGGATCAGAGTGGGTAGGTTAGTAAGTAAGTAGGTAAGTAGAATGGCTGTTGGATGGGTAGGTATAGGTACAGTACATTGGTTGGTAAGTAGGTGGGTAAGTATACGTAAGTAAGTAGATGTGTGGGTGGGTATAGGCTGGTAGGTCAGTATGTGTGTGGGTGGATGGGCGAGTTGTTGGTTGGTAAGTAAAAAGGTAGGTAGGTAGGTAGGTAGGTGGGTGGGTTGTTGGTAAGTGGGGTGGGTAAGTAAGTAAGTAAGTAAGTAAGTAAGTAAGTAGATGTGTGGGTAGGTTAAGTAGAAGGATTACTGGGGACATCATACAAATTCCTTAATAGCTATACCTCTCTCTCTCTCTCTTCTCTCTCTCTCTCTCTCTCTCTCTCTCTCTCTCTCTCTCTCTCTGTGTGTGTGTTGTACTTGGTGACACGAGGAATAAAGGAAGAGTTTAAAATACAAACTTGAAAAAAACTAAGGAGAGAGAGAGAGAGAGAGAGAGAGAGAGAGAGAGAGAGAAGTTGTAAGGTGAGGATGAAGGGGGGCTATAAAGGTGAGGATGAGGGGGGGGGGATAAGGTGAGGATGAAGGGGGGGGGGTAGTGGGGTATAAGGTATAATGGGGGTTTGGGTTTTGTTCAGTGCCAGGGATATTATTAGTCTCTCTCTCTCTCTCTCTCTCTCTCTCTCTCTCTCTCTCTCTCTCTCTCTCTCTCTCTCTCTCTCTCTCTCATATTTTTTTTTCTTTTTCTCTCACTCACTCACTCTATCAATCATCCACACGACCAATAATAAAATAAACTCTCCCTTTACACGTGACCTGAGTATCTTTGGAATGTCCTGTCTATGCATCCTGTCCAAATATAAATAATAATAATAATAATAATAATAATAAGCCACGTGTCAAAATGATGCAACCTGAGCCATGGAGCCAAATTAATTCAAGTGTGCTGCGTGTTGGTGTATGAGAATTAGATTATTATTATTATTATTATTATTATTATTATTATTATTATTTACGTTAATGTTATTATTGTTAGATGAGTCTCTCTCTCTCTCTCTCTCTCTCTCTCTCTCTCTCTCTCTCTCTCTCTCTCTCTCTCTCTCTCTCTCTCTCTCTCTCTCTCTCTCTCTCTCTCTCTCTCTCATCTCTCTCTCTCTCTCTCTCTCTCTCTCTCTCTCTCTCTCACACACACACACACACACCATTATTATAACTACCCAGACATTATTGTTATATCAACACGTGTCTCATCATTTCTGAAATAACCCCATCTCTCTCTCTCTCTCTCTCTCGTGACAATGTGTGTGTGATTTTAGGTGGAGATTATGACAAGGAGAAGGTTGGTCACTACCTGTGTGTGTGTGTGTGTGTGTAGAGAAGATGTGGTGTGATATGGTTGTGTGTGTGATATGTGTGTGTGTGTGTGTGTGTGTGTGTGTGTGTGTGTGTGTAGAGGAGATGTGGTGTGATATGGTTGTGTGTGTGATATGTGTGTGTGATATGTGTGTGTGATGTGTGTGTGTGTGTGTGTAGAGATGTGATGTGATATGGTGTGTGTGTGTAGGACGATGTGATGTGATATGGTGTGTGTGTGTAGGAGATGTGATGTGATATGTGTGTGATGTGTGTGTGTGTGTGTGTGTAGAGGAAATGTGGTGTGATATGTGTGTGTGTGTAGAGATGTGATGTGATATGTGTGTGTGTGTGTGTGTGTGTGTAGAGGAGATGTAAGGTGATATGGTTGTGTGTGGGATATGTGTGTGTGTGTGTGTGTGTGTAGGAGATGTGATATGTGTGTGTGTGATATGGGGTGTTGTTTAGTGTGTGTGTGTGTGTGATATGGGGTGTTGTTTAGTGTGTGTGTGTATGTGTGTGTGTGATATGGGGTGTGTTAGAGTGTGTGTGTGTGTGTGTGTGTGGGGTCGCTGGGAATGGAAAGGCGTGGCCGACTGGTGTTGGGGCCTGGGGGTGGGGGTATGGGGGGGGGGGAAGGAAGAGAGAGAGAGAGAGAGAGAGAGCGAGAGAGAGAGAGAGAATCGTAAGAAAAGGTCAAGGTATAATATTGACCGTAACCCCACCTTCTCTCTCTCTCTCTCTCTCTCTCTCTCTCTCTCTCTCTCTCTACCATTATTTAGGCTACTATCTCTCACTTTATCTATCCCTGTTTTATATTCTCTCTCTCTCTCTCTCTCTCTCTCTCTCTCATCTCTCTCTCTCTCTCTCTCTCTCTCTCTCTCCTCTCTCTCTCTCTCTCTCTCTCTCTCTCTCTCTCTCGTGAAGGAAGATGAAAGCAAATGAGGGAGAGTAGGAGTGAGAGTGATGGAGAGGTGGTGATGATGGAGGGAAGAGAGTGAGGGAGAGGAGTGAGAGTGATAGAGAGGTGATGGAGGAGATAAGGGGAGGAGTGAGAGTGGAGTGAGAGTGATGGAGGAGGTAAGGGGAGGGAGTGAGTGAGGGAGGGAGAGGAGGAGGAGGAGTGAGAGTGATGGAGAGGTCCTTACTGGTCATCAGCCTTCCTCACCCACCAAGGGGAAACTGGTTATAGTAATGTGTGTGTGTGTGTGTGTATGTGTGTGTGTGTGTGTGTGTGTGTGTGTGTGTGTGTGTGTGTAACCTACCCGTCAGTGAGAGGTCTAGGTTGGTGGTAGACAGTAGTGTCACTGTCTGTCTGTCTGTCTGTCACACACACACACACACACACACACACACACACACACACACACACACACATCCTGTTTCCTGCCTACTAGACCTATAATACATTACTTCTACCCAACCACCTACGTTTGCTTAGTTTAGGTTAGGTTAGGTTAGGTTAGGTTAGGTTAGGTTAGGTTACGTTTGGTTAGGTTGCGTTACGTTTGGTTAGGTTGCGTTGCGTTTGGTTAGGTTGCATTAGGTTAGGTTACGTTACGTTAGGTTAGGTTGCATTACGTTGGGTTAGGTTACTTACGTTAGGTTAGATTGCGTGTGGTTAGGTTACGTTACGTTACGTTTGGGTAGGGCAGGTTAGGTTAGGATAGGATTAATTCGAGGTTAGGTTAGGTTACGTTTGGTAGGTTGCATTAGGCTAGGTTAGGTTGCGTTACGTTACGTTAGGTTAGTTTGCGTTACGTTGGGTTAGGTTACTTACGTTAGGTTAGATTGCGTGAGGTTAGGTTAGGATAAGGTTAATTCAAGGTTAGGTTACGTTTGGGTAGGTTAGGTTAGGGTTAGGATAGGGTTAATTCGAGGTTAGGTTAGGTTGGGTTAGGTTGCGTTTGGGTAGGTTAGGTTATGGTCAAATCGAGGTTAGGTTAGGTTAGCCTCCCTTTCCTCCACCTCTCCTCTGTTTCCTCTGCTCTCCTTTCTCCTTTTCATTTTCTACCTCTCTTTCATTTCTTTCTCCACTATGCACTCTCTCTCCTTCCTCCTCCTCCTCTTCATTGCCTAAAGTGCTGGGTCGGGTTACAGTGCATGGACGCGGTGGAAGAGGTCTTGAGTGGATGGGTGGATGGAAGGGGGTTACACACACACACACACACACACACACACACACACACACACACACAGAGGCCGTAAGGTAGGTGGGTTATAAGTGGATGAGTGAAGTGGTAGATGACTTAAAGTAGAGGGGGTATGTGTGGTGGATTGATATATAGATAGATAAATAGATATATCGATTGATTGATAAATAGGCTGGTAGACAGGTAAATAGATAGATTGATAGGTAGATAGATAATCAGATAGACAGATAGATTGATAAATAGATAGGTAGACAGATAGATAGATAGGTAAATCGATGAATATATTGATAGATAGATTAATAAATAGATAAGTAGACAGATAGATAGATAGATATATAAATGAATGGATAGATTGATAGATAGATAGATTGATAAATAGATAGGTAGATTAGTAGATTGATTGATAGATTGATAAATAGATAGGTAGACAGATAGATAGGTAAATAGATAGATAGATTGATAGATGGGTAAATTGATTGATAGATAATAAATAGATAGGTAGACAGACAGACAGGTAGATATATGGACAGAAGTGGATACAATGATAGGAGGAAGAGGAGGAGGAGGAAGGAAAGGAAGAGAGGGAAGGAGGGAGATAAAGGATGTGTGTGTGTGTGTGTGTGTGTGTGTGAAGTTATTGCAATATTAGATTAGTAACAGTGATTGCCTAGTGGTTGTAATAGTGGAAGTAGTACTAGTAGTAGTAGTAATAGTGATAGTGGTGGTAATGGTAGTAGTAATAGTAGTAATAGTGATTGTAATGGTAAGGTAGTAATAGTAGTAGTGATAATAGTAATAGTGGTGGTTATGGTAATAGTAATGGTAGTAGTGATAGTAGTAATAGTGATAGTGGTGATATGGTAGTAATTGTAGTAGTGATAGTGGTGGTAATGGGTGGTAATTGTAGTGGTAATAGTAGTAGTAATTGTAGTAGTGATAGTGGTAGTAATAGTAGTAGTAATAGTAGTAGTAATAGTGGTGGTGTTAGTGGTTGCAGAAGCTATTGATCTCTCTGATGCAGGGCGCGGTCACCCTTCCTCTCTCTCTCTCTCTCTCTCTCTCTCTCTCTCTCTCTCTCTCTCTCTCTCTCTCTCTCTTGTATTCCTTCTTTCTCTGTATCCTTTCCCCTTTTAACTCCTTTCCCTCTCTTCCTACCTTCCTTCATTATTCACTCCTTCCTTCTCTTCTTTCCCTCCCTCCCTTCCTTCCTTTCCCCTCTTCCTATCATTCCATCATCATTCACTCCTTCCTTCCCTTCTTTCCCTCTCTTCCTTCCTTCCTTCTCTTCCTTCCATTCCTTCCTTAGTATTCTTTTGGTATGTCAAGTACTCGAAGTTTCGTAACTGTTTCTACTTGTAAGGTATAAACATGATTTGAAGGTTAAGCAGTGTGTGTGTGTGTGTGTGTGTGTGTGTGTGTGTGTGTGTGTGTGTGTGTGTGTGTGTGTGTGTGTGTGTGTTCTTACCTTTACCTACTTTACTTATTTGTATCTTTACAGGATTGAGTGCAGCTCGTAATGTCCCGTATTTTAAAACCCATGTATCATATTTTTCTTAAAAGTTATGTTATTATGTATGTATGTTTTTTGACACACGCCACTTCTTCTGGTAATTTGTTCCATTCGTCTATTGCTCTGTTTGGAAAACATTATTTCTGTACATCTTTATTTCCTCTTCTGTGTGTGTGTGTGTGTGTGTGTGTGTGTGTGTGTGTGTGTGTGTGTGTGTGTGTGTGTGTGTGTGTGTGTTACAGATTTGCTGGTGTAATTCGTCTTGGAATACATAACATACATAACCTATACTGAATAATACAAATCAAGAAAATATTTTAGGAAGACGAGGCATTTTCGCCATGTGAAAAATAAATAAGAGTACAAGACAGTTATCTCAAGTCAATTATTTACTCCTGTCTTTTTTTTTCTTGCAGGTGTAACGCGGCGCCTCAACTACACCCGCCAGGCTGGTGGTGGGTGAACAGGTGAATTGAAGGGTGAGTGTGTGGGGGTGGGCTGGGGTGGGTCGGTGAGTGTAGGTATGTGTGGGTGGAAGGGGTGTGTGTGTGGGTGGGTGTATGGGTGTTTGTGTGGGTGTATGGGTGTTTGTGTGGGTGGAAGGGGTGTGTGTGTGTGTGTGTAAGAGGTGGGTGTGTGTGTGTTTGTGTGTAAGAACAATAATGATCACGTGAGAATACAAGGAAGTATTAGACCTACACCTTATAGACTCCTTCACAGAAAAAAATAATAATAAAAATAAAAGAAGAAAGGTAAGTGAGGTGTGCAATACAATATCAAGTATGCACGTGCCTTCAGTTTACAGTGTTGCCAATGACTTCATGTTTATAGAGAGATAGTGTTGCCAGAGCAGGTCTTGTGCAATGCTCACTGATATACCGGGAAGTGGTCCGCTCTCCAGTACACATCTTTTTTTTTTCGTTTTTCAGCCTTCGATTGTTTGTGTTCGTTATATTTAGTAGTAGAAGTATTTATATTATTATTATTATTTTTATTATTATCATTCACCTCAATGATCTCAGTCCAATATTATTATTTGTATATATATATATATAATTTTTTTTTTAGCCAGAGTTACCATTATCTACAGTTGGCAGCATAAGTTGGCTTCATTTCCTTCCTGCGTTAGGCTGCGTATGTATGAGCTATAGTGATGATGTAACACAATTTGAATGCAGAGATGATTGATATACTTCTCTTATGGTAGATTACACATGTTGTTAGGATAGAAACTGGTTCAGAATGCAACTATCTGGTCATATTAGCATTATTAATGACCTTGTGATCATGTACGAGAGTTGGAGGCTTCTGATTCCTCCTGACTATGCCACGAAACAAGCTCCTTCCATATAGTTGATGTTTCGTGGCAATATTTGAAGGGCTCACTTACCTCCAATGTTCTGACTACATCACAGGGTCCCTTAAGTACATGAGATGGATGAGAATTGAGGCTGCCGTCTGTACCTACCTTGGGATGTAGTAAGAACCAGGCCTAGACTAGTAGTGGGTTGTTTCCTCATGTCACAATTGGTGGCCTTGACTTCAATTACAGTATGTGGTGCAGTCAGTACCTTGCTTAATAAGAAAAGGGAGATTATCTTTTTTTTTGGGAGGGTGAATTGGAAGGCTACTGATTCCTCTGACTGATTCCTCCTCGGTATGCCATGAAACAGATCCCCTATTAGTACCATTGAGGGTGTGTGTGTGTGTGTGTGTGTGTGTGTTTGTGTTTGTTTTCTGGCATAGTTAGGAGGAATCATCAGCCTTCCAATTCACCTAAAAGATAATCTCAGACCCCATGAGTTAGACAGACTCACTGATTATTTGGGTCAAGATATTTATCATTACAGGGACTATGAGTTAATGGGATATTCTCTTGGTGAATTGGAAGGTCTCTGATTCCTCCAAACTATGCCAGAAAACAGACGCCCTCAATGGTTCAAAGAGGGGATCTGTTTTGTGGCACAGTTTGGAGAAATTGCGCACCTTCCAATTCTCCAACTAAAAAATCTCCCCATATAGATATGCACTATATTTTCCCTCTAGCCATGACCATTGTTGTATATGCCCCCCCCCCCCCCCAACCCCATATCTCATTTACCCCCCCCCCTCCCCGGCCACTGCAGGGACTATGAGCGTGGGAGGGTACGATGGCAAGATCGCGGGGTTGTACGACCTGGAGGAGACGCTGGGCAGGGGGCACTATGCTGTGGTCAAACTGGCCAGGCATGTCTTTACCGGAGAGAAGGTGGCCGTCAAGGTAGGTATTGTATACTTCATGGAGGTATTTACAGTTGTTGTTGTTGTTCAAGCTGTCTGGCCGTGTATGGGATTTGTATTGTTGCATTGTCTGGCTGGAGAAATCAGTAGCCCTCCAATAGGCTTAAAATACATGACTCCTTTAACATATACAATACAGTAGAGTAGTCCCTTCATATAAATTGAATAAATATGTGTATCCACTGCTTCATAACACACACACACACACCAAGAAAACAAACCATAACCTTACCCGTCTCTCTCTCTCTCTCTTTTTTTTATTCAGGTGATAGACAAGATGAAGTTGGATGAGGTGTCGAGAGCTCACCTGTTCCAAGAGGTGCGGTGCATGAAGCTGGTCCAACATCCCCACGTGGTGCGACTCTACGAAGTCATTGACACACAGACCAAACTCTACCTGGTGCTGGAGTGGGCAGATGGAGGGGACATGTATGATTATATTATGAAGTGAGTATGGTGGTGTGTGTGTGTGTTCTGTAAAATGACAACACAATTATCATTCTCCCATCTACTCTATAATACACCATTCATTAAGGACCGATAACAAAATTTTTTAATCCCTTTCAATGCATCCCTGATAATGATCCTCTTTTCCACCAGACATGAGAATGGTCTGGATGAAGGTGCAGCGTGTAAGTACTTCCGTCAGATAGTACACGCCATAAGCTTCTGTCACAAGCTTCATGTAGTACATCGGGACCTCAAACCAGAGAACGTCGTCTTCTTCGAAAAGTTGGGTGTGGTCAAGCTCACCGACTTTGGCTTCAGCAACAAGTTCTGTCCGGGGCAGAAGCTGGAAACGTCTTGTGGGTCCCTGGCATACTCAGCACCGGAGATATTACTGGGGGACTCCTATGATGCTCCTGCTGTGGGTTAGTACTGTACAGTCGGCGGCAAAAGTCCTTTCGTCTCACTCAACGCTTCTTGAATTATAACATAAAGGTTTATCATCAAACAAACATATTCACCATACTATATTACATTATCTATGGGGTAAATTAGTAAACTTTTCTGGTTCTTCAGTTCAAGAGTCTGTGAAGTTTATTTTCCATACTGTACTTCATACCTTGATAAATGTAGCGACAGAACTTTTGCTGCCGACTGTACCATCCTTACCTGGAGGAAACTTAAGAGGTAGAGCTGTGGTGTGATGGGCTGGGGTAGAACTGTACAGAGAGTTATTAACAGCTGTGATAGAACTGTACAGAGTTAGTAACAGCTGTGATGGGCTGGGATAGAACTGTACAGAGTTAGTAACAGTTGTGATGGGCTGGGATAGAACTGTACAGAGTTAGTAACAGCAGTGATGGGCTGAAAAGGCACAACGCTATTATGTTATAGTTGTTGTACAGCTATGATCAAAAGTCCTGTCTCTTGTGAAAGAAAGTGAATCATTTGAGTGAATATTATGAAATATTATTACAGAGACCAACGGCTATAGATTCACATAATTTATCGAGGCCATTTCATTCCAAGGTGTTGATAGGACATTTGAATGTGACTGTACCTCCCCAGGTTTATATCTTGATGTTTGATTAATAAGGACTTGTTGTTTTGCAGATATCTGGTCATTGGGTGTGATCCTATACATGTTGGTGTGTGGACATGCCCCATTCCAGGAAGCCAATGACAGTGAGACACTCACTATGATTATGGACTGCAAGTATACCATCCCAGAGTATGTCTCTCAGCCATGCAGGAGGTCAGTATGTTATGGTGGTGGTTAGTATGTTATGGTTATGACGTTTGTGATAAAATTGTTAAAGCATTTAAAACAAGTCAAGTGTTGGTAGTGCATTTCATATTTATTCATTCCCTTTATGTGTCTTGTCTGGGCCAACATGTGTTGGTAATAATCCACCAATCCAGCTGATGATATTTATTTTGGATATACAACACAAGTGTTCTGGATGATTAGTCATGCCACCTAGAGTTGTCATGGTTGTCTAACATTTCCTCCTTGTTTATTTATATGACCATAGTTGGTTGGATACTCAGGTAGAGCTACCTACAATATATTGTAAACAAATATTGTTGTCATGATAGAAAGGAATGGTAGAGATTCGCAGGTGGAAACAAATTAGTATAATCCTGCCAACACTGACATATGCATCAGAGACATGGAGATGGAGTAGGGCTCATCAGTCTAGAATAGGTGCAGTGGAAATGAGTTATTAAGGTGGTAATTCATTTTTGGTACATTGGGGTGCCTTGATTCCTCCAAAGTATGCTAGGAAACAGGACTAGAAGAGCAAAAATAATGGTGTTCTGTTGCTTGGAATAGTTTGGAGGATTCAGTTGCTCCAGATTTACCAACACAAAATTACCCCCTTAAGAGGAGCATGTGGACATTACTAGGTGGGATGGAGAAAGTATGGCTGACAAACTATTATTTATTTGACAATACTGTATATCTGTCTGTTACAGTTTGATTGCCCGTATGCTGATCCGTGACCCTGGAAAGCGGTCGACCTTGGAGGACATTGCCGGAGATCCTTGGCTAACGGAGGGTGTGATTGGGGAGCCCAAAGCAGAAGTCTTACCTTTAGTCTCCCGCCAACACCTGACCGAGGAAGACCACGCTCACATTATTCACAAGATGGTCTCCGGCAACATTGCTTCCATGGAGGAGATTCTCGAGTCAGTCCTCATTCCCTGCAGATAAATTATTAATGCTACAGTAAACCTTGAATATAGTAGGCCCTCAATATAAAATGTATAAATTTAGAAATAACCCCTTTAACATAGGCTCAGTAAATCACTTGGTCTGTGTGGTAGGGGAGGTGGCCGAGTGGTTAGTGTTCTGGACTCGTAACCTATAGGTCGGGAGATCGATTCCTCTCAGGTGAGGCCCTGAGAATATTTATTCTTCTGATTTGAGTTTGAGGCACTAACTAAAAGGCCACCGAACGTCGTAAAACACCCTCGCTGGTACCATAACAGCTGCAGTATTTGGTAACTACCCTCACTTCCCTCTCTCTGTGGCTGGGTACCAGTTCGGAAGTCGTGACGTGTGTGTGTGTGTGTGAGTAGCAGTTGACCTGGGCCACGGTAACAGGCTTGATGATGCCTCTGTCCAGCTTTGGAACATTAAATTTAAAAAAATGAATGACTGAAGCCTGGGAAAACAATTGTTGGTCTTCAATAAGGGTCTGAGCTTAAAATGAAAATTCTATATTGAGGGTCTACGGTATATTATGCTTCCACATATACATACATACATACGTATATCAGGCCTTCATCTCCACATGTATGGGTTCATTTTCACTTTGGCTGGACATACGATTGAAAACTCATTAAGGACCCTGTGATCGTGTTTGAAAATAAATTGAAGGCTTCTGATTCCTCCAGACCATGCCACAAAACTTGATCCTTTCATATAGATGTGTGTGTGTGTGTGTCAATCTATCTTTCTCTCTATCTATGTGTGTGTGTGTTTCGTGGCAATATTTGAAGGACTCGTTAACCTCCAATTTTCTGACTACATCACAGGGTCCCTTAACTTAACACTGTGGTTTAAGGCTATCACTTGTTCTGCATGAAATGGAAGGATACAAATTCCACCAAACCCTGCCAAAATACAAATGAGCTCAGTATTACAAAGAGTGATTATTATTTCATGGCATCATTTGCAGGAATCAGTAACCTTACAATTACTAGACTTAAAATAATAACAACAACTCTCCTTAACTTATTTCCCTCCTCCTCCTCCTCCTCCTCCTCCTCCTCTTCTTCATTACAGCGGCTTGGATCGGAATGAGTATAGTCACATTACAGCCACTTACTTCCTCCTGGCCGAGCGGAAACTTCGCTCAACACGTAACCAACATGCCAACTCCATCAACAACTCCACCACCTCCTCCATCATGGCTGCCAGGTCTGGTCTCGGTCTGAGTAAGGTTAAGTCAGGTCAAGTTGGGTCACGTGTAGTTGGAATGGGAAGATTAGGTCAGGTCAGGTAAAGAAAACTTGGGCTGGGTTAGGTCAAGTTAAGTCAGGTTTAGTTGGAATGAGAGGGTTATGTAAGGTCAGGTACTAGATGTATTAAGTGCAGTTGGGCTGGGTTAGGTCAAGTTAGGTCATGTGTAGTTGGAATGGGAAGATTAGGTCATGTCAGGTAAAGGAAGGTTGGGCTATGTATGGGTGGTATATGCAAGATTAAGATTGTTTTGATAATTTGATATTCAGTAGGTCCTTAATTTACACCAACTCTTACCCCATTAAGAGGGTAATTCACTTTTGTTACATTGGAGTGTCTTGATTCCTCCAAAGTATGCCAGGAAACAGGACCAGATGAACAAAAATAAAGGTGTTCTGGTGCTTGGAATAGTTTGGAGGATTCAGTTGCTCCAGATTTACCATCACAAAATTTCCCCCCTTAACCCATCTACAACGAAAAACAACTCCCTAACACCCCTTAACTACCACCAATAACAGGAAAGGCAGCGGGAGCCTAGATGACAGCATCTGCCCACCACCTTCAGACTCACCCAAGTTCATGCCCACAACAACACAACAAATCTCCAAGGATGATATGAGCAATGGTGTCCTTCACAACAAACTCTCAGAGGTGAGGTTCACGTTCGAGGAGGTGTGTGTCACATCGGTTAACCCTCTAAGGTCTCTATTCTGCCGCGTGTGTTTGTTTGTGTGTCATATTTGCGGATTTGTCCAAGAGAGGAGGGAACTGGCTAACTATTGTTTGTTCTGTTTTGTTTTTTTACCATATGCTTTCTTTCTGCCTCTTGTTCTGGTGTTAGTTGCTGGCTCTTGGTAATGAACATGGAGCCTATGTCTGGTGTTGGATCAGAAAATAAATATATAAGTAAAGAAAAAAACAATAAAAATTGTCACAAGTCAGAGCCTATTTTGTCATTATTTGGTTATCATGCTTAGAGCACTTAACCTAATGTGGGTTTAAGTACAGAACTCCAGATTGATAGTTGAGGAGATGGGATGTTCAAAGTGTGCGTGTGTATGTGTGTGTGTGTATGTGTGTGTGTCAGTGTGTGTGCGTTATTGGATATATACACTGTTATATATAATTTGTCATAAAGTTTGTACCCTAGGTAGAATTAGATTTTTCCTCTTACTTCATCTCCGAGTTTGGTCGCCCACTTTGACTTTGAAAATTCCACTGCCCTCAAAGTGTGCTTGCCTGTGTTGCAGCCAAATGGTGACATAGAAAGCCGGAATCAGGTGCTTGGAGGCCCAAGCAAATCCAATGGTCTGGCCAGCACTCACAGATCCAAAAAATATATCTTGACGCAGTGAGACACGAGGGTTGAGACGAGATGAAGGGTGAGACAAGAGGGGGAAGTAGCTTGATGAATTGGTGATGCATTTAGTGATTGACTGACATGTAGTAAATTATGGGAATAAATACAACAGGCGCTTGATACTAGGCTGATAGTGACGTGTATAAACAAGGTGTGGTCATCTAGTGGGACAGAAGAGAAGCTATGGTACCATCATTACCACCAAGCTCCACTGTCTCATCTAGTGTGACACCCAATAATCTCAGGTGGGGCCTCGCAAGAGTCATGGGCTGCTCACACCCTACAGTCCCGAGGTTGAGGTATAAAAAAAAAAAAAAAAGCTAATACGTTCAACTCACATCATTTAGCACAGGCCAAGTAGATCACTCGGGCTGTTTGGTACTGAATAACAGACGCCTGAGATAACATTTATTGGTCTGTCTTCAATGAGGGACTGAATGTAATATGAAGTGGTGTGCAATGAATAACAAGGAAAACATTTGGTGGTCATTAGGGGAAGTGGCCAAGTGGTTAGTGTTCTGGACTCGTAATCTATCAGTCGGGAGATCGATTCCTCTCAGGTGAGGGGCTTGAGAATATTTTTCTCTTCTGATTTAAGTTTGAGGCACTAACTATAAGACCACCGAACGTCATAAAACACCCTCACTGGTACCATAACAGCTGAAGTATTTGGGAATTACCCTCACTTCCCTCCCTCTGTGGCTGAGTACCAGTTTGGAAGTTGTGACGTGTGTGTGTGTGTAGCAGTTGACCTGGGCTACGCGTAACGGGCTTGATGAAGCATATGTCCAGTGTCGGAACATTAAAAAAAAAATAAAAAAAAAGAGGTACTGAGTGTAACAAGTACATAATTATTAGTGTTTTATCAAGGGTCTGTTATACAGCGTTGGTGATGTGGTGTGGTTTGTTTTCATGAGGTGACAGTACTCCTCATCCTCACCCTCTTCCTCATTCACTTCACTCACTGTAACTCTTCCACATCATCTTCATTCACTGTAACTCTTCCTCACCATCTTCACTCTCCTCACCCTCTTCCTCATTCACTCCTTCACTCACTGTAACTCTTCCTCATTCACTCCTTCACTCACTGTAACTCTTCCTCATAATTTTCACACTCCTCATCCTCACCCTCTTCCCTCATTAAAGGTCACCAAAATTATTATGTTTTCCTAGGCTTCTGTTATTCAGTACCGTAGAGACTAAGTAAGTGATCTATCTATCTATCTATTGGGCCTGTGTATAATTAAAATAAGATTAATTCAATGATGTTAGTGTAGTATCAGGTGCCTACTGTATTTTTAAGGGTATATATGCCATTGGCCAAGTAGCTTTTTTTTTGTGGTATCTGGTATTTAATTTACCAAGTTGGAACATCATACATAATATAAAGGGAGTAACTTCTTTACTGGTAAATGTTGATGGCTACTGAATCCCCCAGCTAGACTATGGGTCGATTCCACAGTCATATTTGTTTGTTAGCTTCCTAACCAACCACACTTGTAGAACTTCAATAATTTCCAAAAGCTGAGTATCCACATTCACAAAATCTATCAAGCAGTTAGATAATGATGATCACTGCATAGTTTACTCACCAAATTCATTAAATAATTAAGCCATAAGACATTTACACGGCTGAGATTCTTTCGATTCTTTCGTTTGCTTGTAAGCACGCAAACAAAAGAATGTTAGCCATGTAAATGTCTTATGGCTTAATTATTTAATGAATTTAGTGAGTAAACTATTCAGTGATCATCATTATCTAACTGTTTGATAGATTTTGTGAATGCGGATACTCAGCTTTTGGAAATTATTGAAGTTCTACAAGTGTGGTTGGTTAGGAAGCTAACAAACGAATACGACTGTGGAATCGACCCATAGTCTAGCTGGGGGATTCAGTAGCCATCAAAATTTACCCTATGTCATCAAACATATTATCCCCTATTAGAAGAAAAAACCTTGATGAGGTGATTTGTGTTTTGTGTTATAGCTTGGGAGGAACCAGTACCCATCAAATTTACCATAAAACACAAAAAAAAAAATTCATAGCTCACTTATTTGGCCAGAGGTGTACACATATCTATAACAACAAAGAGCCTGTGCCTGCTGTTTTGCCCGATGCTAAGCTGCTTATGGCCGACAATAATCCCTGTAATACCACGTTAACATTTTTACGCTGCTTTTAGTAACATTCTCGGTGATCGTGCATTTGTGTGTGTGTGTGTGTGTAAGGAAGAGAGAGAGATGGATGAAGGTAGAATGTTGCAGAGCTCAGAGATCAGATGTCTGTATATAAAACATTGAAAGAACTGAAAGACTGACTTATAACCATTTTTGAACTCATTTTGAACAGACAGAGAAACTCATCATCATTGTGTAATTATTTAGATTATAATAATTTTTTATATGCTTGTCATTAAGGGGGTAATTAATTTTTTTACATAGAGTGCCTTGATTCCTCCAAAGTATGCCAGAAAACAAGACCTGATGGACAAAAATAATGGTGTTCTGTTGCTTGGAATAGTTTGGAAGAATCATTTGCTCCAGATTTACCAACACTATACTTCCCCATTAAACTATATACAGTTATAAAGGTGTATTATATATTTCTTAACACTGGGTGAGACAAATATATTTTCTGTTTTCTTTCCTCCCCTTTGTTTATATTATTCCATTATTTTCTATTCCTTTTTTTTTTCCTGCATTTTCCTTCTCCTCCCTGCATTACCCATCTCCCTCCTTGCCATCGCCATTCCCGTTGCTTCCCCGCGGCGGCCGTTCTCCGTGGTGGTGGTGGTGATGGTGATGATGGTTACTAAGGCCTTGGTGTGGTGCCTGTGTGGGTTTGGGAGCGACGCCAACGAAGGAGATGACAACGACTACGACTTCCCCTCCTTCCCCACCACCGTCACCAACGAACCATGACGTACCCCATCCCACCTCCTCCCCCATCATCATCATCATCATTATCTGCTGGTTCCCCCGCGTGGTAATGTTTCTCTCCCATCTGCTCACTTTCTCCCTTGTGGAAACTTGTATTTGTGTATCTCTCTCTCTCTCTCTGTCTCTCTCTCCCTCACTGGTAATTTCTGTCTGTTTCTCTGCCACATTTATTCTGTAGGTTTATTCTATTCTATTCTCACAGTCACTTTGTTCACTCTCTAGGTGTCTCACTTGGTATTTTATTCAGCCACAGGAACACACACTCAGAAATCATTAGCCCTTTCTATGCCTACTTACAAACTTATATACATGTACAGTCGTCAGCAGAAATTTGTCCCATTCAGCTCTGGTGAGAGGAGCCTAGAGATCTGGTAACACTGTATGAGAGTCGAAAAGTATGATTTAAATGGCTAATGATCTTTATTATGCATTTAATCCATATTTGTCAACTCTCATAGTGTGTTAGCAGATTACCAGGCTCCTCTCACTCGAGCTGAATGGGACGAATTTCTGCTGATGACTGTACAGTAGATTGATTGCCCATACTCACTCCTTCTCACTCACTCACATATTCTGCCGTTAATTCCTTCACTCCTTCACTCATCACTCACTCCCTAACATATTCTATCTACCCTTGAAACTTCATTCATTTGTTTACAATTTGTCTCACATTGGCCTAGTCACCAAACCATAAGCCTCCATTTTCCTGGTATTCTGTTCAAGCACCGTATCAAATGTAAAGTTTTGATGTTTTTTTTTTTCACTCACAGAAACAAAGAGAGTTTTTATTTAATGTGCTGTAATATAGTACAGTACTGTAGTTTACTCACTGTGTTTGTAAACTTGTAACACACATTGTACCTCTTGCAGGACACCCGTGAACATGTACAGTGCAGCGTAAGTCTGTGTTTATGTATCCTTAGAAGTGAGTAGTGTACAGGTAGTGACTGTACATGTGCACCCTCTGCACTGGGTGAAGATGTGTACAGTACTCCACTTGTGTACAAATATACTGTTGAAACGGGCACACTATCCCAGAAAACAGGAAATGTTCTGTTGAAAAAATGAAAACCTTGTCAGAAAAGTTGACCCTCCACACATTAATTATCACTGATACAGTTGGCCAAAAAATTATTGGAACCTCTGTATGGATAAATAAAATTTATTTCAATGTAAGGGGGGTTCCAATACTTTTTTTGCTGATTGTACATGTGTTTACTATACTGAAGATGATGGTGAAAACAGCAAAAAAAGTCATTGTGAAAGTTGTAATGATTTGTCAAAGGTTTACAGACATTCCTAAGAATATATTAAATGATGTTGTGAATTTAATACAAGTTTCCTGGGCTAATGTGTAGTGCACTGTAGGTAGGAGTGTGCACATATATATATAAAGTTACTCTCAGGGGTTTTTATCCACACCTATGATATCATTATTGATGGAGTTCAAATCTTCAAAATGTTTTAAATCTTGCTGTTAACATAATTACTTGTAGCAACTCATAATTATGGGTTTGGTAAGAACTGATGACTGTAACATTGTGCCATAGCAAGTTAAAATTGTTGTAACCCCACAGAAAAGATTTACAGTACAGAAATATATAACTGGTCCAAGCTTTCATGTGAAAAAGATATATAGGCCTACTCACTCGTACTTCAGCTCCTCTTTTGGGTTATAGCAATTTTAGTTTATTATTATTGCTTATATTGCACAGCTTACAGGTCATGTGATGTGAGACAGTCGAATTAAAACACAGAATGCTACGTGTGAATTGTGTGGTATGGTGTGATGTGTGATATGGTAATGAAGTGGTCTTTTATGTGGTGTGATGGCACTGTGTCTGCTTGAAGCTGTGTTAGGGTGTATTATGTGGCGTGACAGCATTTTGTGTGTGTGTGTGTGTGTGTGTGTGTGTGTGTGTGTGTGTCGAAATGTTGTTTTTGTCTTGTGTTGTGTTGTGAAAAGGAGTGGTGTGTTATAAAGGAACAAACCTGTATTGCTGTGTTGTGTGGCAAGGAATCTGTGATTTGATGGAACAACTGAGAGCGATACAATGAAGGAAGGAAGTAATACTAACTAACACACACACACACACACACACACACACACACACACACACACACACACACACACACACACACACACACACACACACACACACACACACACACACACACACACACACACACAGACACAGACACAGACACAGACACAGACACAGACACACACCAGGTTCCTCATCCCTGGCTGAATGACTGTGTTTGACTGCTCCTACACCACCATGAACCACTCCTGTGTCAACCCCATAAGGCTGAACACTGTGTGTAGTCAGTTCACATTATTTTGTAGGCTTGGAAATCATAACAAACAGTACTGTAGGTAGAAGTTGTATTTTCTCTAGCTGAGAGTAAATTTCCACAGTCTATTTCTGTAGGTTGCATCTGATTGGGTGATTAAAGATGCCTAGTCCACAAGCAATATACTTTGACCAATCATAGTGAGCCTTCACGTTGTTGGCTTGGGATATTTATAAATACTTGATATAACACTTCTCATTTAACACAGGCCCGGTAGATCACTTACTGTATACAGTACAGTAATCTTCAATAAAAGTCTGTGAAAACGTTTGTTGATGTGGGACTGTGTGTACAATGAAGTAGTGGACACAATTATATAATGGTGTTATATCAAGGCTCTACTGTACAAAAAACCAGACCTTTAGACAGCCATGCAGATCACCCAAGTAGATTTTGAAAGAATAACAAGGAACGTTAATTAATATATTTATTGTTTGTTAATGTTTGCAGCACACATACATACATTCATACTGTACTGACATACAGTCAGGAGTGGAAGTTTGTAAGCATATTCACCATCCCCCTTTTTATTGTCTCTCAAGATTAAAATAACTTTACCTTTACCCATTACATAAAAAGATCATGATATTGTTATTTTACTTCTCTCTCTCCAGTTGGAATACATTAGCTTCTATTTTACCAGCAGTGTCTCAACCCTCAAAGCCTACAGAATTAATGCAGTCTTTCTGTTGGATATTAATAACTTATGTAATGGATGGAATTTTGAGGAAGCTTTTACCCCAGACTGTCCCTCCTGCATGGTTGGTTGGAGTGATGATGAGGGAGTGATGTGGATTTAAAATTGACCGAGTAACTCTTCCTTTCATAACAACACTACCATTCTTGGAGTTGTTCAGAGTCAAACTGGTTATAAATATCTAATTTTTGGTTTGCTATGTGTCAAGACATAGGACACTAATCTTTATAGGGATCATAATATTATACATTTGGTACAGTCGTCAGCAGAAATTTGTCCCATTCAGCTCGAGTGGGAGGAGCCTGGAGATCTGGTAACACTATATGAGAGTTGAAAAATATGATTTAAATGGCTAATGATCTTCAGTATTATGCATTTAATCCATATTTGTCAACTCTCATAGTGTGTTAGCAGATTATCAGGCTCCTCTCACTTGAGCTGAATGGGACAAATTTCTGCTGATGACTGTACATTGGAGAGCTACTGATTCCTCCAAAGTATACCAGGAAACAACCAGACCAGATTGACAAAAATAATGGTGGCCTGCTGCTTGGAATAATTTGGAGGAATCAGTTGCTGCAGAATTACCATAATTATTTATTTGAGATTCTTTGCCATCTCTGACATCCTTCAGGTTATTAATATGATTTTCTTTGACATCATCGTGACTTTGGGCTGTATGCAAGAACATTGGTGGTGTTAATGATGGCATACGTGGCACAGTTGCCTCCAAAAATTTCGAGACACTTCCTGCTAGACTCTAGCAGGTAGTCTCTCGAAATTTTTGGAGGCAACTGTACCAAAACGATGGCTCTGTTGTTTGTTTGTCTATGGAGCTATTGAATCGGTACCACACCATCGTCAACACCACCACCCATTATGTTCTTGCATACGGTCCTTTGTGTGAAGGTGTCTGTTGTTGTAATCTGTGAGTCACTTAGCCATGTGTATGTTAACTGCATCACTTCCTTCTGTACCACCAACCACAGGCCAATGATGTCTTCTTCTACTAACAAGCTAACAATAACAACTCACACTGCTGGATTGTTTAAAGTACAGTCGGCTCCACTGCTGCGAGGGCCATACATATAGATTAATATTTCATTGTCATTCGTTTTGCTCAGCATACAAGCCTGCCAACCCTTATTCCCATCTCTCTCTTACTAGTGAGTGCTTCAGATGTGTGTCTCGGACCAAAGTTTGTGGTTCACGCCTGGGAAAGGAATTGCTGAAAACACTGCAGTGGCCCTCACGGCAGTGGAGCCGGCTGTACCATTTAGGGCGTGTTTCATTTTGTCTTTTTTCAACGGAGACTCCCTTGTGGGTGAATTGGACGGCTACTGATTTCCCCAGTCCATGGCAGGAAGTGTACAGCCGGCAGCATAAATACACGTCCATCCCATATATTTAGTGCTATTTTGACCAGATAAAAGTTGTATTCAGTACCAGTATCTATTCTAACAACATATGTAATTCACCATATGAGAAGTATGTCTGTCATCTCTATATTTAAATAGTGTTACAACATCACTAGGCTCATACTTAAGAATGTACAAATGAAATGAACTAATGCTGCCAACTGTATGACCTCAATGTTACAATTAAGGGATCTGTTGTTTTGTTGTATAGTTTGGTAAAATCAGTAACCTTACAATTCACAAACAAGAATTCCCCTTTGAGAATCCTTGTTAAAATGGAGATGAGTAAAAAATACTCATGTTCTTATGTCATCAAAAATATTGATTAATTTTGAGTACTTGGCTGGATTTTATATTTGTTGAGGTGGATTAGGATATAGATCATCAGTTTAATTTCTTTGCATTTTGGTGTTTATAACGTTTATCTAAGTAAATATTGTTTGTTTTAGGTTCGCAGTGGAGGAGGTCGGATGAGAACATTCAGCATACTGGAAGAAGAAGAGGAAGAGGAAGAGGAGGAGATGAAGGAGGAGGGAGAAGAGAAGAAAGGTGGTGAGGAGGAGGAGAGAGGTCAGAGGTCACGGTCCGGCTCCAGGTCCGGGTCACGCAGTGGGTCAAGATCTGGGTCAAGGAGTGGATCAAGGAGAGGGTCAAGGGCCTCCAGTAACTCATCCCTTAAAGAGAAATGTGTGAGAGGAGACATGAAGTTGGATTTAAGTCTCTTACATCGATTGGAGTGTGTGAGGAGAGGCAGTGGTTCACATCAAGGTTCTATTGCTTCACATGGTTCACATCAAGGTTCTCTCCAAGGTTCTGCTGCTACTTCACCTTCTGCTGAGGATGCACCCTTACCTGAACCACCTTTCCCTCCCTCCTCCAACATTGGGGTGGGGCGGGGGAGAGCCAAGAGTGCCGGCACATCCCCTGCCACTACCCCTCCCAGCAGTCTCCCAGCTCCTCAACCACCTGGTCCCACCACAACACTGCCCCCACCAGCACGTGCCACCCCACAGTCCTCCGTGTCCTCCTCCCCCACCTCCGCAGCCTCCTCCCCAACCTCCCCCGGGCCACTCCCAGCTTCACCCAAGGCTCAGGGAGCATTCTTCAACAACCATAAGTTTAAGACACTACCATCACCCAACAGACGTCTTCACTCAGTACGGTCCTCACCCCAACTCATGCTCAACGAGATCTTTGAGGAAGGTGAGAGTGATGGTGAAGGGAGTAGTGGTGGTGGACGTGGTGTTGGTGGAGGTGCTGTGGCTTCACCTGTAGTGATGCGTAGACACCGCTTGGTCAGATCACGTACAGCTTCCTGCAGTTCCTCTGATGCCTCTGATGATGACCAGGATAGCAGAAAGAGGCGGCAGCAGAGAGCCCTCACCCGACACCTCACCAGAGACTCCCAGGATGACCCGGCTGACCAGGATACTCTTGTCCCTGATGACCGGGTAGATGGAGAGGAGGGTGGGGCTGGTGGTGGTGTAGGAAGGGGTGGCCGTCCTCTCTCAGCTGCCTGTGATGATGAACACAAGACTCCACCCATGAAGGAAGAGACTGGTAGCACTGAAAATATGTTGGACATTGACACCACACTGAGAGAAAGTCGTTCACTCAACTGTATCGTTACTGCCAGTGGTGAAGGGAGTGAAGTGGGGCCTTGTAGTGTGTCCCAGGCCTCCCTCCTCAGTACTCCTGGCCCCAGCCCCGGCCCTGGTCACAGTTCTGGACCCACCACAGTTACCATCTCCAATGATAATGTAACCACCATATACATCCACAACACACCCAGTACACAGCAGACAGGACCACCGATATATATTGACAATACTACTGGAAGTCAGTATGTGGAGAACACCCCCTCAGGGACTCAAGATGGAGGAGGAGGCCTGGGTGTGGATAAAGTAGTGATCAGAGTAACAGATGATAGTGGAGAGACAACAAGAGAAGGGTGTGTGGCAGGGGGTGATGTGAGGTCTACCAGTGATGTGGTAGTGGGGCTGTTAGACTCTCCACGCACTCGCCCCGTGTCTGACTCGGGGCCTCCCAGACCGGCCCTGCCAGTCCCTATCACCAAGTCAGCTTCCCATGTGGAGTCACTGGGAGGGAGTAGTGGAGTGGGGGGGCGGGGGGGACTGAGAACCAGTGCTACAAATGGGTCACTGGTGCCTGGCCGAGGTCACTATGTCATGGATATCAACCAGAACCCAGGTGGACGTAAGAACCGTTCCTCAGACAAGTCCAATGGTACCCTCGCCATACAGGGAACATCCAAGTGTTGTAGTCTGTCCTGAGGGCCTGGCTGGAACTATCTCTATATATACACTGGTGGTGGTTGTTGTTGTTGGTACTTATACACAGGACACTCAGTACACCTTGGTTGTTGCTAACTACATCTTAGTACTCATCATTATTACTGCTGGCAACCATACATACACCTCTTACTTTATATGGAGGTTATGTATGTGTATTTTGTGCTGGTATACATGGCAGTACTACATGTATGTATGTATGCCTACCGACAACAAGCATAAGGGGCTGTGTGTGAGCAATTGTCTATACCACCACACACAGGCAAAGTAGACAGGTAGGCAGTGAGCACACCTGGCCAACTCCCCCCCCTCCTCTGTGTCTGTGTGTGTGTGTGTGTGTGTGTGTGTTCACTCTCCCCACATCACCACCACCACCATGTTGAGAGTAACACCCCGAGTGACATCCCAAGTGACACCTGCCTCTTGTGTATCATATGCCTCAAAAAATACCAAAATGTGTGTGTGTGTGTGCCCATGGCCATTATTATATCAGTGGGGCATCCCCCTCGTTTGGCCATATATATACTGCCGGGTGTATAGAGTCACCCGCTTCACCGATCAAAAGACAACAAAGTCCCCCTGCCACTGTTCCCCCACGAGGAGGTGCGTCTGGGACTCTAACTGGTTCTGTTGGTGTACATATGGTTATTTTAGGGCGGAGGTGCGTCTTAGGTTCTGGCCGGCTCCAGGACAAAACGTATCCTCATTTGTTGACTCTCCTCCCTCCTCTCCCACTCCCTCTCCTTCTCTGTATCCTTATTCCTTTTCCCCTCCCTCTCCTTCTCCCTATTCTTCTCCCTCTCCTCTGTATCCTCCTCCCCCTCCCTCTCTCTCTCACTCCTCTTTCCTTCCTTCCTTCCTTCATTATCTTCGGAGAACCTCCTTGCCGTGTTTGGACCTTCTTGCACGGCGTTGTTTTGTGTTCGCCGGGATTCTCGTCGATGAAATGGATCCCTCTCGGTGTTAGAGAGCGAAGGAGCGTTACGTGTTAGTGTGAGTGAGTGTCAAGCATTACGTCTGGCCCAGCTGTCGCTCTGTGTACAGTACGTAGCGTAACGAGCAACCAAAATTCAGGATCTCACCATTAATAAGAAGCACAGCAAAGAAGCTTATAATACAGTCAAATATTTTTATATAATGAACTCCTTTGTACATAGGTTTCCTGTTAGTTCAACTGGTGGCAATATAAGTGTGAGTAAAAGTCCTCAAATATTTATTGCATGTACGCGTTGGGGTCATACCTTAAATAAAATAAACTTCCCGCTCGGTGTTTTCGCCTGACAAGCGAGTGCCAAGCCAGCCAGCCACACGGATGGCTGCTGCAGGAAGCCATGCTCACATAACCCCCCCCTCCCCCGCCACGACAGTGTTCGTTTGTCAGGAGAACTGGCGCGCCGGCTCCTGACCCATCAAGTTTTCTACAGTTCATGATCCCTCTCTCTGTTGGTTTATATTGGCCTCCCTTTTCCTCTTTGCCTTTCCCATGTACTTATCATAATTGCCAAGCCTAGTCAGCTCTAGTCTCTGTAGTGACCGACCAGTGTCCTCTTGCTGTCAGTCAGTCAGTCAGTCAGGTGTCTTATCTTCATGTCCTTCCTTCCTTCCTTCACTCTCTCAAGATGGCCTTCAGTCAAATTCAGATTGGTAAATTGACGTTCCTTTACTACTTTGTGTCCTTCCTTTGTCACTCACCAGTTCCTTATGCAAATTGTACTCCTTTCATGTCCCAGTTCTCAAAGTGTATCTATTACAAGCATTCACACTTCTCAACACATCCTGTCATCTCTACACAACTTCATTTCAATACAACACTTCTCTATCACACTTCTCAACACATCCCATCATCTCTACACAACTACATCTCCATACAACACTTCTCAATCACACTTCATCTCTTCACACCACTTCTCAAAACCCTATTTCTTTTTAATACATTCCTTCTCAACCTGCCCCAAGCCAGCATGTGGAAGGATTTTCTAGCTAGCTCTTGTCCCCTGTAGATAAGAGTATATTTTCACAATGAAAGGGTGGATGTCTCCTTGTCCCCACATGCAAAGTCTTCAACAAGTATCCCTCCTCTTTCTCCTCCTCCTCCACCTTCTCTGACTGTTGATGAACCTGTATGCATGTTCTATAAACTCATGCTAGTGGATAGGTTGGTTGGTCACTTTTGCCTGCAAGACCGCTGATGGACACGTTTGATAAATCCACGGTAGCGGATGGGTTGGTCGCTGCCTCCCGCTGGCTGGACCCCCAAACAAAGGACCTGTATGCATGTTTTTTTGCAAGACTCACGGCAGCAAACAAACAGACAGACAGACAAATGAACGGACAAACAAGATGGTAGGGCCACTTGCTGTTGTTCGCTGCTACTGCTGCTGCTCCTCAGCATCAAAATGTTGTTGGCCCGATGAGACGTGGACGTGAATGAGGACGAGTGCTGAACAATGCCTAGTGCTGCTGATCCCTCTAGTGTTTGATCAGTTCTCATCATTTGTATGCATTTATTATTTCTCCTCAGCCATAAATGCCGCAGTTATTTCTTACCATGTTAAACAAAGACAGTTTATCTCGCTATATAATTATAATAAAAGATTGTAGTGACAGTTTTCGGGGACACTGTGGCTGCCCATTACCAGTTTAATATATAGGAAGGTAATCCTTGTTAGGTATAGTTTGATGTTCTTTGTTAGGTAGTGAACAATGTGGCTTATATGAGTTTGTCCAAGTGCTAATTATGTGTTCAATTGTCCTCATTGCAATGTGTTGTGGTTGCGGCCAATAGATGTACAGTAGACCTCTTTAGTTTCTCACAACAACCTGGCTTTAATTAAAGATGCAATATAGTGTTGGCAATTTTGGAGTAACTCATTAATGTACTGTACCAAAAGCAGATTGTTTCCCCAAGAGGCCTGTAATGTTATCAGTGTTGGAGGGCTGTAGATTCCTCAAAACTATCAGGAGTGAAGACTAACTTCTTTTCAGTTGAGCAAATAGAAAAGTGCAAGAAAAGTATAAGTGTATATGCCAATATCTTTTAGTTCTTTATAGTAAACCCTGGTATTTTTATCAATGAATCACTAAGACTCCAGAGTCAATGTAAAGTGGAACGTGACTGACTGAAATTTTGAGTGGTAGCCAGATGTGGACATATATACTCATATTTTATTTGCATTTTCTACTTGCTCAACTGTACGTGATTAAGACATCTATTTGAAGCATAGTTTGGAGGTTTTTAGTAACCCTCCATTTCACTGATAACGAGCATCATCAGTCCCTTAAGGTCCTTTCACACATATCCGTGCCGGTTCAGTGCCGCGTCCGCTCAGTGTCAATGATATCCGTGATGCATCAGTGATGTCTGTTCACACATTTCCGTGGTGCCTCCATAAAATCCCATACCATTCTTGTCTTATACTCTATTCCAAACAGCTTGTTTGAAACTGCTGTCCATATATTTTGGTTGGGATAATTCATAAAGAACAAATTGATATCTAACCAGTTCTATAATGAGCTCGTCATTCATGTTTGTTCACAGCTCAATACACTCACCCCACCTTCCAACGTCCGTGAAAAACTAAAAAAACATCAGTGGCGACGATATTCAATTTGTGGGAACTGATACGGCACTGACACGGAGTCAAAACACAAGTAACAATATTTTTTTATCACTAACACCGACGCATTGAGCGGACACGGCACTGACGGATATGTGTGAATGGACCTTTAAGGTGGTCATTTTATGAAGGGGAAGTACAGGGCTATTGATTCCCCCAAACTATGCTATAAAACAGATCCCCTACTCATACAGTATGTTGAAGTGCTCATTCTCATTCTAATCCAGATGTTTGTATTTCATGTACAGCCGGCAGCAAAAATTCGCGTCCATCTCATGTACTTAATATTGCTAATATGACCAAATAGTTGCATACTGAACCTGTTTTTATTCCAACAACATACATAATTTACCATATGAGAACTATATCTGTCATCTCTGTATTAAAAATGTATTACAACATCACTATAGCTTATAAATACACAGGTGGAAATGAAGCCAACTTATGCTGGTGACTGTACTATATTGCAGCATCCACACTCTATACAATCCTCATACAGTTCAACAGTCATTAATAGGATTACATCATTCCATCATTTAAAATCACCTTCAATATGAAGTTAATTAGAAAATGCGAGACAAATATTATTGCCCACACAGTCTCCTACTGGTGCTCCTAAAATGACTTGTGTATGAATGTAGAATAGAAATACAGTCATTCACACATACACAGCTATTTTATAAGAATGTGAGTGATAGAATTGGTAACACTTTATACTGTACAATATTCAGTCAATGCTCTCAGGCTCAGCCATTACTATACAAAGGCATAAATGGTTCCTCTGATGATGACTTAGACACGAATAATTAAGCTCCAAAACAATTGTAATACATTTTTTAAGTGTTTTTAGCTGTGGAGAGTTTTATTGTGTCAAGTTAATTAATCTAGGCGGAGAAATGTTATCAAGTTTCATCCACATACTGTGGGACTTACACAGAAATTATACTGATGAAAACCACACATGAATCACCTGAGCCTGAGAATGTTAATACAATATTCTTTATATCAATTTTTTTCTCTTGTCTCCATGAGTGAGATAGGTCATACTTGAAGGGTATATATACACTTTTCCTAAAATTTATGAAATATAGCTGAAGTATTTGTTAATCTTTTATAAATACAATATACAGTAGTATAATATATACATGATATATTTTTTAACCACATAGAATTTGCACATGTACTTTACTTCAAATATTGTCAGCATTACAGTGCAGTATATTCAGTTACAGTCAACCCCAGGCATAATGACAGATGAGTGTGTTGAGTGATGTGTTGTGTGGTGTCTGTGTTGAACAAAAATTTTAATTTAACCAAATGTATTGCCAGGCTGTATCAAGTTAACACTGACTGAGGAGGAGAAGCCTTTTTTTATAACATTTTAATACAGTTTGTTGAGATCAAACTGTTAATGTTTTTTTTTATATATACCTCAATCTCGAGACTGTAGGGTGTCAGTAGCCCGTGATTCTTGCGAGACCCCGAGATTATTGGATGTCGCACTAGTTGAAACAGTGGAGCTTGGTGGTGATGTTGGTATCGTAGCTTCTCTTCTGCCCCACTAGATGACCACACCTTATTTATACGCGTCACTATCACGTACGCAAACATGAACAAAATCTTATCAGTAGAGTCTCCTCCTTGTGTGGTGTTGGTTTTGAACATTGTGTGTGTGCATTTCTACATCACCTATTGCCATGTCTTGCCTCAACTACAGTATGTATGTTGTGAAGGTGAATGTGTGGTTTGACTCTTGGTATTACCCAGTGTAGGAGCTCAGTGTGCCATGACCAAGCTGATGGGATCAATGTTTTGTTTGTTCATTATAGTAATATATCATTCTCAGAGAGCTGGGTGGTGCTCTTGTCTCTTATCAATGTGTATGAGTGGAGTATTGTATAGCTGCTACTGATTATTACCAACTTGTAATAATTAGCTTGGATATGCATTTGTTGGCTTGTAATAGTTTACTTATGGAGTTGCTGATGTTTGGCAACTTGTAACAGTTCAGCTGTGAATTTTTTCAATTTTTGTTAAGGGTGGGTGATATTAAGCGGACTGCATTAAACTGCTTGTAATTTCTTTTATACGTGATGAAAGTATGAAAATTTGGCTGCGACTGTTGTGTGTGTGAACGCATAGACCATTACTTATCACCTTCATAACATAACCTATTGACACTGCAGGGATATCAACACTGTAAGTTAGTATGCATTTCAGACAATATTATATAACATGATACAGTATAAGCAAACATCATTTTATTGTTACTACTGTACTTCTTGAGAAAGCAGGGTAACTTACACCACTATTTCATACATTTTCTTACATAATGTATATTACAATATGAGCTCAATGATCTGTGTAGGGGCCCAGTTCCTCATCCCTTCAAACTCTGCCACACTAACATAACAAGTAAAGGGGTCAAAATATTGTTGAAGATTTGAAGTCTATTCATTAGTCTAAAGTATGCCATAAACACATTGCATCTGCATGACTTTGGTAGTGCATTAGGCTCTCAGTATGACACTAACATCATTATTAAACACTTCCTATTTAACACATGGCCAGTATGTAACTTAGTATTGTTTAATAACAGAAGCCTGGAAAAATATTTGATGGTCTTCTGTGAGGGACTAAGTGTTAAATAAAGTGATGGAATCAAGTAATTTATTCATATTATATCTAGGGTCTACTCAATATGTTTTGTGATTATTTAGATGAATCAGTAGACTACATGTGTTCACCAACATCACAAACCACCTCTACTGATTCATACAGGATTCCTTGATTCATTAGTATTATAATTTTTAACATGATTTATATTATATGTTGATATATACATTGTAGGTGTTTGCATTATGTAACTGTTGATATCCTAATGACAAGAGTTGAGAAGTGGGTTGATGGAGATGGTCACAATTTTCTGACTAACGGTAATAATCCACACTTGATATAATGAAGACTAACTAATAAGTATTATTGGTCAGAACCAACCATATCACAGACTATAAAAAAATATTCTACACCCTTACAACACGATGCATTGTGCCACACCACACAAGGCATTGTGAACCATGTATTCACCCCTTCTATAATAGGGATGGTTGTCAAGAGTATTAGAACAAAGGGTGTTGAATCATTTTTGAGAGCCTGTGTGTGGGTGGAATTAAACAAGGAAAAATGCTCTTTGTTACTCAATTTGTATTTACAGCGCAGTATTTTGTGATGCGAATTAAGCGACAAAGAGTTTTTTCCTAATTTAATAATACCTTTGTGTACTTTTCTGTACATGGTGCCTAGAATCCCAACCTATAACATCTCCAATCCTCACTCCGTATATTAATTAATATTGACACTGTACTTATGTTGCATGCTATTGTTTACAGTCTTCATCACTGGAGCCAAATTGTTCTGTCTCTCTACTGTCTGTCTCTGTCAATCAAGTTTTCGTCCCCCAAAGTTATGTGTAGTTAGTTTAGTTTTCAACCTTTACGTGTATATGATTGAGTAAATGCATTTGTATACACCATCATGTAATTGAATACCTCTTTATAACCTTGGCCATCTCTCCACACCACCAACACATGATACTTCGGAGATGCTTTATACCATTATTCAGTTTTACTTATATTACAGTAGTCTCAAATAACTATGTATTGTACTTTCTCCATTGGTCGCATCCTGTCCACTCCTTCCTCGACCCCAATCTTATTTATGTTTCCTTATGTAAGTTGTGTGTTGCTTTGTGTTTACAGTACATGCTTGTATGTGTGTGTGTATGTCTGCATATATTATACATTATATAAATGTGTGCATGGATTTGTAATTAATGTGCGTTTATGGATGTCCAAGGAATATGTATGTGTGAATATGTAAGGTACGTGTGGGCATATACATGTGATCTTCAAGCGTGTATAGGTGTTTTGTGTTTGTTTATAAAGTGAAGAATAATAGTGTGGGTAAGAATGCATCTGATGTGTTGTGCATTATGTTTGGTGTGTATGTGTAAGTTGTTGAAAATGTGTATGTATGTATGTACAGTTGTCTGACATAGTTCGTTAAGGCCAGACTGTGTGTTTCTTCCAGTTACAAGGAAGACATTTAACATAATGTTATCACAATTGTATATGTGTTGATTAATTATGAATATTGAACATAGTACAGTATAATTATGACATTTCATGCTTTACACTATTACCAGATCTATGACCCTACCCTACACCTGTCAGGCCTATTAATGAACTTTGGCAGGCAATTGTACATGCACATATACTTTGTGTGTTTGTGTTTGTGGATGTATGAAAGATAGAATGTGAGGAGTTAACTGGTACAGGTCAATAAACATTGTAGTACAGATCTCAAATGTTCTTTCACTCATCCTACTCTTTGTCGTGTTTAGGAAAAAAAAAAAAAAAAAAAATTAAAATGTCATGCCATATACTTCTTTCTATTCCTTCCTGTTTGCTGTCTCACCTCTATATCATCATCTGGCGCTATATGACTTCGCTGTTTCGGCACCTAATATCAATCCATCAATAATTACCTTCTCACATAATAATTATGCATTCCATATAGACTCCAGTGTTAGTAATAATTAATTGAAGTGCCGATAATTATCTAGTTGTTATAATAACTCATTTGGACTTAATTACCTTTTTTAAATAAGCCGTAGCGCATCGATAATTACCCATTGTGTTAATAAACCACTCATTTGGCTTAATTATGTTAAGTAAACCGAAATGATCGATAATTACCACATTGTGTTAATCTTAACTTTTATTTCACATTATATCGTTCATTTCTTAGAGATCAGTAATAATCTCCAAAGACGTCCTTGATTGGGCCTATGGCGATTACCGATCCATCAATTCCCGAGGCTCCGATTACGACCGTCTCTCCTCCTTAAACCATCAAAGGCATATTAATATTGTGTTTTGGTCTGCTTGATCCTTGGTGTGTCATACGCTGCTGATAGACACTTTGGCAGCCGTACCAGGGTCCAGGTGAATAAACCACTGGAGTAAGTCATATCATTCATGTAGTAACACACAGCGGTACAACAGGTGCATCATTTGTTTTCAGTCTTTTATTAATTAAATATGGTGCAATTTTCACTACTACGGAGATATAATGGCAATACATTTAATGGTGTACACCTTTCAAACACTATGATATTACTACTCGGTTCATTTAATTATAGTGTTGATCACTGTCTGAGTTCCATAGAGATATTTACTTGAAAACCTTTTAAAACATTATTTAAATATTCTGCTTTTCCAAATATTAAGGCTGGCAATATTAAAAGACAAAATCTGTAGTAAATGATTCCTCCTAACTATTCCAAGCAACAGGATACTATTATATTTATTAATTGGTTCTGTTTTTCCTGGCATACTTTGAATGAATCAAGGCTCTCCTAATCTCCAAGGTAACAAAAGTATTCTATATCTCCGTAATTATTTTTGCAACTCTGTTTATTATATTTTACAATTTTCTTAACCAATAATCTGGCAATTCATAATATGTTAGGTTTGGTGTTCCTGGTTCACATTAAGTTAGGTTAAGTTAGGTCAGGTTAGGTTTGATTTTTCTGGTTCACATTAGGTTTGGTTAAGTTAGATTAGGTTCAATTCAGTTTGATTTTCCTGGTCCACATTAGATTAGGTTAGGTTCGGGTCGATTTGGTTTTCGTGGTCCATATTAGGTTAGGTTAGGTTTGATTAGGTCAGGTCAGGTTAGGTTAGGTAAAGTCAGATTAATTTAAAATATATAAATATTAATAATTTATTATCGGTTTCCTGGTCCGTGTTACAATGTTTTGGGGAATTCCTCTGTAACTAAAGGTTGAATCAGTATAATGTTTTGTCACGGGTTATTTCATACCTAATTTTTTGCATTCATCCTTACTCCCCTTCCCCTTATACAAAGGCACAATTATGGCTCTCCTCCAATCCTCTGGCACCTCTCCTTGCCTCCAGGCCAATGTGCATATAAGCAACATCCACTCCACCACTAGCTCCCCCCCACACTTTAACATTTCAGCAGTTATCCCATCTACCCCGGTGCCTTTCCCATCTTCAACTTCCCTAACCTCTTCCTTTCCTGTACATCCAGTCGTCTACCACCTGCCTCCATCCCCATCATGGAGGTATAATATAAGGTATAATATTTATATTATACCTTCATGATCCCCATGCATGTCACCACCGTCTCCCCTCCCAGCCCCTCATTCATCAGACCATCAAAATGCCTCTTCCACACTTCTTTCACTTCCACTCACAGTGACTCCATCCTCTCTCTTCATTCTCACACTGCCAGACTTTCCTTCTCCTCTTTCTCTTTTAATCTCGTCTTCAAACATCCTTTAACCTCCTCCTCAAACTAGGCACAGTAGGCAGGCACACACACACCAACAACAACAAACAACTCTTTCTCTCTCTCACTCAGCAACAATTCTCAACACACTCCCTCTCTCTGTATGACAGTGTATGTGTGTGTTCTGTATTTGGTGATTTTGGTCATCACTGCAGCACCTCCAATAAGCTTTGCACAACACGTTACCCACAACACGTGTGTGTGTGTGTGTGTGTGTGTAGGATGAAACGTTGTGTATGTGTGTATGTTTCATTATCATCATGTGTATGTACTGTACTGTACTCATGTAAGGGAGATAAGGAGGAAGGACACACACACACACACGGAGGATAGAATGTGAGGAGAGAGGAAGGAGAGGAAGGATGGGAGGGAAGGAAAGACACACACACACAGAGGGAGGATAGAATGTGAGAATGGAGGAAGGGTGAGACACACACACACACACACACACAGGGAGGATAGAATGTAAGGATAGCCGATAGAGGAAGGAGATGAGGAAGGATGAGACACACACACACACACCAACACACTGGCCTCGTTGTTAGTAGTTTATGCCCATACTGCCATACAACACCGGGCCCTCTGTTCCTAAGTGTGTGTGGTGTGTGTGTGTGTGTTTTTTTTTTTTTTTTTTATAATATCAGTACAACGTTATAATATCCGTACAACGCCTACCAAACTGCTGTGTGTGTGTGTGTTATAAAATCCATACAACGCCGACCAATCTGCTACTGTTTGTGTGTGTGTGTGTGTTATATTATACCCGTACAACGCCAACCAATCTGCTATAATGTTTGTGTGTGTGTGTTCCCTCCTCCCCACTGCCACTGTTGCTCCCAGAGTGTTCTTAGGTGCAGGCCCACACACTACTACGCTCTGCTGATCTGTCTGTGTGTGTGCTGCTTGCGTGTTTCACCTGGTCTTGATCACGTCCTGGACACGTGCTTACCAACTGTTACCCTCCCGGAATGAGCTCAGAGCTCTTAGTGACCGATCTGTGGGTAAGATTGGAACCTTTTTTCACACACCGGGATGGCGAGGTCACAACTCCACGACTTTTTTCCTGTACCTATTCTCTGCTAGGTGAACAGGGGTTACACATTTAAGGAAACAATCCCAAATTGTCGCCACCCGACCGGGGATTCGAATCCGGGCCCTCTCGGTTGTGAGCCGAGTGTTTGTGTGTATGTGTACAGGGCGCCGGTGTACACTTTCCTATGTATACATCACTGTCCCTGTGTTTATTACTCCCCTACTCTTTGCTATAGTCCCAGAATAAGGGCGTCGATCAGTCTATTGGTCATATTTTTCAACTCCTAGTGTGTACAGTTGACCACATGATTTTTTACACAGGCTATATGGAATGAGGTCATTCATTCATTTTTGTGTAATGACTGCAACGAATGTGTGTGCTTGGAGGAGAGGGGGGGGGGTAGTCTACCAAGACTCTAATATTATGATTGCAAAACAACACACCTAACAAAAATAATGTTGTATTGTAGCTACGTACATACATAGTCTTGCATTACAAAACAACACACCTAATAATAATAATGTTGTATTTCAGTTACGTAGTTTTACATTTTCTATATGTTGTAAACCTTTGAAAACATCCATAGCGTGTGTAGCCTACCATATCTTGTGGCCAGTAGTACATACAAACATAGTACATCAGTCCTTGTGTACAGTCGGCGGCAAAATAAAGTCGTATGGCCACAGCTGCTAAGTCATGAAGTCCAGTGTGGAAATACTGTATAATATTATAAGCTTCATAGGCTCGTAAAAATGAAAACCCAGAGTAGTTTAGTAATTTGTCCCCTGGATATTGTAATGCTGTGTTGTGTGTGTGTTGTTGTTGGTGAATGTGTTGGTTCCATGATTATCCTTTATGTTGAATAGGGATTTATTTATGTAGTCAGAAAATTATAAGTTAGTGAGTCCTTCTAACATTGCCACGAAGCACCACTTATATAGGAGATTGTTTCGTGGCCTAGTCAGGAGGAATCAGAAGCCGCCTAGTCTAATACACCATCACAGGGTCCTTAAGTTAAGGTGGTAATTCTTTTTTGGTACATTGGAGTGCCTTAATTCCTCCAAAGTATGCTAGGAAACAGGACCAGAGGGGCAAAAATAATGGTGTTCTGTTGCTTGGAATAGTTTGGAAGATTCAGTTGGTCCAGAATTACGAACAGAAAACTTCCCCCTTAAGGTGGAAGTACAGTGTTGGTATATCTGGAGCAACCGATTCCTCCAAACTATTCCAAACAACAGACCACCATTATTTTTGTTCATTTGGTCATGTTTCCTGGCATACTTTGGAGGAATCATGGCACTCCAATGTAACAAAAGTGAATTAGGCTACCCCCTTAAACACAAGACCGACTAATTCTTGACTCTCCCCTCTACTCGACCACCCTCCCTCTCTCCCTCATTCCTTCTTTTATTACTCTAGCTGCCAGTCTGCCGTACTAGCCGTGAGGGACAAGATGTTGGGAAGGACAGTGTCGAGTGGTGTGTGTGTGTGGATAACAGGGATACTCTTCATTCACTTCGCTCAGTCCACGTCGTCGGTTGTAAGTATATTTCCACAGTCTAGTCGTTAGTGTTACAGATAGAGAAATCAGTATTGCTTGCCTATGTATGTACTGTACACTCGCGCACCACAGTCTCTAGCCCACCTGAGTTTGGGCCGGAGATATGGCTCGGATCCTTTCTGGACGACAGCCCACTCAAACGATTAAGATGCCACACAAGCACGAACATACGTTTCGAACCGATACAAGCTTGACTCCCTGTTTGACATGTATAATTACCGGTAATTGTTTTTTAAGGCTACGCAATCATATTTTGGCTGTGTGAATGACTTTTATGTATATAATTATTGCAATATACTATCCCCATTATTTATAATGAACTAGCACACGAAAGAATATTGCCAGAGGATTCATAAAACCACTAACTAAACAACACACTTCAAATCAGCAAGTGAACTCAGAGGTTTATTCGGCGCACGCGAGCGTATGTGTCTATATTGTGTGAGAGAGAGAGAGAGAGAGAATGAATATCTGTTCACCTATGTTGCCGTCTAAGCACAGTGGCTAAAAATAATGATGGTTCCACCGCAACATAGTGACCAAAAATGTAAGGATGACCAAACACAATTAAAAACATATACAGTATAGGGCTATAACAAACAACAATATCCTACATATTAATCAACTGACATTTTATACGTTCTCAATATTATCTTACAATAATTCCATCTTTTCATACGGAGAGGAGACACACTGCTGGTGTTTCGGGGTCACACATGCAATATTCTTCATGTTCATTTTCATGTTAATCTCACCTTACTTTTGTTAATGTTAATCAGCCAAAGCATGGATACATAGGGGACTGTAATTACTGCATATTGATATAAAAATTAAATTTTACTGCATGCTATTGTCATACAAATACGGTGTTATCTCATTATCAAACGCTCGGCCTATACAACAATGTCGATTTTATTTAATGTGAAGTAATCAATAATATCTGAAAAGCAACGCCATTTTAATCAGATATCACACGGCAGAATGACTGAAAGAATGAAGAATGAGTGTGCGTAAAAACACTGAGCTTCAGGACGAGTCACCATCATCAAAATGAACTTTCAAAAAAAAAAAAAAAAAAAAAAAAAAAATCGTTCTAGATAATTATACAAAATACATAAGATTAATCACGTTAAGGAAACAATGTCTGAGGAAGAATCTTGAAGTTACAGTGGGCTACACACACACACACACACACACTGAATACCTGTGTGTTCACTGGGTGGTATGGAAGTGCTTCGTTTAATTAATTGTAATTCTTGAAAGCTTATATTGGTATATTCTTTTGTGTCCCTCTTTCATGCAAATATTTGAGGAATTAAAATGCAGTACAGAAATATATTGATTTTTGCAGCCAAAATACTATTGTATAGTATAACCACAGAAAGAGTTGTATATAAGGTTTACATGACACAGTGAGTCAGACCCCTTTTCAATTTTTCGAAGCATTTCTGTTGGTGCGGGTCTGACCTTGTGATAGTTTCAGTGGGCTGTCGTCCAGAAAGGATCCGAGCCATATCGCCGCCCCAAACTCAGGTGGGCTAGAGATTGTGGTGTGCGAGTGTACATTCGGCGGCAAAAGTCGTGTGGTGGCCCACATCTGCCAAATCATGAAGTACGTACAGTATGGAAATATAAACTTCACAGGCTCGTAAAATGAAAACTCAGAGTAGTTCACTAATTTTCCCCCTGGCTATTGTAATTCTATGTTGGTGGTGAATGTGTTGGTTCCATGATTATCCTTTATGTTGTCCTTCAAGAAACGCTAAGTGTGGCGACACGACTTTTGCCGCCGAGCACAATTAATAATAAGTTGTCAGGTGTGCTTCGAATACCTAGGGACAGTAAATTAAATGCATAATAAGATTTTCATTAAAATTAGGGCGTTGGTGCATTGGACTGTTCAAAGATCGTGACTGTTCGTACAGTACGTACAGTGTACACAGAATGCAGGAAGAAATATAGAGTACAAAAAAATAAGTGCCTCGTTTCTGTGCACATGAAAATATTTATGAAGTGTTTGTAAATTGGAAAGAATGATTCACACTTGTCCACAGGAACTCTTACACTGGATGTATGGAGAGGTCATTATTGTGTAAGTAGCCTACTGTAATGAATTGTCTACCATGCAAGTGACCCTGTGACTGGCAAAACAACATACCTAATAATAATAATAATAATAATAATAATAATAATAATAATGTTGTATTACAGTTTCGTAGTCTTACATTTTCTATATGTTGTAAGCCCTCGATAACAACAAAAGAGTGTGTTTACCCAGTTCTTGTGGCCAATAGTACAGTATGGAAATATAAGCATTACAGGCACGTAAACTGAAGAACCAGAGAAAAAGTTTATCAATTGCCCCATAGATATTGTAAATCAGTATTGATGGTGAATGTATTAGTTCGATTATTATATATTTAGTAAACCCTCGAAAACAACAGCAGCGTGTTTGTACGAATTCTTGTGGTTAATTAATAGTACACAGCGATAACCAATCAATGAACGTTTATACAGTATCTTTGATCAGGACGAGTCTGAGATTATCCAGTTACCAAGAACACTACGTCCCACACACTACGAGGTCCGTCTACACCCCTTCCTGGGTACCAACTTCACCATCCATGGAGAAGTGAAGATGGAGGTGACAACACTTACCAACACAAAACAAATCATTATGCACATGACTGATATTATCACACTCAACCATACAGCCAAGGTAAGACAGACATACATACATACAAGTACAATATAATTATCAAGGTAATGCATAAAATATATAGTATTATATATATATTTGACATACGTGTACAGTGGTGGATATAAGTTTCAATACACATATATATATAGATAACTCAAACAAATTGCTGACTAATGTTTTGACGTTTTCTTTATGATGTTATTGTTTTGAATAGTGAGTGAGTGAGTAGCTGCTTGTTGTAAATTAGAAGATGGTATTTAATCTACTTATTGGAAAGTTTCTCAGCTAACGAAGAGAGGGAAGCTGTGTGTGTGTGTGTGTGTGTCTGTGTGTGTGTTGCTAACGAACAGAGGGAAGCTGTCAAAAGTTTACATGAGTCACTCCATTTTGGATTATTATTACGTGTATGTGTGTGTGTCCTTTTAATTCCATGATATACTCGTACATTCATTTCTACACTTCAATTTCCTTGCAACAGACGGCATTATTACTAACTCAAAGCATTATTATTAACACAAAATAATGCAAATGCCTGTCGTTATTGGATGGCTGGTTACACGCTAACCACCGGTGTGTGTGTGTGTGTGTGTGAGTGTGTCTCCTTTTAATCCCTTCTATTTCCTTACAACAAACGACATTATTACAAAGCCAAAACATTATGACTGACACCAAATAATAATGCAGGTGACAGAGGAAGGCACTGACACAAACCTCAACATACTACATCATCGCTACTCACCCACCAGAACCCTATACATCGTACACCTGGAGGAAGAGTTGCAGGTGGGACACAACTACACCTTCTCCGTCAGGTTTGTGGGTACCCTAGGGGAGCATCCAAGGGGCTTCTACAGGTCTCACTACATCAAGGAGAACGGAGAGAAAAGGTAAACATTGACTCGTGGAATATAGTATAGTAGAATCAACATAATTATTATCTATAGTCATGCATGTGTGATTCTGTCTTTATAGTTGTGTTTATATGTTGTAGGTGTGTTTATAGTTGTAGTTGTGTTCATAGTTGTGTCTAGTTGTAGGTGTGTTCATAGTTGTAGTTATGTTCATAGCTCTTCCGAATCTTACAATAATGTTGGTTGCTGAGTCACTTGTTAATTGCAGTAAGGATAATTGATTTATTGGTATTAGGCGCCGCAACAGCGAGGTCATATGGTGCCCGTGGAAGAAAGTGATTTAGAGGTGGGACAGTAAGCACAAAACGTAACAGATGAAAAAAAAGTACAGTTAGAGAAGTGAAAGCAACTTTTAATGATTTCTTACAACAAGCTGGGATGATGGAGAGGGAAGGAGAGGAGGAGAAAAGGAAAGAGGAAAGGAGAGAAGGAGGAAAGAAAGGAAGGGAGAGAAGGAAGGTAAGGGTGGGAAGGAGGAAAGTAAGGGAAGGAGAGGAGGAGGAGAGGAAGGAAGGAAAGGAGGAAGGGAATGGAAGGGTGGGAAGGAGGAAAGGAAGGGAAGGGAAGGGTGGGAAGGAGGAAAGGAAGGAAAGGGTGGGAAGGAGAGGAGGAGGAAAGGAAGGGAAGGGAGGGAAGGAGGAAAGGAAGGGAAGGGAAGGAAGGAGAGAAGGAGGAAAGGAAGGGAAGGGAAGAAAGGAGAGAAGGAGGAAAGGAAGGAGGGAAGGATGGGAAGGAGGAAAGGAAGAAAGGTAGGAAAGGGAGAGAAGGAGATAATAATTATGCACATATAAAAAAATGGACAGTTGGAGAAGTGAACGCCCCTTTTAGTCACCTATTACAACAAGCAGAGTTTCTAGGGAGGTATTCGTAACCCCCTACCAACCCTATAGGAACTTTATTGTAGAAAAATATTTGTAGTGTAATATAAGAATCCCTCGTGAATGTTTTGTATGAGAGATGCTAGAATTATAATATGTTATTATTCGTTGGCTTAAGGACTCTGTGATCGTGTACGAAAATTGGAGGCTTCTGATTCCTCCTGACTATGCCACGAAACAAACTCCTTCCCTATAGGTGTTTGTGTTTCGTGGCAATATTTGAAGGACTTGTTTATCTCCAATTTTCTGACTACAGTACAGAGTTCATAATGGTTGTCGAACACAGATTGTAAACACATTGTAACACATTGTAAACACACACACACACACAGACATATACACAAACACACACACATATACACACAGAAACATATATACACACATTCAAATATGCACACACAAACATATACACACATACGTATACACACACAAACATATACACATACATATACACACACAAACGTATACCCACACACAAACATATACACATACATATACACACACAAACATATACACACACAGAAACATATACACATACAGCACACATTATACACACACAAACACACACACACACAAACATACACAGTCATACATAAACACACATACAGAAGCATACACACACATAAACATACACACACATAAACATACACACATACTGTACAAGCATACACACACACAAACATGCACACATACATAAACACACACACACAAACACACACACACAAACACACACACACAAACATACTGTACACACACACACACACAAACATACTGTACACACACACACACACAAACATACTGTACACACACACACACAAACATACTGTACACACACACACACAAACATACTGTACACACACACACACACACACACACACACACACACACACACACACACACACACACACACACACACACACACACACACACACACACACACACACACACACACACACAGACATAAAACATACACACACACAAATATACAAACACATGCAGACATACTGTGCTCCATACCACAGTATACTCATATGAGTATATACACTGTGACTCCATGCATATAAATAGTATGCACACATGGATACTTCAATATTTACACACACACACACAAACAGATCGATCACGTGACGTTTATAGTAGGCTAGATAAACATTAACTCCCTGTCCTCTCATTCTCTCTCTCTCTCTCTCTCTCTCTCTCTCTACACACACACACACATATACATACATACACTCTCTCTCTCTCTCTCTCTCTCTCTCTCTCTCTCTCTCTCTCTCTCTCACACACACACTATTCCTTCTCACTCTCTCACTCTCTCTCTCTCACACACACACACACACACACACACACACACACACACACACACAAACACACACTATTCTCTCTCTCTCTTCCCCTCCCCCTCCCTTTCACACACACACACACACACTATTCTTTCTCTCTCTCTCTTCCCCTCCCCCTCCCTCACATACACACAGCTGGGTAGCATCAACACAGTTCCAGGCTACAGATGCCAGACGAGCCTTTCCTTGCCTGGATGAGCCACAACTTAAAGCCACCTTCAAGATCTTCCTAGCTAGATTGGAGAACATGACAGCTCTATCAAATATGCCTCTACTCACCTCTACCAAAATGTGAGTGTTATTAATTACTGTTTTTGTTATTGTTATTAATTACTGTTACTGTATTGTTATTAATTACTGTTTTTATTGTTATTAATTACTGTTGTTATTGTTATTAATAACTTGTTATTGTTATTGATTACTGTTATTGTTGTTATGTTAGTGTTATTAATATTGTTGTTATTGTTATTAATTACTGTTATTGTTATTAATTACTGCTGTTATTGTTGTTATGTTAATGTTATTGTTATTAATTACTGTTCTTATTGTTATTAATTATTGTTGTAATTGTTATTAATTACTGTTGTTATTGTTGTTATGTTAGTGTTATTAATTACTGTTGTTATGTTAGTGTTATTGTTATTGTTAGTGATGTCTCTGTTATTAATTATTGTTATTATAGCTATGTTCTTACTGCTCCTGTTATTAATTATTGTTATTGTTATGTTAGTGTTGTTAATTACTGTTATTATAGTTATGTTCTTACTGCCCCTGTTATTAATTACTGTTATTATTGTTGTTATTATAGTTATGTTATTGCTGCCCCTGTTATAAATTATTGTTATTGTTGCTATGTTAGTGTTATTAATTAAAGCTTCAATAGAGAACCGAAAACTTCAATAGAGAACCAAAAACTTGAATACAGAACCAAAAAATGTCAATACAGAAACAAAAACTTCAATACAGAACAAAAAACTTCAATACAGAACCAACAATGTCAATAGAGAACCAAAAACTTCAATACAGAACAAAAAACTTCAATACAGATCCAAAAATGTCAATACAGAACAAAAGAAGTTTAATACAGAACCCAAAAGTTTAATACAGAACCAAAAATGTCTATACAGAGCCAAAACTTTTAGTACAAGAACAAAAATATATATATAATTAAGAACTAAAAATTGTAATGCAGAATCCAAAATTTCAACACGGAAGCAAGACACGTAAACAAGGTCCCATGTTTGTTTTTCCCTACACACACACACACACACACACACACACAACCACACACACACACAACCACACACACACACACACACACAACCACACAACCACACACACACACACAACCACACAACCACACACACACACACACACACACAAACAAAACCACACACACACAACCACACACACACACACACACACTGATGCCACCCACTTGCTCTACTTTATTTACATACCTACCTACACACACAGGGAAGGAGTGGAGGGTTGGGTATGGGATGAGTTTGAGAAGTCTGTGTCCATGTCCACATACTTGGTTGCCTTTGCCATCATGGATTATCCCAGCCTCGTGGTGTCAGGGCAAGATGGTAACTCCACTCTCATTAGAGGTATGTACACACACACACACTTTCTCTCTCTCTCTCTCTCTCTCTCTCTCTCTCTCTCTCTCTCTCTCTCTCTCTCTCTCATTGTACTTATCTTTTTATTGTATAACTGATAGCCATGAATAAATGTCTCAAATGCTTCTCTCATTCAAAAGCTGATTAAAAGGCAGTATCATAATGAGCTATTGACCAACTTAATCTTTTTCATATGTACAGTCACGAGCACTAATAAATATACAGGTGTGCTGCGAATACCTGGAGACAGTAGATAAATGCACAATAAGACCTTCATTGGAATTACTTCGTTGGTGAAATTGGACTGTTCGAAGCTTCAACCAAACTTATTACTTATTAGTACTTATTAGTGCTCGTGACTGTACATGTATTTGCATATGTATATTTATATTTATCCAGCATATATGGTACCTATTTACTAACACATACGTTCAATAACAGATTCTGTATCATTATCATATTGTTTTATCTCTCTTGTATTTAGTATTAAGCGTTTAGATTTTAGTAATAGTTAATTAACATTGTCATTATCATCATTACTGTAATTATTGTTTATGCTGCTCAGTTATTTACTGTCAGTAAAAACTAAATTTTGCCTGAAAAGCATCGCTTTATATACATAGCATTAGTTGTACAGTTGGGGAACAAAGTATCTGGACACTGTTGATGGCTTTTGGTAACAATGTCAGTGATAAACACGTTAGGAATAGACAAAATTTGTTCATTACTAACATAATGATAACTAATATTGGGTTACGTCGACCAACCACAGACAGTGAAATAAAAGTTATCCTTCAATTCATAAATACTTTCTCTAATTGATGTGTTTACTTTTGGGGATGTTGCCAGAAGCCGCCAACAGTGTTCAGATACATTATTCCCCAACTGTACATGCTAAAAGTTTTCTATGCTTATATTTATATTTTTTTGTATTTTTGTATAACTGATAGCTATAAATAAATGTTTCAAATGTTTCTCTCTCTCTCTCTCAGTTCTTAAGGGACCCTGTGATGTAGTCAGTTAATTGGAGGTGAGTGAGTCCTTCATATATTGCCACGAAACACACACGCCTATTTATATGGAAGCAGCTTGTTTCGTGACAATTTTCCAATTTCCAATTTTCATACACGATCACAGGGTCCTGAAAGGGATATTCTTTTACTGGTGAAATGGACAGTCTGTGATTCCTCCAAACTATGCCATCAAACAACAGATCCCCTATTAGTACCATTGAGGACTTCTGTTTCCTGGCATATATATTATAGTTTGGAGGAATCATTAGCCTTCCAATTTACCAACAAGACAATCTCATTATTATATATTATAGTTTGGAGGAATCATTAGCCTTCCAATTTACCAACAAGACAATCTCATTATTATGTTATTCTTTGGTAGCGTGGGCTCGGAATGTGGCTGGGGACTTCTTGGAGTATGGTTCACGTGTGGCTTCCCTTGGACTCGCTGCCTTTGAGAGATACTTTGGGGTGCCCTTCCCTCTACCCAAACTCGACCTCATCTGTCCCCCTGATATGAGTCCCAACGCTATGGAAAACTGGGGACTTGTTACCTTCAGGTCAGTTCAGTTGTTTATATAACACTTGTTGACCACCTACTACAACTACACTGTTTACGCAAGTCTTCCTTCTGCATTTTATTTTTTAAGGGACCCTGTGTGTGATGTAGTCAGAAAATTAGAGGTAAATGAGTCCTTCAGTTATTGCCACGTAACACCACACACACCTACAGTATATGGAAGGAAGGAGCGTGTTTCGTGGCATAGTTAGAAGGAATCAGAAGCCACCAAGTTTCATACATGATCACAGGGTCTTTTAAAATAGTACAGCTCCCGAAAAAAAACTCACTCGATTCGGTTGGCAGCATTTGTCATCTCATATAGGGGGATGGGGATTGGGGTATGGGAGGGAGTCTTCACTGAATCTTAATATTCATTGTGTGTGTGTGTGTGTGTGTGTGTGTGTGTGCGTGCTATCAGAGAGAGGTCCTGTGTATGTAAGTTTGTATATCAATATCCATATAGCCAGTGTAGTGTGTGTTTCTCTCTTAATTAAGGGTGTACTTCACTTTTGTTACATTGGAGTACCATGATTCCTCCAAAGTTTGCCAGGAAACAGAACCAGATGAACAAAAATAATGGTGTTCTGTTGTTTGGAATAGTTTGGAGGAATCAGTTGCTCCCAATTTGCCAACACTGTACTTCCCCCTTAAGATTCAGAGATGCCAAATGCTGCCAACCGAGTCCAGAAAGTTTGGTCCTGAGTTGTACAGTCGCTCAACATAATCTCTTGTCCACCTGATGAGTCCAAGCACGAGAACACACACACACACACACACATATCTCGAACCAATGTAGGCTTTGGGTGGGCTGTCGTCCAGAAACCGCCTGCTTCAGATCTCGGGGCTTCGACTCAGGTTGGCTAATAAGGATTGCGGATTGCTAGTGTACAGTGGGCGGTAAAAGTCGTGTTGCCACATCTGCCAAGTCATGAAGTATAACCTAGGCACACTCTTGATACGTAATCCCTGACCATGCAGAGATGAACGACATGTAGGCACCACACACACACACACACACACACTACATTCCAACTCAGAGTCTATAATTATGTGTACTGAGTGGGGAAATTAGTAATACCAGGCCATTCATTCAAAGCTTTCTGCTCCTCACACACTAGTCAGAACTTATGTATCACGAGTGTACAGTCACGAGCACTAATAAGTATACAGCTTTGGTTGAAGTTTTGTACAGTCATTATAATTCACCAACGAAGTCATTGCAGCTGGAGATCTTATTGTGCTTTTATTTACTGTCTCGATCTCGGTATTCGAAGCACATGCACCTGGATACTTATTAGTGCTTGTGACTGTACAGTGTGGAAATATAAGCATCATCACAGCCTTCGTAAAATGAAAAAAGTTTGTTCCCTGGATATGGTAATACTGTGTTGGTGCAGGGGTGTCCATGGAGTCGGAGTCGGATTCGGAGTTGGAGTCATTAGTTGCTTTAATTATTGAGAGAGTCGGTGTCTTGAGTCGGATTTGGAGTTGGAGTAATTTGTTGCTTTATTGAGAGAGTCGGAGTTGGAGTCATTAGTTGCTTTAATTATTGAGAGAGTCGGAGTCTGAGTCGGAGTTGGAGTCATTAGTTGCTTTAATTATTGAGAGAGTCGGAGTCGGATTCGGATGCTATTATGACCGGAGTCGGAGTCGGTCAAATCCAACTCCACACTCCTAATAAATGAAGCCACACCACTTTTACCCCCAAATGTACGTACAGTTGATCAAGTAGAAAGTGCAACAACAAAAGTGTAGCTGTATAAGGCAACACCTGGTACAGTAATTGTTTGTAGTAAGTCCTCGTATGTTTATGAATGAATCACTGGGAACCCAAAGCTACAATGTATGTAAGGTGGAATGTGATTGGCTGAACTTTGAGTGGTGAAGGAAGATGTTGATAGAATTATACTGCTTGATTTTTCTTGCATTTTCTACTTGCTCAACTGTATCTCACAAAAAAAGTTAGAATATTCAGTAAATGACTAAATATTGCTAGAGGTCTTAACAAATTCTGGTTATGAATATTGTAAAAAAAAAAAAAAATAGATATACGTATATTAACTATTGATATAATTTTCTGATGCCAGACTCATAGAAAATGTAATGTTTATATTTTCATTCCTTCCCACCGTACACCCTGCTATCTACACCCTACACCCTATCCTCTACACCCTTCACCCTATCCTCTACACCCTATCCTCTACACCCTACACCCTATCCTCTACACCCTTCACCCTATTCTCTACACCCTTCACCCTATCCTCTACACCCTTCACCCTACACCCTTCCCTCTACACCCTACACACTATCCTCTACACCCTACACCCTATCCTCTACACCCTACACCCTATCCTCTACACCCTACACCCTTCCATCTACACCCTACACCCTTCCCTCTACACCCTACACCCTTCCATCTACACCCTACACCCTATCCTATACACCCTACACCCTTCCCTCTACACCCTACACCCTTCCATCTACACCCTACACCCTATCCTATACACCCTACACCCTTCCCTCTACACCCTTCACCCTTCCCTCTACACCCTTCACCCTACCATCTACACCCTTCACCCTACCATCTACACCCTACACCCTTCTCTCTACACTCCAACACAATTTGCCTCTGTTTGATACTATTTTTTTTTTTACTCTGCACTCTATAAAATATTATTCTTGATTTTCTTTTCTTTTTTATAATCCTTTCGTCTCCTCTCATCATCACGTATATCCTCCATCGCGTATATCCTTCCTCCTCTTTCTCTCCTTTCCTCCTACACTTTTCTACTTGTATATTACTCTATCCTTATCCTTCCCTCCTATTTTCATTCACTGTATCCTTCGCATTCTCTCTCTATCACCTTTCTCTGGCGCTATATGACCTCGCTGTCGCGGCGCCTAATAACAATCAATTAATCCTTCGCATCCTTTCCTCTTTTCATCCTTCGTATCCCTCGCTTCCCTACCTTCGCATCCTCTCCTTGTCTATCCTTCCCTCCTCCCTTTTTCATCCTTCTTATCCTACGCTTTCCTTATCGCATTTCTTCCTCGTCTATCCTTCCCTTCCCTACACACACAACCACAAACACAACAACTACAACAACAACAACCACCACAATCACCACAACCACCACAACAACAACAACAATCACAACCACAACAGAGAGTCGGGCTTACTGTACGACCCTAGCAGCTCCTCGGCCGACCGTAAGTTGTGGGTGTGTTACTTAGTGGCCCACGAATTGGCTCACCAGTGGTTCGGTAATCTGGTCACACTATCCTGGTGGAGTGATCTTTGGCTTAACGAGGGATTCGCTACTTACATGGGTGACGTGGCGGTGGACAAGGTGAGTGTTGGTTGGTTTGTTGGTTTGATAGTATAGTAATATGGTTTGAAAATACAGTAAAATAAATGAAGGGTGGTGAGTGTTGGTTGGTTGGTTTGATAATAAATACAGTAATATGGTTTGAAAATCAAGTAAAATGAAGAAAAGGTGGGGAGTGTTGGTTGGTTTGAAAATACAATAAAATGAGTTTTGTTCCCACCCCTTAAGTCTGAAAATTGGAGGTAAATGAGTCCTTCAAATATTGCCACGAAAACACACACACACACACACACACACATATATATATATATATATATATATATATATATATATATATATATATATATATATATATATATATATATATATATATATATATATATATATATATATATATATATATATATATATATATATATATATATATATATATATATAGAAGGTGTGGTATGTGTGTGTGTGTTTTCCAGCCCCTTATGTCCCTGTTCACCCTAGCAGTAAGTAGGTACCCGGCTGTAAGAGCAAGGATAGCAACCTTGTAGGCTGGAGGAAGATGTGTTATTGTAACAAGACTTGACTGCCTTAATGACCAACACCATGAGTCGATAGGCATAAAGCCTTAGCTAAATCTTCTTCTTTTTGTGTGTGTTCCTCACACCCATCACCCTGACACCTGCCTCTTGGCTGCCCCTGTGTGTGTGTGTGTATGTTATAGGTGGAGCCAACATGGGGTATGCTGGACAGGTTCGTGGTGGCGAGGCAACAGGTGGTAATGACCTTGGATGCTCTCCGATCCTCACATCCCGTCAGTCAGCTCGTCATTGATCCAACCACCATCAATGAAATATTCGACAAAATATCTTACTACAAAGGTGAGATAGTCTTAATATTATAGATAAAAACAAAATGTCTTATTACAAAGTTGAGATAGTCTTAATGTTACAGATAAATTAAAAATATCTGACTACAAAGGTGAGATAATCGTAATGTTAAAGATTAATACAAAATTTCTTACTACAACAGTCCTGCTACAAAATAATGATCTTTCTATAAGGGTATAGTTTTGGTAATATTGCAGATAAATAGAAATTTTATACTATTAAAGAGATGATAAAAACAGTTATTATTTTACTACAAAGATTTTGGTAATACTGCAGGTTTGTGGGTTGTTGATGGAGACGTATGTTGTGGGTGAATTGCTGGAGTCTTATGTAGCCCTCTGAACAATGAGAGAAAACACATCTCCGTCCTCGTACAGTCGTGGACAATTATAATCATCCACATTAGGGTGACTCGTGTGAACGTTTGACAGCTTCCCTCTGTTCGTTAGCTACACACACACACACACACACACACACACACACACCTACCTTCCCTCCTCTCTGTTCGTTAGCTACACACACACACACACACACACACACACACACCTACCTTCCCTCCTCTCTGTTCGTTAGCTACACACACACACACACACACCTTCCCTCCTCTCTGTTCGTTAGCTACACACACACACCTTCCCTCTGTTCGTTACCTACACACACACATACACACACGAATAAGTACCATCTTCTAATTTACTACAAGCAGCTACTCACTCACTATTCAAGACAATAACATCATATCAGTTAGTGAAAACATCAGTCAATAATTGGTTTGAGTTATCCATATGTGTATTGAAACTTGTGTCCACCACTGTACACTGGAATGGTCTGTTTTCTGCATGGTATAGTTTGGAGGAATCAGCAGCCCTCCAACATTTCACCCACAGGGGGTATATATAGATACGGTGCCGATTTCACATTGATTTGTTTTGGTTTGTAAGCACCATAACGAAAGAAATTGAACTGTGTAAATGACTCCTGAGTGAATTATTTGATGAATTTGATGACTCCACTATGAAACTATGGTAATAATGGAACTAACTACCTCACAGATTTTATGGATATGGAGACTGAGCTTGTTTGTTGTTGGATATAATTAAAACTGACAACTGTGTTTGGGTAGGATCATTACAAACCAAAGCCACTGTGGTATTGGCCCACGAACGAAGACTTCAATTTCACCCCTTCTGTGTCTCCTCCAGGGGCGTCCATTATCCGTATGATGAGCCACTTTCTGACGGAGGGCACCTTCAGGAGAGGACTCACAGACTACCTCACTACATTGTAAGTAACGAGTGGATAGTACACACACACACACACACACACACACACACACACACATACACAAATTAAATATTTTTGTTAGCTATAAGGCAATGTTTACACGAATGAGAGTCTATGAGAATCAATGAGAGTCTATGGCAAAGTAAATAAATATAACTGTAGTTTAGCTTGGTCTATGGAGTCGTTAAGAGGAGAGTACAGTGTTGGTAAATCTGGAGCAACTGATTCCTCCAAACTATTTCAAGCAACAGGATAAACTTATATTCATTCACTGGTTCTATTTCCTGACATTATTTTGGAGGAATCAAGACTCCCCAATGTACCAAAAGTGTAATATTCCCTTAACAGTACGTAGATGTGATGGTTTCTGCTCCAGTAACAACGGTGTGGTTATGGTGTGATTGTTAATGTTTTGTGTATACCAGGACCAATACATATATACACATATATATATATATACATAATGCTTTGTGTATACCAGGACCAATACATATATATATACTATGTGTTGATCCTGTTGGTGTATAACAGTACAGTGTTAAACTCAAGTTATTGAACGTCTGCTATAAACAAGGCCTTATGTAGAAATAAAGACATAAATAAATAACACTATAAATAGAAATAGAAATAAAAAAGTAACTGAATAAAAATATGAAATATATTAAATTGATATAATATAGATATAATAATTTTGTGCCTGTCCTTAGTCAGTTTGGTAGTGCAGACCAGGACGACCTGTGGGAGTACCTCACTAGAGCAGGTCACAGGGACGGTACACTACCTGACCACCTCACCGTCAAGACCATCATGGATACCTGGACACTACAGGTCAGGAGGGGGGGGGTTGACTGTGGGTAGTGGGGGTCGGCTGTGAGTTGTACACATAGTGGTGGGGGTTATCTGTGGGGGGTGGGTTTGGTGGGGGGGTTGACGGCTGTTTGGTAGTGGTGGGGAGGGGTTGTGTGGTTGTGGGGGGTTGACTGTGGGTGGGGGGGTGGGGGGGTTGACGGCTGTTTGGTAGTGGTGGGGAGGGGTTGTGTGGTTGTGGGGGGTTGACTGTGGGTGGGGTGGGGGGGGGTGACAGTATAATAGTAGTGGTGGGGGTTTGGCTGATGGTCATTGGTTTTGTGACTCAGTTTACAATTACCATCAGCTTGCATTTCATACACACACACACACACACACACACACAGACCATATCATCCCTCTTTATTTCACACACACACACACACACAATACACACACAGAACATATCATCCCTCTTTATTTCACACACCCAGACACACAGAACATATCATCCCTCTTTATTTCACACACACACACACACAGAACATATCATTCCTCTTATTTCACACACACACACACACACCCTCTTATTTCACACACACACAGACAACACACACAGAGCATATCATCCCTCTTATTTCACACACACACACACACACACACACAGAACATATCATCCCTCTTATTTCACACACACAGACAACACACACAGAACATATCATCCCTCTTTATTTCACACACACACACAGATCCATTCAGTGAGTTTCTGTTACTTGCCACTAGATGGGGTTCCCAGTGTTGACGGTGCGCAGAACAGGCAACACTACGGCCATGGTCACGCAGGAATACTTCTTACTCAACGATGGACCCCAAACCACATTATTGTCAACATCTGCTGATTCGGGTCCCACTTCCAATTCTTCTTCTGATGATGATGATTATTCAGCCTCCACTTCCTCTGATTCAACATCGTCTTCCTCTTCCTCTTATTCAACCACTTCCCCCTCCTCCTCAACCTCCTCTTCATCCTCCTCCCCTTCCTCATCATCATCATCCTCCTCTTCATCCTCCTCCTCCTCCTCCTCCTCTTCATCCACCTCTTCTTCATCGCCTCGTTGGTGGGTACCTTTGACCTACACCCGTCAAGACGTGGGTGACTTCAGTGATACCAGCGTCAAGGTGTGGATGAGTGATACCAACAATACCATTAACCTACAACACTTTCCTCCTCCTCACACCTGGATTATCTTTAACGTCAGACAGAGTGGTGAGTCGTCATCAACTTTTTATCCTCAACTTATCGTCAATTTGTTATCGTCTGCTTTTATTGTCAATTGTTATCGTCTTCTTTTATTTTGTCTATTTTGTCGTCAATTTTGTTATAATCAACTTGTTACATTGCATTTGTCATCATCAACTTAATTGTTATATTGCATTTCATATCGTCAGTTTGTACTCTAGTTAAATAGTTAATCTCTAAGTGTGTATTGGTTAGAATATTACAGAGTGCCTTTGTATTCTAGTTTCAGTAATTCTGGAGTGTGTTTTCTCTAGGATATTACAGAGTGAACTATGACGAGGCCAATTGGAACCTCCTAACACAGCAGTTACTCCACCAACACACAGCCATACACGTCACCAACAGGGCACAGATCCTAGATGATGCCTTCAATCTAGCCAGGGCAGGTGAGGTCAACATCAAGGACTTGTTCTATTATATCTGTATGTGATTCTATGCTACCCTTCATTCTACAGTATTATATCTGTATGTGATTCTATGCTACCCTTCATTCCACACTCCATATCTCATCACTCAAAGTTCGTGTTATTTCTCCCTCACCACCCACTCAGAGTTTTCCTTCCCTCACCACTCGAGTTTCTTTCCCACTCCCTCACCAGTCACACTTCGTTCTCTGCCTTCATCCCTACTCCTTCTCCCTCAATTCCTACTCCCTTTCCCTCAATTCCTACTCCCTCTGCCTCCTTCTGTACCTCACTCACTCCCTCTGCCTCCATCCCTCTCTCACCACTCTCCCATCCCTCTCTCACCACTCACCCCTACTCACGCCACCCCACATCCCTACTGACCCCACCTCCTCCACTCTCCCATACTCTCACCCCACATCCCTACTCAACCCCTCCTACTCTCACCACTCTCACACCCCACCTGTCCCACTCATCCACCCCACACATCCCTCTCCCTACTCACCTTACCTCCTCCACTCTTCCCTATACTCACTCCACATCCCTCTCCCCCACCCCCCCCTCTACTCCCACTCATCCTACCTACCCCACACCACATCACTCTCTCCCACCCACTCCACCTCTCACCACTCTCTCTGTTACTCTCCCCATGCAGGTCGTCTATCATACCAAGTAGTGTTGAATACAGCATCATACCTGTCGTCAGAGAGAGAGTACCCAGCTTGGCGAGCAGCACTGGAGAACCTTCAATATCTTTACCAAATGTTGCACCGTGACCAAGCCTATGGTGCATTGAAGGTAAGCAATGTTGTGGGGTGGAAATAAAGTGATGTTGTGGTTGTATGTGGGGTGGAGATAAAGGGTTGTGGTTGTATGTGAGGTGGAGATAAAGTGTTGTGGGTGGAAATAAAGTGTTGTGGTTGTTGTATGTGGGGTGGAGATAAAGGGTTGTGGTTGTATGTGAGGTGGAGATAAAGTGATGTGGTTGTTGTACGTGGGGTGGAGATAAAGTGTTGTGGGGTGGAGATAAAGGGTTGTGGTTGTACGTGGGGTGGAGATAAAGGGTTGTGGTTGTATGTGAGGTGGAGATAAAGTGATGTGGTTGTTGTACGTGAGGTGGAGATAAAGTGTTGTGGTTGTATGTGAGGTGGAGGTAAAGTGTTGTGGTTGTATGTGAGGTGGAGATAAAGTGTTGTGGTGGTTGTATGTGGGGTGGAGATAAAGTGTTGTGGTTGTATGTGAGGTGGAGATAAAGTGTGGCTGTTGTACGTGGGGTGGAGATAAAGTGTGGTTGTTGTACGTGGGGTGGAGATAAAGTGTTGTGGTTGTACGTGGGGTGGAGATAAAGTGTGGTTGTTGTATGTGGGGTGGAGATAAAGTGTTGTGGGGTGGAGATAAAGTGTTGTGTGGTGGAGATAAAGTGTTGTGGTTGTATGTGGGGTGGAGATAAAGTGTTGTGGTTGTTGTACGTGGGGTGGAGATAAAAGTGTTGTGGTTGTACAGTACGTGGGGTGGAGGTGAAGTGTTGTGGGGTAGAGATAAAGGGGTTGTGGGTGGATATAAGGGTTGTGGGGTGGGGATAAAGTGTTGTGGGTGGAGATAAAGTGTTGTGGGTGGAGATAATGGGGTTGTGGGGTGGAAGTGGAGAGTTGTGGGTGGATATAAGTGTTATGGGGTGGAGGTAAAAGGTTGTGGGGTTGAGATAAAAGGTTGTGGGTGGAGATAAAGTGTTGTGGGTGGGGTTAAGGTGTTGTAGGGTCAAGGTAAGGTGTAATGGGATTAAGGTAAGATGTTATAGGTCAATGTGTATACTTTCTAGGGGTCATGCAGGGTAATTACTTGACCTGTAATGTAATAGGAGTTCAGTTTTCACCAACCATACGTGGCTGTGAAGCTTTAAATGACCCAGTGATCGTATATTAAAATTGGAGGCTTCTGATTCCTCCTCACTAGACCATGAAAAAAGCTCCTTCCATATAGGTGGTGTTTCGTGGCAATATTTGAAGGACTCGTTTACCTCCATTTTTTCTGCCTACAACACAGGGTCCTTAAGGGTCCCTGTGATGTAGTAAAAAAAAAAAAAAAATTGAAGTAAATGAGTCCTTCAAATATTGCCACGAATCACACACATACACCTATATGGAAGGAGCTTGTTTCGTGGCATGGTCAGGAGGAATCAGTAGCCTTCCAATTCACCAACAAGAGAGTCCAGCATTTCAAGCATCATATGGAAAGAATTGATGGAATTTAATGAAACTTTGCCAGAGTGTCAAGGCTGTCAGCAAAATGCTTCATGCCAAAAATCAAGGCATTCTGATTATTATTTTTTTCTTTTTTTTTTTCTTTTTTTTTTAATTGTATCTACTCCTTTAGTTTTGGTCATACAGTATATTGTCATAGCTCATTTTAAAGAAGAATTCCATGTCTATCAAACTGGTTTTCAGAATTTTAGAATATCGAATTTTTTTTTAAGATATAAGTATAAGTAATAATAAAAAAAAAATAGAATTTAAAAAAAAAAATCATCAAAAATCATTGTTTGTTTTATAATAATTTTGATAAGCAGGAAATCTTCTGCATATCATACTGTTCAAAATAAACCAAACAGATTCAAAATTGGTTAAAAAATAAGGAAGTAGTACTTTCAGAAGTATCAAAACTAGTTAAAAAAGTAATTCCGAGAAAACAGCTCCCAAAGTTTGACTACATTTACTCCTATAGCATTCCATTTCAAATTTTTGCTTAATAAGTTTTATAGATTTTTTCATGTAGTTTCCAAAAAAATAAACAGATCAAAAATTAGTTAATAATAAAAAAAGATACAGTACTTTGAATACAAGTATCCACAACATTTTTTCGAGGGTGCCCATTGAAATAATGGATATTGTTACCATATCATGTAATCTTTGTTCTAGCTGGCTCAAACTCTTCCACATGACCCAAGGGGTGGTTTGATATATGCGCTTTTTTTGTTTGACCGGAGTTTCCCCAGGAGGCCTAGTCTCCGGTACAGTACTGTACTGTACTGTATGTTCACTAGAAGCCACCAGGAACATAATCATCATCCTATTCTTTAGTTTTCTTTCTCTTTCTCCTGTGAACACTTTTCTTTGCAGAATTACTCAGACATTCTTCCTCTTGTAACTTGAGGCCTCGAGCAGCAGATAATCCCCCGAGGATCTTGCTGAGCAGGGAGCCAGCCTCGTACCCGGTGTTGTGCTCAAGCGCTGCCATCCTAAAAGCGAACTCTACTTTCATCCTTCCATGAAACTTGCCAACGCCTCCAAGTTTACTTCTCATCATAACTTTCCCTGACTTTCCTGATACAGGTTCAGCTAGTTTTTTTTTCAAAGCTCTCAGTCTTGTTCCCAGTCTTATAGAAACATGGTTTAGGCACTCTTCTTTTACAACTGGGTAGTCTGTTCCATAGGGGCCATCACCACTGTTCAAACTACAAACAGCTTTGTGAGCTGAAGAATCACCATCCCCTATGAAGACAACATACCTCAGCATATTTTCTAAAGATCTTTCCCACAATTTCACTGCTGCAGTGGACTCCATTTTCCCAGAAGACTCACTAAAGTTCTTGTGGCACACATGTTTACTTTTCCACTGAAGGTATTTTCCTCTATCTGTCCCGTCTTTCTTTAGTAGATTATTCCAGTATGTGCACGAATGACAGTACTTGCAGCAGGTGTAGCCATCTACTATATAACCTGTGTGTGCTTCAATGACTACTCCCACTCCCAATAAAGAGGAATGCCCACGGGTCATCCATGTACCGTCAAAACACACATCAATATTCAAAGTACCGTCTTCATCAGGTAAGATGTTGAGTTCACTTTCGTAATAATCAAATACAGCTTCAACAGTATGTTTACAGTATTCTTCAAACTTGATTTTTGCAAGGTCTTCTACTCTCTTTTCATACATAATAAATGAACCATGACTCATTAGTGATATGCCCAGAGAACTTGACAGAGACTGCATACCTGCATATCCAAGGTCATGCTGCATACAGTGATAAACTAAGAGCAGTGCATTCTGACCCACTGGCTTTCTGTGACCTTCCATTCTCACTGTTTCTTTTGTGTACTGGTACATAACATTTCCACACACTCCACACTCAAAAGAAAATTCTACATCAACAACTTGCTCTTTTCTGTTCACCATACACTGTCCACTACATATGTTGCACTTTATGAGCTGTACTATATCCTCCATTGCACTACTGTTTATTATGTCTTTTTTGTGGCTTACTGGGTTGGAAACTGCTAACTTACTTTCTAATAACCTTTTGCGAAGTGCAGCTGAGCTTTCTTGATATGAATCCTCAGTAGATGGAGCACTAGTAGACGGGGTAGATGGAGTAGACAGAGCACTAGTAGATGGGGTAGACAGAGGTGGTGGTGGTGGTGTGGCTAGCTGACTCGGTGGAGAGGTGGCGGCGTCCTCCTCACTTTCCTCTTCTCTTGCTTCTCTCCTCCTTACTCTAGACCCTTCCCTTACCTCCTGATGGAATGCTCTGGCCTTGCTAGACATGGAGACACTTCGACGAAGTCTTGCTCGGGAGAAACGAGGGAATATTTTTACAAGTTGCCACAACGCGATTTTAAAATTTTTACTATTACCAGTGTTTATATTTCGGTATTACAAACAACTTTTCTATATACCATTTGCTTAGCAAATGCGTTATAACACTATTTACCTCTTATAAGTGTAGTGACTGTCGTATTTTTCAGAGTCCAAAAATTTCGTAACATTGGCTTTTTCACACATTTCTTATTACAATAAGCTCTATTTCATCTTGTACTACAATATTTCTTAGTAGCATTTCCGTTATAAATGCGTTATAAGGCCACTCTCACGATTTCTAACTAATGTGTTTGTAAGTGAAAACAAATATGGCTGCCATTGGGCATTGAAATCAAAACATAGGTCAGCTGATCTATGAGCCCCACAGTGCGACCTGGTGGCACATTTTTTAACTTCAAGCCAAATCTAACCAATCAGTTTTTCACACAATTCTATCATCTCGTTATTGACCAATCATAGACCTACAACACGTGACTACGTCACTGAAACTTCAGTCTCTCCATTTATCTTGCCAGTACAACATTACTGTCTGTCTGTGGAGGAGGTATATCCTTGGCTCACCTGGTTAACTCACCTGGCTGCTTGGTTTTACGAATTTTTACTGGAGAAACACAGAAATTATACAAAAAAACACTTGTGCCTCTTATTGAAAAATAAATTAGTCCATGATCAGTTCTAATAACTGGTTTAAAGTGCTTTGAATATAAGGTCATCCAGTCCACCTACCACCAATACAACTTGCCAGAATACAACACTACCACCTACTCTTCAACTCCACAAGAACCAGTACCTTCCACATAATTTGCTTCCAATTAAGGTAAATTGGTGTATGAAACAAGGGGTCTGATTTGGTCTTCCTAATTCTATAACAAATTAATGTTCTGGTTAAGATCGAAGGATGCCAAGGTTAGGTCCCGAAGGATGCCATGATTTGGTCTCGAAGAATGCCAAGGTTAGGTCCCGAAGGATACCAAGGTTAGGTCCCGAAGGATACCAAGGTTAGGTCCCGAAGTATGCCATGGTTAGGTCCCAAAGTATGCCATGGTTAGGTTCCAAAGTATACCATGGTTAGGTTCCGAAGGATGACAGGGTTAGGTTCCGAAGGATGCCCCCTTCTAGGTTAGGTTAGGTCAGGTCAGGTAAGGTCTTTTTAATTCTGTAATATCTCGATGCTATGGTTAAGACCGAATGATGCCCGATCCAGGTTGGGTCAGAAAAAAGTTGGCTCGGGTTTTTAATTTTTCAATATTTATGCTCGTTGAAAACTGGAAAACCCGAGCCAAGTTTTGCCAAACTTGGCTCGGGTTTTCCAGTTTTCCAGATTTATGCTTGTTGAAAATTGGAAAACCCGAGCCAACTTTTTCCGAAACTTGGCTCGGGTTTTCCACTTTTTGACATTTATGGCATGTCATGAGTGCAATCTAGAATGGCAAATATACTATATTATGAGTTTTCCCCCCACCCAAAACCCCCGATTTCCCAGGCTCTCCCCCAAGATTGTTGGATGGGGGGGGAGGGGGGCTATCTCCAAAACGAAGCATTTCCTAAAGAAACGAAAGTCAACATCACTCAAATCACACTAAAACCTTCTAGGAATTATATATTTTTCCTATGAAATCCTGTTGTGGCAACTTGTAAAAATTTACCGAAACGAGGCATCTTGCAGGGTAAATCCAAACTTAAACAAAAGAGTTCTTCCTCACTCAGGCAGTGATAAATCTTCACGGCTGGTGCTGTGTGGCAAGGGAGTCACTTGCTGCCACCTCGCACGTCTCATCACAAGCCCAACATATCATACCACCCCCAGAACCATTTTGTTTTTTGATAAAGTAACACAAATTTTGAAAAACAAAATCTAAACAATATCTTGTCTACATGATATGGCAACACTCCCAGTCAGCTGGTCCCTTTAAATGGCGCGTAGGGCATTTAAACTTGCGATTTTGCGTATCTAGTCATACGTCTGGAAGAGCTGATGCCTCCAGCTAACTAAGGACGCTTATACCACAAACACGAATTTTTTTTTACCATATTTCGTATATGAATGCTGGACACCCCCCTTAAGGGGAGAGTATAGTGTTGGTAAATCTGGAGCAACTGATTCCTCCAAACTATTCCAAGCAACAGAACACCATTGCTTTTGTTCATCCGGTCCTTTTTCCTAGCATACTTTGGAGGAATCATGGCACTCCAATGTAACAAAAGTGAAGTACCCTCCTAACCTTAACTATATTATAATTTTCTCATTCTTCCCAGAACTCCCCGTGATGTGGACAATATAATTTAAGGGTTTTTGCGCCCCTTCTCACCTCTCTATCACCTACTTCTGGCGCTATATGACCTCGTTGTTGCAGCACCTAATATCAATCAATTAATCAATCAATCAATCAATCATTCTCCACAGGACTATCTTCTGTCCCTTCTACTGCCTGTCTACCAATGGCTGGGTGGACTGGAGGGTGGAGCAGGTGGAGTGGAGGTGGAGGTGGAGGTGGATGAGGTGCCACTACCCACTCAGCTGCTACGTGGTGAAGTGGTTTGGTGGGTGTGTCGACTCAACCACCCACAATGTGTCACCGCTGCTGTCAATCTCTACCGTAGTTGGATGGAACGACCCGATGATATGAAGTAATTAACACGACACTTTAATTGACTCTGTGATGTAGTCAGAAAATTGGAGGTATATGAGTCCTTCAAATATTGCCACGAAACACACACACACACACACCTACCGTATATGAAAGGAGCTTGTTTTGTGGCATTGTCAGGAGGAATCAGAAGCCACCAAGTCTCATACACGATCACAGGGTCCTTAATTAAGGGGATATAATTATAGCACATTGTTTTCAGTAGTAAATCTGGAGCAAATGATTCCTCCAAACTATTCCAGGCAACAGGATACCATTATTTTTCTTCATCTGGGTCTGTTCCCTGGTATTCTTTGAAGGAACCAAAACACTCCAATGTAACAAAAGAGAATTACCTACTTAATATTGAAGGGGCATGTTAGGAGAGGAGCCTTCTTCTTTACTATACTTTCCATCACTCTTGTCTACTGATAGAAGGGGCCTGTTATATTGGGGAGGGGCCTTTTTCTTTACTATACTTTCCTTCACCCCTCGTATAATGGATAGCTCAGTAAAACAAAACAGCCTCGCAATGACCACTACGGCTGTTGCTGTCTGAAGTCCTTTGTATTCCTTTTGGTAAAGTTGTGGACAAAGTACAGGGTAGATTTCACAGTGGTATTAGTTTGTTAGCTTCCCAACCAACCACACTTGTAACGCTTCATTATTTTCCAAAAGCTGAGTATCCACATTCACAAAATCTATCCAACAGTTAGATAATGATGATCACTGGATAGTGATAATTAATTAATTCACCCATAAGTCATTTACAAGGCCATGATTCTTTTGTTTGCATGCTTACAAACCACTACCAACCACTGTGGAATTGGTACACAGACACAAGCACTAATAAGTATTCATGTGTGCTTCGAATACCTAGAGACAGTACCGTAAATAAATGCACAATAAAATCTCCAATGGAATTACTTCGTTGCTGGTGAATTGATGGACTGTTCAAAGCTTCAACCAAAGCTGTTTACTTATTAGTTCTCGTGTCTGTACAATACGTAATGAATATAAAAAATATATAATAATAATAATGAAAAGTTAGAATGCCAGAGACGTGAAAAAACATAATTAGTGCTCGTGTCTGTACGTAATGATTATAAACAAAATATAATAATAATAATGAAAAGTTTGAATGCCAGAGACGTGATAAACTTAATGGTTGGTATGTTTTCTTCATCATCATCATCATCACTGGATTGTTAAAGATGTACAGTTGGAGGTAAAAGTTGTGTAGCCTCACTCGTCGCTGATTGAAGGAAACACACACACACACACACACAACATTACAATATCCATGCATGGGACAAATTATAATGTAAACTTGACTGGTCTTTCAGTTTACGAGTCTATGATGCTTATATTTCGACACTGTAACCCATCTTCTTTACATTCCATATCCACTAGTTCCTCCCCTTCCTTTCCTCCTCTTCCTTTCCTCTCCAGTACCTCATAACTTGGTAGATGTGGCCACACGACTCTTGCCGCCGTCTGTACAGTGGTGGACATAAGTTCCAATACACATATTGATAACTCAAACAAATTACTGACTAATGTGATCACTTGCAGATAATTATGATGTTATGGTTTTGAATAGTGAGTAACTCTGTATGTGTGCGTGTTTTTTTTTTCTTTCTTTAAAGGTGAGTAACTGCTTGTAGTAAATTAGAAGATGGTACTTAATTAATCTACTTATTGCAAAGCTTCTCAGCTAACGAACAGAGGGAAGCTGTGTGTGTGTGTGTGTGTAGCTAACGAACAGAGGGAAGCTGTCAAACATTTGCACGAGTCAACCCCAATGGTGATGATTATTATTGTCCATGACTGTATGATGTGTGGTTATCAACTTACAGATTGGTGTCCGGCAACGTGCTTGGGGCTGTGGGATGTACAGCGGTGAGGGAGGGAGGCGAGGCAGAGTGGGTGTTTGCCTGGAAGCAGCAAGATTACCTTCAGGACGCCCTCTCTTGTACACGTGAGATCTGGCTACTGGCGAGGTGAGGGAACTAAACTGATCAACCAACCTGTATGTATATTCTTACCATATCAATGCTTTGCCATACATACATACATACAGGGATGAAATATGATGGGGAAAAGTTGTAGCACAAGACTTAATTATAGTGTCAAACCCATCATGCCTTAAGGACCCTGTGAACGTGTCCTCTTAAGAATTGTGGACTTCTGATTTCTCCTGACGATACCACGAAACAAGCTTTTTCCATATAGTTGGTGTTTCGTGGCGATATTTGAAGGACTCGTTTATCTCCAATGTTCTGACTACATCACAGGGGTCCCTTAAGAACCCCCGTGATGTAGTGAGAAAATTGTAGGTTAGCGAGTCCTTCAAACATTGCCACGAGACACCACCTACATACAAGGAGCTTGTTTCGTTGCATAGTCCGGAGGAATCAGAAGTCACCAGTCTCATACACTATCACAGGGTCCCTTAAGGATGATTGAGCAAAAAATTACTTTACAAGTTTATTTATATATTTATTAATTATTTATGTCCCGACTCTGTACATATATATATATATGTCACGCTCAATGTGGATAATTGCCTAATGTGAACATTAGGCAGAGAAATTGCCTAATGTTCACATTAAGCAATCAATTTGCACAATGTTTACAATAGGCAAATTTCTTGCTTAATATTAACTTTAGGCAAGACTTTCAGATTAGGCAATGGTATTTTGCCTGATGTGAATACGAGTTTGTAAAGGCAAAGCCCTCCATCACGGTTTTAGCATAGTTTGCCCAGGTTAGGTCCCGGTAGTCTGATGCAGTCTAGGTTAGGTTAGGTTAGGTTGGGTTGGGTTGTTAGGTTAGGTCAGGTCAGGTTAGGTTAGGTTAGGTCAGGTTAGGTTAGGTTAGGTCAGGTTAGGTTAGGTTAGGTCAGGTCAGGTAAGGTAAGGTCAGGCTAATTTCAAAATGCCCCATTTGAATATGCCCTGTCTTGGAAATGGGGCATTTGCGGAGAAAATGCCATAGAAGAAAATAGTCTTAGAATGGTCTATATAAGTGGGTAAATTCTAATAATTTTTGTGAGTATTGTAATAAACTGATAATCTTAAAACTTTTTATTCTCCACACAGAGCGTATCATAATGTAAACATTAGGCAATTTTGTTTACATTGGGCAAAATTGAGCTGCATAATGTGAACATTAGGCATTTTTTTGCCTAATGTTGACAATATGTAAACATTGAGCAAGTAGCTTGCCTGATGTGAACATTAGGCAATTTTCTGCCTAATGTTCACATTAGGCAATTATCCACATTGAGCATGACATATATATGCTTCATTAAACCCGTTATCGAGGTCCAGGTCGATCAACACACACACACACACACACACACACACATACACACGTCAAGACTTCCAAACTGACACCCGACCTTGAGGTTATGAGTCCAGCACTCTCACCACTCACCATCTCTCCTCACTCACACTAACCACTCACCATCTCTCCTCACTCACACTAACCACTCACCACCTCACCTTTAGTCTTCACTCATGTGCCAACACGTGGTGTTTAAACATTAAATATTCACCTCAAAGGGAGATTCTTTGTTGGTGAATTTCAAGGTCTTTGATTCCTCCAAACTATGCCACTAAACAGATCTCCTATTGATACCATTGAGGGCGTCTGTTTTCTGGCATAGTTAGGAGAAATCAGTGGTCCTCCAATTTAGCAACAAGAGAATCTCCCCTTAATCTTCCCTCCCTTCCTCATCTCTTCTATCTCCTTTCCCTTCCTCAGGTACCTGGACGGGGCCTTCAACTCTTCGTCAGGTATCCCTCGTCAGGATGCCGACACCACCTTCAGGAACATTGCCCGTGAGCCGCTGGGGGCACTACTGGCTTGGGACTACCTTAGGGCACACTGGCCCCACATCTCACAGTAGTAAGTTAATTAAGGGACCCATGCAGGAGATAATTGAGTCCTTCAAATATTGTCACGAAACACACTACACCATCTACTGTATATGGAAGGAGCTTGTTGTTTCGTGGCAATGTTTGAAGGACTCGCTGACCTCCAATTTCCTGACTACATCATGGGGGTCTTTAATTAAGGGGAGATTTTCTTGTTGTGATAAAAATTCCTCCTCATTCCTTCAAACTATGCCATGAAACAGACGCCCTCGGTTGTATGTACTAATAGGGGAGCTGTTGTTTCGTGGCATAGTTAGGAGGAATCAGGGCCTGTATTCACAAAGCAAAGTTCACTCTACGAAATCATAATAAGAGCTCATACAAATAGAATAACAAAACCATTCACTGCTACGAAATCATAATACCAGCTCATACAAATAGAATAACAAAACAATTCACTGCTACGAAATGAGCCTGAAACACTATGATGAGGTCAGTATTGCCAACATACACGAACAAGTCCAAACTCTAAGAAGATGTTTTGTGAATACCGGACCAGTAAGTAGCCTTCCAATTCACCAACAAGAGAATCTCCCTTTTAAGGACCCTGTGATCGTGTATAAAAATTGGAGGCTTTTGATTCCTCCTGACCATGACACGAAACAAGCTCCTTCCATATTATACAGTAGGTGTGTGTGTGTTTCGTGGCAATATTTGAAGGACTCATTTTTCTTTAATGTTATTAATGTTTTGTACTACAGCATTGGGACAACATTCTTCGCCCTACCCAGAATGGTCCAAGATGTTACAATGTCCTTCAATACACCCCAGCAACTACACGAGGTGAGTGAATGACCTGTGATATTATTGTGTACTGACCTCTCTTGACCTAACAATCTTAAGGGGGTGCGGGAGTAGGGGACAGGCTTGGGGGGAGGGTGCGGGAATTGGGGGACAGGCTTGGGGTGGGTAGAAAGCCTGTTCCCTATTCCCGCACCCCCCTAACCCCCCCCCCCAAGCCTGTCCCCCTACTCCCGCACCCCCCAAGCCTGTCCCCTACTCCCGCACCCCCCTAACCCCCCCAAGCCTGTCCCCCTACTCCCGCACCCCCCAAAACCCCCCCAAGCCTGTCCCCTACTCCCGCACCCCCCTAACCCCCCCCCAAGCCTGTCCCCATATTCCCGCACCCCCTTAACAACTACACGAGGTGATATAATTGTGTACTGACCTCTCTTGACCATTCTTGACCTGCTTGACCATTATATAAAGCCTTCTCTTACCGTTTAGTGACCTCTATCGACTTCTCCTGACCTTTATTGACCTATCTTTTTTTTGTGAATTGGAATGTCTGTGATTCCTCCAAATTATGCCAGGAAACAGACACCCGTTGTGTTACTTTATTGGGGATCAGTTTCCTGGCATAGTTTGGAGGAATCAGTAGCCTTCCAATTTACCAACAAAAGAATTTCCCACTAAGTTTATATCACATTTTCTTGACCTTCCTTGACCTTTCTTGACCATTATTAGCCTCTCTTGACCTTCCTTGACCATTATTAGCCTCTCTTGACCTTCCTGAAATATTATTACCCTCATTGACCTTTTTTGAAGATCCACTCTTGATCTCTCTTGAATATTATTACCTTCAATAGACGTTGCTTGACCTTACCCTCACGTGACCTTGCTTCCAGCTTGAGGAGTTCGAGGGTCAGTACAGTGATGGGGGAGGACTGGTGACAGCTGGGATGGCGGTGACCCAGGCTATTGAGTCCACCCATAACAATATAGCCTGGATACAACAACATCGGCAGGAAATAGTTGACCTTCTCTCCACTAAGGGCTTCTCTTCACACCTGGCTCACCTGTAGTATAACCTGTCTGTTGGTGGTGAAGGAGAAAGTACTATTACTGTAACCTGTCTGCTGGGGGTGGTGAAGGAGAAGGTACTATTACTATAACCTGTCTGTTGTGGGTGATGAAGGAGAAGGTACTATTACTATAACCTGTCTGTTGTGGGTGGTGAAGGAGAAGGTACTATTACTATAACCTGTCTGCTGGGGGTGGTGAAGGAGAAGGTACTATTACTATAACCTGTCTGTTGGGGGTGGTGAAGAAGGTACTATTACTATAACCTGTCTGCTGGGGGTGGTGAAGGAAGAGGTTGTACACTTGCACCCACTACTTCTTGTACATTAAGGACCCACGTGATGTAGTCAGAAAATTGAAGGTAGGTGAGTCCTTTTAACACTGCCATGAAACACCACCTACATTAAAGGAGCATATGTTTCGTGGCATAGTCAGGAGGAATCAGAAGCCACCAGCTCACAGGGTCCTTATTTATATACCTATCTGATTAAACAAAAACAAAACTATTAAGGGACCCTGTGATGTAAACAGAAAATTGGAGGTAGACGAGTCCTTGAATTATTGCCACGAAACACACACACCTATAGGGATGGAGCTTGTTTCGTGGCATCGTCATGAGGAATCAGAAGCCTCCAATTCTCATACAAGATCACAGGGCCTTTAAGTTGGCAAGCTATTACTGTTTTTAAATATATATAGACATGTTTGTTTGTTTGTTTTGGTAAAGCATCCTTAACTTATAATTTTGTTCTTAAGGACCCCCTAGCTGATGTAGTCAGAAAATTAGAGGTTGGTGAGTCCTTCAAATATTGCCAAGAAACACACACCTACTGTATATGGAAGGAGCTTGTTTCGTGGCATATTCAGGAGGAATCAAAAGCCACCAGGTTTCATACATGATCACAGGGTCCTTGAGGGTTTGTTCATGGCAAGGACTAATACGACCATTCACTGCTTCGAAATGAATCCGAAACACTATGATGAAGTCAGTATTGCAAACACACGAACTCTGAATAGTGAATACCGGCTGCATTAGTACGAAGTGAATACTGACTTGACCCTATAGAGTAGAGTAGATTAGGTTAGGTTAGGTAAAAGAAGTTTGACGTAAAATGAGCTGGGAAAGGCAATGAGAGTATGATTTTTTTTTACATGCACCTCTAAGAGCAGCAAAGGGTCCATCCAATATACTACAGTTGGAGGACAGACCACTCTTACGGGAGTTTTGGTGGTAGTGGTACAGCAGAGCCACCTAGCGACTAATAGGAATCACTAACACGTGGCGCCTTTACTTACACAGGAGCGGTGGGAGTTCATTAATTGTTTTTGTTTGCTGAAGTTAATTTTGTGACTGAAATGGGGACTACTGGCTGATCAACAATAAACTGTTTCACCAACTCTTAAGTGGAATAAGGACATATCAATTTTTCGCTTTTCAAAAGATCCTGAAACGAGAGTTTTTACATAACTTAGTAAGTTACGGAGTACAGATTTGACTTATTGTGATAGTTATACAGTATTAATTTGATATTAACTGGGGTTAGATAATGATACCTTATCATTTCCATTTTCCTAAGTACTGTACTGTAGTCTGTATATCTATTTGATCATGTTAGGATGGAGTATCTATATTACATTTATATTTTTCTTATACCCAGACTGAAAGTATGGTTTCAAGCTTGCAGACAACAAGATATATTGAAAGTGACTCCTGATTTTTCTAACCTTTCAAGCTAAGAAAGAAAGCAGGAAATTATTGATTCTTAAAAACATGTAACCGCTCCTCATAGCAAAGTTATAATGCTCTCAGTTTTGTAGTTTTAATTAAGTATATGCTCTATAATATCTGTATGGTTGTCCTTTTCTTCAATTATACATCAGAATACTATTGAGAAACAATTAATATTGTAGATATCATAAACAGGTAATAATTACTCATTTTAGATATTATGTATGAATGTTATAAAAGTATGAATTTATGCTTTAGTAATAGGTCTTTCTGTCGTTGATATTAGAAATGTATAATTTATTATGTAATTTGCCCTTAATACATCCACCAAGTAAGTTTTGTTTTTGTTTTTTATTCTCAAGCACATGTAAAGGTAACCGTCTTGTTCTCACAGCAAGTAAGAATATAGGAAACAAGAATGTTCTAACATAGTGGTGGTGGTGGTGGTGGTGGTAACAGTGTTGTAATTATAGCTCATTGCTTTATAATTTTAAGAATAAACTATATGTATGTATTTTTTTTTCTTTTACATCAAAATATTATTGAGAAACATAATTATAGAGGTCATAAACAGGTAAGAATAATCGCACATTGGAGTTACTGTATGTAAATGGTAGGTATGGATTTTAAGCAATATATTAGGGCTTTGTTATAGATATTATAGTAATTTATTATGTAATATGACAACAATGAATGTAATTATTATTCATATAGCTAAATAATTAGTATCAAAGGTCCTGTGCGTTACTAGTAAAGAAAATCAGACTTAAAAATTAATCAGGATAAAGGGAAGCAGATGAGAGCGGGAGTGTTGATTCCCCATGGCCGCTAGAGGCGCCACCGTCTCAGACAGCCATAACCACCACACCAAATTAATATTGAGTAGCCTATTCTTCTCCCAGTACTAGAATCGTTGTTGTATTCCTTTTAATAAACAAATAATGTACACCGTCCTCTGGTTCCAACATGGAGGGTTGGGGGTGATTGCTACCAGCTCATCTCCTCAAAATGTCGTCAATATAAGGTAATTATTAGCTTTATTCTGTTCACCATTACTAATAGATAAAGTTCATTGATGAGTGCAGCCCTTTAACCTAACAGAATACTTAGGGAAATATAAAATAGACAAGAAAATAAATAGATATTATTTTACTAACGCCTCCTATCTCTCTCACTCTCAAATATGATGGCTAGTGTTTATTTTTCGTATTATCGTATCGTTTTTGTGATGAATATAAGCTTAAGTAGAGTTGACCATGACTAAGACTCCATTCAAAGGCAAGATTGGAAGTAATTAAACAGCTGATCACCTGCCTAGGGCGCCATATGACCTCGCTGTTGCGGCACCTAACTTCAATCAATCCTGTATTTTGATAAACCGAATCCGTTTATAACTATCGTATAGGATATATTTTGGATGTTAAGGACTCTGTGATCATGTATGAGAATTGGAGGCTTCTGATTCCTCCTGTCCATGCCACGAATGTTAATGTGTGTGTTTCATGGCAATATTTGAAACACTCGTTAAACTCCAATTTTCTAACTACTTCACAGGGTCCCTTAATTAAGGTAGAGACACAGTGTTGGTGGTAAATCTGGAGTAACAAATTCCTACAAACTATTCAAAGCAACAACGGACTACCATATTATATTTTTTTCATTTGGTCCTTTTGTTTCCTAACATGCTTTGGAGGAATCAAGGCGCTCCAATGTACCAAAAGTGTATTCTATCCCCATAAATTAACTCCATTTTCAAGTAATACTTTTAACCCTTAATTCGTAGTGTAGTAACTCAGGAGCACCGTGGGTGTAGCTTTCATCCGACAGTACAGTTTTTAAATTTGCGCTGTCCCTAATTTAAGCCTCGCCCACAGTTATTGACATTTCCCTGATTTGTAAAGCATTGTATCTTGTTATCTAATAATGCAGATTTTGTTAAATCAATTAACAAGGCTGAGATAATGTCCATACGGAAAATTATGCAAAGAAATTAAACTTAAACTGGTTTATTAAACTAGACAAATATATATAACTGTAATCAGTCTCCCTCTCCCTCCACTTACCTTACATACATACATACATATTACTTTAGTGTGACATACATACATATTATTCTAGTGTGACATATATACATACATATTCTAGTGTGATATACATACATATTATTCTAGTGTGATATACATACATATTACTCTAGTGTGACATACATACATACATATTATTCTAGTGTGACATACATACATACATACTACTCTAGTGTGACATACATACATACATATTACTCTAGTGTGACATACATACATACATATTATTCTAGTGACATACATACATATTATTCTAGTGTGACATACATATATATTATTCTAGTGTGACATACATACATATTACTCTAGTGTGACATGCATACATACACACATATTACTCTAGTGTGACATACATACTGAACAATATGAACATAAAATACTGATCATGATAGAGATTAAGTACGTTGTATATATATATTATAAGAAGGTGACTGTGGATGAGTGCCAACGATAGTTTTGTTTATCTAACTCATTTCACCTTTTAACCGAAATGTATTTAAATTTAATCAGCCATTCACTGATATTTCGGTTAAAGAAATATTTATTCATATATTGTGAGTCACTATAATGTAGTTAATATACCATATCATCAATGAAAGACCGAATAAATGAAATAATATCTTACCCTGGCATAAGCTAACAGGCTGGCGGGTTGAGGGGAAGGGCAACCTATCATGGCCGCCAACCCACTTCCGGTGGCGACACGCCAGGGGGGCTGTCGCGCGCTCTATGTGTATAGCTCTGTGGTTATAACTGATAACTGTCCGACACTCCGACTCACGGACAGTGCAGTGTTGCCACTTTCGACTCGGGCTCCACCCACAAAGGCAGCCCATTTCACCCACAAAAAATCCACAGATATTTATAGTATACCCACAAATGTTTGCATATTATTTACTGTAATCAGTAAACAGTTTACGAAATTTTTGGACAACTAATATAATTTTAACTCAGATACAGTGCATGGGTTTTGATGGTGTAATGGTTATCACACTCGCCTCGCAAGCGAGAGATCCCAGGTTCGTGTACTTGTTGGACAATTTACGCAGCACCTTATGTCCCTGTTCACCCTAGCAGTAAGTAGGTACCCGGCTGTAATGACCAACACCATGAGTCAATAGGCATAAAGCCCTAAATATTACAGAAAAAAAAAATATATATATATGAAGAATTAATTAACAGTTTTATTCCCCCCAGCCTACGTACCGAGTTACATGACCTAATATGGCCTAGTTTGGGTGGAATTCCAATGATAATAATTTCCGGAATGCGTCAATATATGCATAAATTTATTTACTACATATATGGCTCCCTGACTGTCTCGTTGTATACGATGGTGTGGTACCAGTACGATGGCTCCATGGACAAACAGTACCACACCATCGTACACACACACACCTATATGGAAGGAGCTTGTTTGTTTCGTGGCATGGTGAGGAGGAATCAGAAGCCTCCAATTTTCATGCACGATCACAGGGTCCTTTAAGGGGAAATTCTCTTGTGGGTGAATTGGAAGGCTACTGATTCCTCCAAACTATACCAGAAAACAAACACACAGACACGCTCAGTGGTACTAATAAAGGATATGTTGTTTCGTGGCATAGTTTGGAGGAATCACACACCTTCAGACTCACCAACAGTAGTAATATCAGGGTTAATGTTGATAAAGTCTACGGTCATTGCTACCCACGTTTCAGTATGTTAATAAATATTGAAGGAAGATGAATGAGAAAAGCCTGATAGGGAGGGCAGTGCCACCCTTTGCCCTCCCATTATGGATGAGCCTGTTTATGTTCAGGAAAATTGAACCCATTCACCTACTAGAATCCGTCCAGAGAAGGTGGACTAAACAGATAACAGGTTTAGGAGATTTGCCCTATGACGAGCGCCTACACAGACTTGACTTATACTTTGTCACTCAAAATCATTAATTATTGGAATTTCTGCTCAAAACTTCTACAGATTATTAAGGGCACTAGGTAGACTGTATACAGTGAATTTTATACTGATTCATTCATTTGTCTTTTTTTCAACGAATTTTTCTGAAATATTAACACTTTTTTATCAATTTTTGATGCACCATTATGCAGCTATCCCTTATGGGAAGTGGTTTATATTTTTTTGCCTGGTTATGTAGAATAAGAGCAAGATATAACACTATAGGAATTTACATTAGTTATATTTATATTGTTATGAATATTTTATTGAAGATTAATATTTTTATGCTTTTTTGTTGCATAAATGCATGCCATGCAAGTTCAAGGTATCACAGGAGGTTTTCTGGAGTTCATTTTGTTCTTTAATGTTTCCCCTTTAAAATGAGACCTTGTGCATTTAATTCTGTTTATAAATAATGGAGATATGTCAGTTTAAATCATGAAAAACCTACTTTTGAGAAAACGCCTGTCGAAGTGTTTTCAGATCTTCACTGCAGTCTGTATCAAATATTACCAATAATAGCATGTGGGTAACTGATCTTTACTTTAACTTGACCATAATTCTGCATCAAAAGCAATAAATTTGGGTCTTTACCGGTTATACAACCTCACCGCTGGGGCATTCCCGAAATGCTGCGTCATCGGATTGGGTTTTATATTGACCAGCGATGGACCCCTTCCCTCACCTCGGCAGTATTTCTAGCCAGTTGTGGACTTAATATGCACCTGAAGCATAATGGGGGTCTGCCAGCTGAGTCCTCCTCCTCTTTGGCTTTGATATTATGATCTCTTCCCTCTTCTTCAATATGTTCATCATGGTGAGGGACCTCCCAATCGAGAGCGCTTCACACAAGTTGCCCTTCTCATAACCCTTGTTGTATATCAGGCAAGACTGTGCCACAGCAAAATCCAAGATTCCCTTACTTACACTGATTACTTTGGGGCACAGGGTCCAGATTCTGCTGTGAAGACTTTTCTTGACATGATTCTTGCATTCTTCCTTTATAATGGGATGTTCATCTCCATAAGGTCCGTGTTTGTCGTTCAAACTGATGACGGCCTTGTGAGCACTACTGTCTCCATCTCCAATGAAAGTGGTGTACCGTAGGTTCTTGAGTACTGTACTTTTCCTCCACATCTCTACAGCTGCCTCAGCTTCCATTGCACCTGACGACTTACTGAAATTTAGCATACAGTTTTCTTTATGTTTATCAGACCAAGACTTGTATCTATCCTCACTGATTTTTTTTTTGTCCTTTTTTGTTTGCATGCTTTTACAACTCTGGCATGTTTTTGACAGTACATGCTTATCAATGACAATCCCTGTATGGCCATCAATTACCATACCACAGCCCAGACATGAGTTATGTCCTCTTGTATGCCAGGAACCATCAAAAGATACATCAATATCCAAAATACCCTGGTCATCTGGCAGTCTCTGAAGCTCCTCCTTGTAATACTTGAATATTACTTCCACACTCTCATCTAAATGCTTGGATAGTTCTTCATTGGCTGTATTTATTATATGCCATTTGTATCTGTTGTAAGTTACTTTGGTCATAGGTTTTATCCCCAGAAAACTGTATATCCCCTCTAGGCTTCTGTAGCCCTGCCCCCTCAACATGCAGGAGTAAACTGCCCTGATTATCTGAGGATTAAATCTATGCTGCCCTGTGTTTACTCGTTGTACTGTGCTATTATATATGTTAGCTTTGCATACATAACAGTACAAAGACATGTCTGGGTCTATAGCACTCCCTTTGGCCTTGGGCACTAGTGTTGCCTCGTTACACTCGGGACATAAACAAACAGAAAACATTTCAGCCAACTTTGTTTTCAGTACTACTAAATTATCTCCATTCACTACTTCATCATCATCTTCTACTTTTACCTTATCAAATAACCTTTTCCTCTTGTCTGCGCTCGACAAACTTGAAGGAGTGGTGGAGGTGGTGGTGGTGGTGGAGGTAGATGCGGGAGAAGAAACATCTGGTGGCTGGTGGCATCGGTCTGGGAGAATCTCTGACTCGTTCTCTTCCTCATTTTTCCGCTTCCTCATTACTTCAATTCTCTTCTGCAACATCTTCTGGTAATGTTTCTTGATGGTTTCACGACGCTGCTTCACTTTCTTGCTTACACCACCCATGATTTCACATGAAACTCGAGGCAGGGAGGGGAATATCACCAAACACTCCTCTCACCTTCGTAGCCAAGGGCCAACTGACTTGTGACGTCACTGACGTGGAGGTCCGGAGGAATGCGCCACCAGGCCATCAGCAGTGAGGTTGAGATGCCAGATATCGCTTTCCAACCAAAAATATCGCTAAAAAATGGGAAAAAATCGGTAAAAATCGGGGGAAAATAAACTACATCAGCTTTGTTTACATGTCAGTGATGCGCACGTGCTGGGACAAGACATTTAAGGGCCGCCTTCTTCGTTTTGATCTGATTCATTGCTATAAATTTTTTCATGGTCTGTCCCCGCTCCACCCATGGAGGTATAATATATATTATACCTCCATGGTTCCACCCGAATGATCTTTTCACTATGGCCCCTAACCGTGGCACTAGAGGCCACAATTTCAAAATTCAAGTCCAACACTGCAGAACAGACAGAAGAAAACGGTTCTTCTCCAATAGGGTGGTAGAGCTCTGCTGGAACACACTCGCAGAGAACACAGTGAATGCAAACACACTAATAAAATTGCACCATTTTTAAGAATAGACTGAAAACACATCTGTTGGCTGAGTGTTACGATATGGATTATAATTATTATGAGTATTACAAGTGATTATAGTGTTTAATAATATTGAGGGAGGCCCTGAGGAGCATCATCTGCTGGTAGAGCGGGGCATAGAATATCTTGCATAAAATATATTACAAACATTTTTATTAACAAGTAACAAGCATGGAGGTATACCTCCATGGTAAGAAATGTGGTGTGAATGCAAACCGTGTTTCCAGGTGCAGTGAAATATCCTTTCTCTGTTTTAGGGAATTTTGAAGTCCACACAGGGAAATTATATAAATAAAGTAAACAGTTTACGAAATTTTTGGACAACTAATATAATTTTAACTCGGATACTAAAAAGAGAAATTTCTACAAGACAAATTACCAAGAGACCGTTGATGTTCAAGAGTAAAAACAGGAAATTATTGAGGGAAAAAAGGAAAATTCTGATGTCAAAGTTAGGGAAATTTCACCAAGCAGACCTGGTAACACTGACTGAATGTAAACAAACAACAATAATAAAATGGCTTCCACCACCAGCACCTTGACGAAAATATTACTTTGTACTTCATGTCTGTTGAATATAGGTAAGTTAATTATGTAGTTTGTATAACATTAACTTTATAAGGGGTATAAAGATAATGTATAATAATGAATGAGAGAAGATAATGTATAATAATGAAGGAGAGAAGTGTAATACGGTAACGCCTTGTTTGTTATGTACCGTAACTTGTGGGTGTATAATGTTTTGTTTGTAATGAATGTGTGTACTGTAATGCCTTGTTTGTTATGTACCATTGTTGTTTTTATGGGTGTGTATTGTACTATTTGTAATGTATGTGTGTACTGTAATGCTATGTTTTGTACCGTAACTTAGTTGTGGGGGTTACCGAACTTACTTTCTTTACCCACTTATTTATACCATTCTAAGACACATTTCTTCTATGGCATTTTCTTCGGAAATGCCCCATTTCCAAGATAGGGCATATTCAAATTTTGAAATTAACCTTACCTTACCTGACCGTACCTAACCTAGACCACAGCAGACTACCGGGACCTAACCTGGGCAAACTATCAAGAATTAACCATGGTAAAGTGACCTCCTTCTGGCGCTATACGACCTCTCTGTTGCAGCGCCTAATATCAATCAATCATTCATTCAACCGTGGTAAAGTACCAGGAACTAACTGGGGCAAAATACTGGGACCTAGCCGGATCTGGCAACATTGCTACAAAATGGGGTACCCAAAATGGCAATAGTCTAACTTAGATAAATACCCTGCAATGCCTTGTTTGTTTTGTACTGTTGTTGTTGTGGGTGTGTAATGTCCTGTTTGTAATGAAAGTGAATGTGTGTACTTTAATGCCTTGTTTGTTATGAACTGTTATTTTTGTTATGGGTGTATAATGGGTATTTATCTAGACTATTGCTGTTTTGTAGCAGTGTTGCCAGATCCGGCTAGGTCCCATTATTTTGCCCCAGTTATATCCTGGTACTTTACCACGGTTATTTCCCGATAGTTTGCCCAGGTTAGGTCCTGGTAGTTTGCCCAGGTTAAGTCCTGGTAGTCTGATGCAGTCTAGGGGTGGGATCTTCAAAGCATCGTAACCGCAGTTATGATTCTCGTAGCGCCATATTTGCTCGTAAGTTTCTCATAACCGCTACGATCGTATCTTCAAAGCCTCGTAAGGGAGTTTCCGTCCGCCATTATGCGCCATATTTGCTCGTAGCGCTACGAGAACTGAAAAGCACCCTTTAGGCTGATAGCAGGGTCGCGTAGTCGATAAACAACCCGTAAATAGTGAGATTTGATTTTATTTACACTTGGCGCGGCCGACACAGGCGACATAATGGTTGTTGTTGTTGTCACTTATCGGTAAATATAAACAAGAGGAGGGGATTCAGTGAGCAGCTTAAGAGAATGGAGCTGCAAGTGTCAATTTAAACTGATGCACTGTGAAATAGAAAGTTACAAATACTTTTTTTGTGTATCATTACTTTTGGAGTGTTTAAGAATAATAGGATATTATGGTGACTTACTAATTGCAGGAAAGTGGCTTCCAGTTACCTGCAAACAAAGCAGAAATTCTTCATTGCATAGTTAGACCTAACTTAATCCATGTAGTATGAGTCTTTAATCCATAGTCCTTTGCATGAAGTGGATATTTTTAAGGTTAATAAACTTTCTTTATGATTGATTGACTTTCTAATGAAAATATTACAAGCACATTAATGTGATGTGTGAGCTGGTAACATTTAAATAACTGGAATTATATACCTACTGATATATACTGGAGATGTGTAAAAGGTTGACCATATTCCCGAATCTAAAGACAAAAATATGTCTCAGAATTAACTAATGCAAATATTATCATGTTGTAAAAGTCTCAATAACATGTACCGTACATGAACCTTTCCAACCAATTCAATTAATCTTATTGAACAGTATAATTTAATACATAATTTTCACCTGTTCTCATATTACATAAGACTTGTATTTTTCTAAAATAAATGCTTTTCAACAGCATGTAACAAATATGTGACTGGTATTGGTTTTTCTAAATGTTTTAATTATAGACTATAAAAAAACCTACATTTTATTTACATATGACACCTGTAAAGTTTACAGAAATCCATGATACCTCCCTAGCTATTTGTACTATTAGTTTCCTGCATTATCACAGTTCATTACATTATATATACCAGAGTAAAAACCTGCAAATTTATGATATTGGAAAGCTGTTTGAACTCATGTACTTTCCAACAATGACTGAAAACAAAAAAACACCAATTCCTTAATGACTACAGTACTTGTTTGGCACTCTTCACATTGCTTGGACATATCACAAATATGGCAGAGAAATTATTAAAATACAATAAGATTAAAGCCACAGTACGGCATAAGTATATCCTTATAGTTAATCTTCGAACCTTGATGTAAATAAAACTAAGACATTAATATTATTAGCCAAAGATAAGAATGCATGAAAAAAAAGTTGATTTTACTCAAAGAATAATAAATCTAACATGAAATGTGAATGTTAAAAGCTATAATTGAAAGACAAAATATATAATGAAAATAAATAATGTAATTTCTTAAAAAACATAAGCAGAAGTTAACAATAATTTAGATTGAAACCTACACACAAACCACACAACTAAAAACATACTTGCACACTAATAACTCTGTCACAAAATATAACCCAACTTAAACCACACTAATCATTAAAAAAAAAAAATCACACACACACAACAAAACACACTTGAAAACAAATCACCTTTTCTCGATAGCCTTTTTAATGTTCACCAAAGTTTCTGATATTGTGGCTATATTTTCTGCAAGATCCATCAAAATATCCCTTATAGTCTTATGGACAACTAGTATATCTGGAGCTAGCGTAGCTTCCAGATGAGCTGTCACACCTCCAGCTGACCTAGAGGAAGGGCGACTTGAGGCTACAGAGCTGTGGTACGAATGCTCCTCACTTGGTGGTAGGTTTTACCAGCTTCGGCAAGCTGTCGCCAGTCAAAACTTCACAGTCTTCCACTGTAACTGGCCCGAAGTCCTGCCAACTTGGCCCAGGTCTAGGTGAAGGGGCCCTTGATGGCAGTCCTGGGTCATCCACATCACCTTATTATGAAATTATGAAAATTAGCAACTTTCATATAATTTTAGAGAAATATTAAGGATTATCGTTATGAATTAATATTGTAAAGTCACTCTTAAAGAAAGCAGTATATAATTAGTCATACATATAAGTACAGCAGCAGTACTGCAATTTTTACTTGGTTAAAGTACTCATATGATACATATGGAATCTAACAAAGCATCACAAATTTAGTTTTGATTAACATGGCTCCAATTTTTTCGACTACATGAACTGCTAACAGGAGTTATTTATATGATACACAAAATGTATAAATCACTATGTACTTGACTCCTGTATATTGGGTCATCACTGTACATGTACCGTATTTACTGAAGGTATGGATATATGAGAACATCTTGTATATTTGTTCCTAGGACTAAGGCCTTATGATTTGCACTGTTTAACTTTGAATGGAATTGAGAGGTAATGCTGCTCAAAATGTATGTTTTATATATATAAACTCTCAATGTAATTACTTCACATAGTGCCAATGAGGGAAGATTTCCATATTACTAGCCTAGATGAACAGCAGGATATTTTTTACTGTTATATACTGTACATACTGCCTGGGTCTTGGAGTCCACAGAAATACCCGACACTTGCACTTCTTTAATGACTTGAGCCATAGCCTCTTCTATGTGGGTGAATGTCTTTGTGTCACTAGTGTCACCACCTGAAATATAACGAAAAATGGTACATAATTCAATAACAAAGCAGAACCAAGCAGAATAAATTACAATACCTGCTGGTTATCGTATTAAAATGGTACTGTATTTAAATCAGGCAATGGACACTCCCCCCCCATCCTTCAACCAATGTGTGCCCATGCCAACAGCCGAATCCATAATATAAATAATGCTTATATAATTTATTTCCTTGATCTGTCTTTCAATAAAACTGTTTGAAGTCTTAGTTATTATATTGCACTTGCCAGATTTCACTACATATGGTATATTTCTGCCTGTTACTTGGTAATGGCAATCAACTGTACAGATTTTGAGATTAATATAGAAACTACTGTAGGTAGGTGTACAGGAAATAAAACAGTGACAGTAGAAGTTAAAATAATATAATGTCCTCCCAGTCAATGTCTTTGATTTATTTTCATGACAACCAGCTACCAGTAAACTATTTGTATCATGCTGTTCTTGATTTACAGTACGTAACCTAACCTATCTTAAACTAAACTAGCCAAACCTAACCTAACCAAAAATCTATATACAATATACCAGTGATTGGCGTGATATTAAAAATATACCCGGGGGGGGCAGCTGCCTTATCTCCACTGTTGTGTTAAATGTTTATCAACACAGTATAATAATTCACTTACCTGTCTTTTGCTGTTAATTCCTGTCTGATGTAACTTGGTGACTGTGTCATCTCTATCAGCTGGTGGTGAGACAATGTTTATTTGTTGACATTGTAATACTACGTTATGATTGGCTTACAGTACCAAGGACATATTGTTTCCTTCATTGTGATTGGGTGAGAGCCAGTCAGCTGGGTGGCGGGATGAACAAAACACACGGAACGAAACGGGCAGCGACGCTCACTACGAGGATATCATCGTGAGCTACGAGGGAGGTTATGAAGCTTTGGAGATACCAACTTATGATCCTCGTAAGCCACGATCAAATATGGCGGCTACGAGATAGTAAAGGTGATCGTAGCGCCACCAACTTACGATGCTTTGAAGATCCCACCCTAGGTTAGGTTAGGTAAGGTCAGGCTAATTTTTAAATGACCCATTTGAATATGCCCTATCTTGGAAAAGGGGCATTTCCAAAGAACATGCCATTGAAGAAAAGTGTCTTAGAATGTGATAAATTAGTGGGTAAAGAAGGTAAAAACATTGTAATACCAACTGGCAATAAAGTAGATATTTACCGTATAATGTACAGTACAAACGAGGGTTTATTTACTGTACACATTTATTACAAACAGTAACATTACACACCCAGAACAACAACAACAATAACAGCAGTACAAAACCAACAATTCTTTACTGTAACATAACATTACATGACAGGCTAACCACCAAACCAAATAACCTTATCCAAATTAAGGGGATAATATACTTTAGGTACATTGGAGTGCCTTGATTCCTCCAAAGTATGCCAGGAAACAACAACAGGACCAGATTAGCAATGATAATGGTGGTGGCCTGCTGTTGTGTGGAATAGTCTGTTGTTGTACTGTATTATTATTATTATTATCAGTATTATTATTATTATTACAGTAGTATTATTATTATATTCCAGACATTATCAGCACCAATGGGTTCCAAGTGACACTGGAGCCTCAAGACGTTCGTAAGTATGTCGGTGACTCCCTGAGGCTGATGTGTGCCGTGACCGACCACACTAATACACACCACCACGACCCACAAGTCAAATACATCTGGGTCATTCCGAGAAATGAGTAAGTCGTCATATATTTTATGTATCATTTATATCATTTACATGATATATGAACTCTGAAGTCTCCCTCCATTTTTTAGATACAAGCAAATTTCTTCTTCCTAAATATTTCACTGCATCTTCACCAGACATGGGCTAATGGTAATATGTAATTGTAATAGTAATTAATTGTTACAAGGTTTTCTAACTAATAGTGATAGATAACCGATAACCAAGGAATAGCAATAGTAATATAATAGATGACCACTACAGTAATGATAATAGTAATATAATAGAAAAATATTAATAGTAATAGAAACCCTGTAATAGACCCCAACTTTATACGTTGTCTTAGACTTCCTGAAACATTCAGATGTATTTCACTTAACTTACAGGCAAAGCCATACCGGTACTCAGTTTTTGTTTTCATCAACATTTCATGAATAGATGGATCAGAAACAATATCTTAATTTTTCATAAAAAAAAAAAACAGAATTAATGAAATTGTTTGGAATTAATTTGATGATATGGAGAGCATCTGCAAAAACAAGTATCTCTGTGTCAGCACATGAATTTTTTAATGATGTTGTTTTGGATGATACTGGGTCGATTTTATAGTGATTCCACACACGAAGGTTTGTTGGTCCTAAAGGCCGTAGACGAGAACATATTGTCGGGTCCCGATACCTGGGGTACGATGGCTATATGAAATGTATGGGCTTTATACCCCAAGCCTCGGGTATCGGAACCCAACCATATGTTCTTGTCCACCTCCCTGTGTCACACATCAAGGCAGGAGAAAGACTGTGTTTTGACTAGAGAGTGTGGCCAGGGTATATGAGGGTGCGTGATGTCACGATACAACCTTACTGAGCCCCAGGGACCAACCCCAGGTGTGCGCGAGCCAACCCATCTGTCATATGGATTCTGAGAAAGTGTGTGTATGTGTGTGTGTTTGCAGCGCTGGTTTGGTGGAGTTGACAGACACCCCCGGCGGTGGCTCCTCCATCCTCACCATCACCGACCTTCAGGAGACCGATGGAGGTAACTACTCCTGTCAGGCCCAAACCACGACAACAACGACGACAACACACAACACCTCCAGGGCCAGCGTGAGGATTGTCGTGTTGCCTCGTAAGTGCTGCGGACTGTTTTGGAGGACTCTAGACAAACACACAGACATACACACACACACACACACAGTACTTTTTAAGGAACCCTATGATGCATTCAGAAAAATGGAGGTAAATGAGTCCTTCAAATATTGCCACAAAACACACACACCTATATGGAAGGAGTTTGTTTCGTAGCATAGTCAGGAGGAATCAGAAGCGTCCAAACACGCTCCTATATAAAAGGAATTTGTTTCGTGACATGGTCAGGAGGAATCAGAAGCCTCCAATTTTCATGCATGATCACAGGGTCCTTAAAATGGAGTAATAAGATATACACTTCTTGTGGTATGCTTTGGAGTGTTTTGGTTCCTCCAAAGTATATATGCCAGGAAACAACAACAGGACCAGAAGGACGAAAATAGTGGTGGTGGCTTCCTGTTGCTTGGAATAGTTTGGAGGAATCATTTGCTCCAGATTTACCAACACCAACACTTTACTCTCCTCCACACAATATGTTATCCCTTATGAGTGGAGATTCGAAGGCTACCATTTCTTCCTAACTATACCAAAAAACAGACACCCTCAATGGTACTAACAGGGCATCTGTATTTCGTGGCATAGTTTGGAGGAATCGAGATACTCCAATGTACCAAAAGTTTATGTCTTTGTTTATGAGAAGGAAATTAGTTTTTACCTTTGAATATGACTTTGGGGGGCTTATAGATAGATAGTTTGATAAATAAATACTAAATGGATAGATAGACAGAAAGATAGATTGATAGATTATCCACTGGGGGTTTGTGGGTGTGTAATGTACAATGAGGTCCCTTTCACTCGTCATGGGCTTAACCTGGATCCGACACACCTCAGGACCAGAAAAAAATGGAAAAAACAGATGTGGCTCACAGGTAAGGGGTAAAAATGATAAACACATAAACTCGGCGGCAGGCATCACTTGCACCATGTGAAAGGGGCCTGAGGGTTTACTGTACACACGTTCATTACAAACAGTACAATACACACCCATAACAAATTAAGGTATTATAGGTATTACTGTTACATATATTCCAAGTGGTAATTTAACATACTGTTATTACTGTTATGTGTTAAATTATTGTTATTACTGTTATGTGTTAAATTATTGTTATCACTGTTATTACTGTTACAAATATTTCAGGTAGTGATTTAACACACTGTATTACTGTTACTACTGTTACACATATTCCAGGTGGTGATTTCTCGCACTGTGACGGTGACTCGTTCCGCTGCATCACCTCCGGTCACTGCATCAACAACAGGTACAAGTGTGATGGACGAGCAGACTGCCCCCGCGACGCCTCAGACGAAACTGAGCAACAATGCGGTCAGTCTCACCTTATATATATCCAAAATTATAAAGTGAATATAATTATTGATTTTTCCACATGTGTGTGTGTGTGTGTATAATCTTATATACTGTACCTTTTACCAAGCTCACTAATACACCAAGGAAAAAGATCTTGCTCACTTAAGGACCCTGTGATCTGTATGAGAATTGGATGCTGTGTCATGAATATACAATGCTGGACAATTCGAAAGGCGCGAGATGGCTTGTTGCTTATAACAAACAACTTGAGCGGGACAGATTAAAGGTGTATAAAATACGTGTTAATATAGCTACTTACTAAAATTAGTAGTTGATCCTCGATTTTTTTTTTTATCCGTTCAAGTCTGGTAGGGAGTGAATCTGCCAGGTGTTGAAGATATTCTGTGTTGATATTGTCCCAAATGTCTTGAATGCTGGCTTGGAGGCGGTCTCGGAGGTTATGCTTAATATTACGCCCACTAGTTTTCAATGGGATTTGAGTCGGGTAAGTTACTAGGCCAAGGTGTAAGAAGTGTTACATTGCAAAAACTGAACCAATTAATTATTAATTTTGCCGTATGACAAGGAGCACCATCTTGCATGAACACATCTGCACTACACTTTTGCATGCACTCATCCAGCTCATCTAAAATTAACTCATAATAATTTTCCTGGTTCATGCGAATGTTCTTTGGTAAAAAAACTAACTTTCCTTGACCATAGTATGAGAAGGAACTCCACACTCTTACTGAGTCTGGGTGTTTAATGGTGTGGGTGGTGTACCATGGGTCAAGGGCGTCACTTCCACGCCTATGATACACTTTGTTTCTCTGGTTATCTGTAACCTGAAATGTAGCCTCGTCAGACCACAAAATTTTCCGCCACTCTGTGCTTGGCAACAAAAGAAAGCCTCTTTTTCACGGCAAACACGGAAAACAATATATTACTCTTATTATAATTATAGCGTAACCTAACCTGACCTAACATAACATAACAAAACTAAACTTAACCTAGCAAAAGCCTAGCCTAACCTAACCTAATCTGACCTAACCCAACCTAACCTAGCAAGAACCTAATCTAACCTGAGCTGACCTGACCTGACCTAACTTGATCTGACCTAACCTAACCTAACTTGATCTGACCTGACCTAACCTAACCTAACCTAACATAACCACTATAACATAAACCTAACCTAATATGACCTAACCTGACATATCATAACCATTGTAACATAACATTTATAACAACAACCTAACCTAACCAGATCTGACCTAACCTAACCAAACTATTGTTACTTGCCTATGGTAACCGAACCCTAATCAAACAACAGGCCGCGAACCGTGCGCCGGGAAGCTGGGGTGTGACGACGGGCGTTGTTTGTCCCCACACCTGTGTTGTAGGGAGTTGGGACAGTCCCCACCCAACTGCACCATCAGATCAACCATAGTGTGCTGCCGACAACTCGTACACCCTGGTTAGTGAGTTGTAAATTGTGTTGTTTTTAATTGTACATACACCCTGGATATACAATGAATAAATACTTGTACTTGGATCCACCACTTACTTCATTACACTACACCCTGGATATACAATGAATAAATACTTGTACATCCGAGCTCGTAAATTCGCGACCGCATACTTAGATGTTTATGCCATTTGAGCTGGTAACTAACATTTATTTGGGGAGGAATCAGAGTAGGTTGAACATAGTAGAGGGGCATGATACAATCTTTCACCTATAATGACACCTTCCCCACACAGTGTTACCAGCTCAAATGACATAAACATTTGGGGACGTGGTCGCAAATTAACGAGCTCGAGTGTATTTGTATCCACCACTTACTTCATTACAGTACACCCTGGTGGATATACAATGAATAAATACTTGTATCCACCACTTCACATTAAAGGAAATATGTGATAAATTTAAACGTCATAATATCAATGGCCTACTGTATAATAATATAGCACTATTATTATTATTACTATTATTATTACCAGCAGTAGTTTTAGTAGTAGTAATATTATCATCATTATTATTACTCATTATTATTATTATTATTATTATTTTAATTTTTATTTTTATTTCTATTATTATTATTATTACTCATATTACTGTATTACTATTACTCATATTATTATTACTATTTTTATTTCACCACCCAGCCCTACTTGATCAAGACCTGTTTTATATGAATACCCAACCCAGCCTTCAACACCAAAGGACACCCCAGCCTCATTCTACACTTGTTATGGGTACGTGTAAATAGTTGTAAAATAGGTGAGTGTAAGACTGTGTAAATTGGTGAGTGTGTGTGTGTAAATAGGTGTGTAAGTGTAAAATTGGTGTATGTAAGTGTAAATGGGTGAGCATAAGTGTAAATAGGTGTGTTAGTTTAAATAGGTGTGTAAGTGAGTGTAAATGTAAATTGGTGAATGTAAGTGTAAATAGGTTTGTATGTGAATGCAAGTGTTAGGTAAGTGTAAATAGGTGTATAAGTGTAAATTGCTGAGTATAGATAGATGTGTAAGTATAAATTGCTGAGTGTAAGTGAAAATAGGTGTAAGAGAGTGTAAATTGGTGAGTGTGAGTGTAAATAGGTATATAAGTAAATGTAAATAGGTATGTAAGTAAATGTAAACAGGTATGTAAGTGTAAATATCTATTATATTGATTGATGCATTACAGTGTTGGTCATGGTGGAAGGTGTGTGGATCTCCCTAGTCCTATGGCCCTCAGGTGATAACTGATTATGTGAGCGGCAGAAGACTCCTCCACTTACTCGCCCCAGGCTGTAGAGTTGCCAAGTGTTAATTAATAGTAAACACATTATTATTATTAATGGATAAAGGCGGGGTAGGCCTTTGTCTCTCATAAATCAGTGATGGCCTGAGGATGGTGGGGGAAAGGAAGGTGCAGTGAAGTGTGATCTTGTCTGTCCACCATTCCGTCCTATTCTATAAAGCTCCTTATTGAGGCACAGATTGCAGCTAGTAGTGCACTCACTCGCTAAAGAAAATAAATCCAACAAACAAATTTCAAATAACACTGGTATAGCACTGAGGACTGTAGGCATACCAGGAGGGAGGGAGTGATGTCATATCACCACCACACAAGCCAGCAGGGCCTAAGCATACTGTTGGTCAGAGGACTTTGAACCTTAAATGGAGGCAGCTTGAGGCTCAACGTAGCATAACAAGTAGGGAACTCCAGTCTAATGATTCTGCTTTACTGGCTGGTGTAAGTGAGAGAACGGTGCGGCTATATTTGAAATGTAACCTTGGGTATCATTGTTGTCGTTCCTTGCCCCAAACCGTGGCTCGGGGTATGAGGCCCATACATTTTTTATGGCCGTTGCACCCTGGGCATCGGGACCCAACGATATGTTCTTGTCTACGGCCCTAAGAGGTTTGCTTTTGTTGCACAGTATAGTGATTGGGACTTAAATAAGTGGAGGAAGGTGTTGTGGTCTGATGAGGTAATATTTCAAGTTACTGATAGTCAGAGAAACAGAGAATATCACAGACGTGGAAGTGATTCTCTGGACCCAAGGTACACTACACACACCGTTAAACACCCTGACATTCAAGGCAAGTTAATATTTCTAACTAAGAACATTCGCATGAACAAAGGAAATTATTTTGAGCTCATTTTAGATGACTTGGATGAGTGCATACAAAAGTGTAGTGCAGATGTTTATATGCAAGATAGTGCACCATGTCATACAACAAAATTAGTTATGGATTGGTTTAATTTTTGTATCTTAACCTTTCTGAAACCTTGGCTAAATAATTCACCTGACTTTAACCTAATTGAAAATTAAGTGTCACCTCCAAGACCAAGACACTTGCCCTATTCTACACTTACAAGCCACCATTCAGTATTCCACACTTACAAGCCACCATTCAGTATTCCACACTTACAAGCCACCATTCAGTATTCCACACTTACAAGCCACCATTCAGTATTCCACACTTACAAGCCACCATTCAGTATTCCACACTTACAAGCCACCATTCAGTATTCCACACTTACAAGCCACCATTCAGTATTCCACACTTACAAGCCACCATTCAGTATTCCACACTTACAAGCCACCATTCAGTATTCCACACTTACAAGCCACCATTCAGTATTCCACACCTACAAGCCACCATTCAGTATTCCACACTTACAAGCCACCATTCAGTATTCCACACTTACAAGCCACCATTCAGTATTCCACACTTACAAGCCACCATTCAGTATTCCACACTTACAAGCCACCATTCAGTATTCCACACTTACAAGCCACCATTCAGTATTCCACACCTACAAGCCACCATTCAGTATTCCACACTTACAAGCCACCATTTAGTATTACACACTTACAAGCCACCATTCAATAGTTGCCCATTTCAGATATTCAACACTTTTCCAATTCACTTCCTAAGAGACTTCAAGGGGTCAAGAAAAAGTGAAGATACCTTATCAACTATATAGGCTACTAGGTTTGGTGAGTAGCTCCATTCAGATGTATTTATTCCGCAATTATACACAAATAAACAGACAGACATATAGACAGGCACACCGATATACCCCAATGCCATAGCCAAGTGATTTGGTGTTAACCCTTACATACTCATATCTTGCTTGATCCACCCTCCTCCAAACTTCCCTCTATTCCCCCCCCCCCTGCCCCCAAGTCTCTTTTTGATGAGGATACCCTTCAAGTACAGCAGGTTGTTTGTATGTTGTGGTACTGCTACTTCTGCCATGACCAACACTGTATTATGGGTGTAAATGGGTGTGTAAGTAAGTGTATATAGGTATGTTAGTGTATATTGGTGAGTGTAAGTGTAAATAGCTATTATATTCATTGATGCATTATTGTGGGTAAGAAATAATTTAATCATTGGGCCGTATTCAAGAACAACCATCCATGGTGCATATGAACAATGGCTTGGTACCACTACCATGGCTTTATAAACACACTACACAGCCATCGTACCAGTACCACGCCATCTTCAATACCACGGATGTATGTCCTCGCATACGAGTGATACAACCCACTGACGCACACACATACATTTTTTTTTTTTATAACTAAGGTTGCATCGTAGCGGTGGCCAACCTGGTGACCGTCGCCATCATTGTGGGTGTACGATACCACCTGTGGCGCTCCAACAACAACAACAACAACAACACCACCTGGCACCTCAATCGTCTGCGTCCGTTTGGTCTGGGTTCGTCGCCTCCACATCCACATCTGCATCCACATCCACCGCCTCCGCATCCACATGGTCTGCGATTAGCCACACTCTTGCGTCCATTTGGTCTGGGTTCATCTCCTCCTCCACATCCACATCCACCACTACTATCATCCACAGACCAGTACCAACTCGGATCCACTACCGCCACCGCTGACTCGCTCTATGTACGAAGGCTGCCCATACCTGGCCTTCGGTCGGACCTCCTGTCCCTCGAGATTCTACAAGGCCAGCGTCACAGCCAGAGACCCTATGGTGGGGTCATCCTGTGTCCACCCACACATGCACAGCCCCCACAGTACTCCCAGCTACATCCACACCGTGCCCCGCATCCACAAGGACCCCCACCATCCTACCAGCAGGTATTATGAAGTAACTAATTCTTAACCCCTAAAGACCACAAATATATCTTGATTTCTTGCCCCCCTGCCACAATAGATGGCCGATTTTTGAAGTATGACATACATAAATTTTGCTATTTCAGATTTATAGAGCTTGATTTTACACACCAGAATCTGAAAAAAATAAAATGGTTACCCCCAAACACGTCACAAAAAATGAGTGTACACAATTTAGTGGTTTGCAAGGAATGATGTATGTATTTCAGTGTAATTGTATATGTCACTCACTTGGAGTGAACAAAACATGAAAAATATATAAAAAAACTGAATTACATCACAAAACACATTCCCATGCATACAAGAGGGCACATTTGCATTTATACGCTCATGCGGCTGCGTACGTCGCTTATTGTAAGCCAGAGCTATAGATACTGTACACACACTCATTACAAACAGTGCATTACATACCCATAACAACAACAACAACAGTTCAAAACAGGGCATTACTGTACAGTATGATTGCAGCCAAGTGTTTGTTGCCACCCTCTTCTTACCAACCCTATGAGGTGGCAGCATCGCATTCATGGATTTAAACCCCCTTCACACGACGTTACCTGGTTGGCCATGCACAGAATTTCATTGGCTTGGCCACCAGAAATCTGGGTGTGTGAAGGGCTCCATGTAAACAGATACAAATTTATGGTCTCATCGTGTGAAGGGGGTCTTATGAGTTGCCTAGTCAATAGTTATTTTTGCTGATAATATCCCCCAAACGTTAATATTGTATTAATGAGCCTCATAAAGATTATATCCAAGCTGAAGGTTTGTGTGTGTTAAAAGGATATATTATATGATATATTTAATCATCTTATATCAAGGGCCTACTGTATATATAAGTGATTTACTGACCCTGTGTTAAAGGGATAGTATACTTTTGGCACACTGGAGTGTCTTGATTCATCCAAACTATGTCAGGAAACTGCACCAGATGAACAAAAATAATGGTGGCCTGTTGCTTGGAATAGGTTGGAGGAATCATTTGTTCCAGATTTACCAACACTGCATTAGCCTACCCCCTTAAAAGGATATGATTATTATGTGATAAATTTAATAATATTATTGCAGGTTGTTGGGGCGCCTCCCCCCCCATACTACTCTGGGGACGACCTCACAGCCGCTGCCGGTGGTGGGGATGGAGGAGGGGGGGGTGCTTCAGATGCATCCTCACACTCCCTCCTCGCACCCCTTCTCTCCACCTACAACAACAACAACAATAATGAAGACATCAATGGGAACACACCTGCACCCCCACCACAACCACCTACAGCATAATCACAACAACAATAGTACAACACAAACAAGGCATTACTGTATTGTCATTATGTGTTGAGAGAGAATGTGTAAATTTAGTGTACATATTTGAATTAATATTATTATGGACTCTGTGATTGTGTATGAGAATTGGAGGCCTCTGATTCCTCCTATCTATACCACGAAACACGCTCCTTCCATATAGGTGTGTGTGTTTCGTGGCAATATTTGAAGGACTCCTTTACCTCCAGTTTTCTGACTATATCACAGGGTCCCTTAATTAAGGTGGTAGTACAGTGTTGGTGGTAAGCCTGGAGCAACTGATTCCTCCAAACTATTTTTGTTCACCTGGTCCTGTTATTTCCAGACATACTTTGGAAGAATCAAGGTACTCCAATGTACCAAAAGTATATTGCTCTCTTAACCCTACTCCATCCGACGTCAGCCAAATATGGCCCATCCTCGAGTAAATGCCCCGAATTAAAAAAAATAAATATTGTAGGAAGAAAATTTTAATACTAAAATATAGAGAATAAATCCTAGCATATAATTACTTTCAAATCTGGTGTCTCTAGCCAACGTATAACCATATACACCTCGGTCTCATATAGAACGTGTTCACATAGAACGATTCTTGTATAGAACGAGCGACCAAAATATTAGCTTAAAATTATTTTACAAAACGATTGTATCCATATAGAACGGGTGGCGAAAATAAGTGAAGCAAATCCGAGGAGTTCTTATACAAAACGAGCTAAATCATAATTGCCAGGTGCAAGGAAATTTCTCTGTTTTAGGGAATTTTGAAATCCACACGGGGAAATTATATAAAGATTTTTCAAAAGTAAACCGGGAAAGTCTTACCAGAAGAAATACCAAAAAGACCGTCAATGTTCAAGAGTAAACAGGGAATTATTGAGGCATAAAGGGAAATTCTAAAGTTGAAGTTAGGGAAATTTCGTGTTTGACTCGCTCGTTTTTAGTGATTACGAGTTAACCACCAGCTTCAACATTCAGTCATGCCAGGTGGTGCATTTACAAAACGGAAGGCCATATCCTTCGATATAAAGAAGGAAGTTATTTCTCGGAAAGAGAAAGGAGAAGGAAACACCAGCGTATGGTTAATACAAGAAAACAAATGATGATCATGCGCTATCTCCCCCCTACCACATCCACGGATGCCGCCGACTCGTCTCAAGTCACATGAGTCGCCTGCGAAAACCTTAATACGAATTGTAAAATGCAGTTTACATACTTCCCTGAACAGTAGGATTAAGGCAAGAAAAACCTTGAAAAGTATTTTATGTTAATTTCAGGGACAATTTTGGTGATTGATCGACCAATTGTAATTTTCCCCATAGGTTACGTGTATCACATAGAACGATTTCACATAAAACGACGTCTTCTATCGACCTATTGGACGTTCTATACGAGACCGAGGTGTATTATGAAATTCTAAAATTGCGTTACTGAATCAAAATAAAAAGTAACGAAAACAAGTGAAATTTCAGTAGACTCTGGCAATGTTGTTTCTTTTATTGTCGGCGGAGCTTATTGTCTCGCTGCCTTCTAATATTATGAATTTTCTAAATACATAAAAAAATTTATGCTTCGCTGAAGATCAAATTTACTTCGTTCTTTTTTACGTTTATATAATTTCGCTATGAATAGCAGGAATGGTAAAAAAAACAAACACACTCAACATTAATATGAAATAGGTCACGCATCTCTTGCTGGACCAAGCCTATAAAAAAATAGCCGCGGCAAATTCATGGTACAGTTATTACGAGAAATATATTATCAATGCTATTCAAATGGCCAACTATACAAGTAATATTGAAGGATACCATTAACTACATTATATTTTGAGTATCAGATAACATATACTGCGGTAGCTAGATTGTTATTTGCGAAATATTGGCTGGAGTCAGTACAGCGATGATCGTATTGGCTCAAGACATTGTCACTTCTCTCCGAGTATTCAGGCAACTCACACTTATTTATCAACACAATCTCATCTTGATCATATAACATATACTATGAATCATACTGATGTCTTTCAGCATCACTATAGACCACTGTTGTTCATACAAATCAGTTTATTTACACAGCTCGGCTGGAACAAAATCTAGGGACGTCACCATGAAAAAGTATGTATCATACATAATATACTTAATTTGTCACTCCTTCCATCGTAGAATATAAACAAGAAAGTGAGTGAGACTGAGAGACAGTGAGAGTGAGAGAGAGAATTTTGTTGGGTTGGATAGCATTGACTTTCTTTCCACACCACCGTAGAGGTAAAAGTCAAGGCGCGTTACTTTTAAAGAGGTGACCCCTGGAGGCATAATCCTCTGTCTAAATTTAACAATCAAACCCCCAAATATTTTTACAACTATCAATTAATAGCTTTAGGAGCTTCTCATTACCCTCTTCGCTGAGATGTACACCATCACAGCACAGGTCCTCAAAGTATACATTCATTCCATGGAATCATGACTTAGAGTCCGGAAACCTGGAAAGCCATCTGTTGACCCCATTTTGAATCTTACTATACTGACTTGACGTTATTTCTCTGGGCTGGAGGCGGGCTTCCATACTTATTATATGACACTCACCCCCAGTGAGCTCTTTAAGTTTCAATGCTTAAAGCCTGGCGCTCCCTCCTCCCTTGTCTCCCGCTCACCAACACTACCCTCTCTATACTAATAAATATATCTAGACACTCCTACCAATCCTACTATTTACAGCGAAATCATGATGAAAATTAAGGAAATTTGGTTCAGCGAAGCACACATTCGTGTATGTTAAGATACAAAATAATTTCTTTTATTTTAGGTGTGAATTTCAGTGTTGTGTCCTAGTGTAGCCTAACATATAAAGTTATAAACCCTCTCGACAATGATGGGGGAAAAGTAATAAGTTACTTCTATTTCGAGAGCAGTAGCATACTATGTATTTCCTAATATTTTTTTCGGCCATCACTATATAGTCTGTAGCACAAATAGACAGCCATTTCAACAGCCACTTAATATAAGAAATATAAGAGCATACTTCAGTACCATGAAGGGTATGATGCCCGGCTAACGCACTAATACACTAATATAACAGCGCAGACAGTGACCTTCCTATCTCATGTTAGGTTACTGAAGGGATAATAAATTAATTATAGAATGCCAGTTAGATTTACAGATGACGGAAATGAATATCCAATGGCTGCCTATTTGTGCATAACACCATTATAATTTTGCTATTTACATGAATGTTGTGTAAATTACATAGTATGGCAAAGTATTATTATAAAATTAAACGATAAACAATAAATTTTTCAAATGACAGAGGGAGGGGGAGGTGGGGCCTGAGGGGAAGTAGGTTTGTTTACATTCTGGTCGTCTCTGCCATGTGAGCGTTACATTTCATTTCATCTCCTGTACACATAAATTCATCCATATATATTCACTGGTACCCACCCGTGAAAACGAAATATCTCAGTAGGTCGGATGGAATAGGGTGATGTAGTCTGAAAATTAGAGGTAAATGAGTCCTTCAAATATTGCCACAAAACACACACACCTTTATGGAAGGAGCATGTTTGATGGCATGGTCAGGAGGAATCAGAAGCCTTCAATTCTCATACATGATCACAGGGTCCTTAATCAAGTTGCAAGATGTTGTTAGTAAGTCATTATTGTTTGTAAGTCCAACAACACAGTCACAGTAATATTTAATGGGTAATAATAAATGATTTATTGAGCCTGTATTAAAAGGATATAATTATGTGATAAATTTAATCATCTTATATCGAGGGCTTACTGTATATATAAGTGATTTACTGAGCCTGTGTTAAAAGGATATAATTATGTGATAAATTTAATCATCTTATATATCTAGGGCCTACTGTATATATATATAAGATGTTGTACACTGTAAATACAAAGCCTCAATATGCTTTTAACTTAGTCTCATCTAATCCAATAAAACGAATGTGTCGATTATTATTGTTATTACTAGTCAACCCTTGTGCACTAGTTGGCAACCCATTGCTTGCACTCACCCCCTGGGATAGATTGGGAGCTATGAATACCTCCCCAGTATACCTGCTTGTCATAAAAGGCCACTAAAAGGGGCTGTCACTTCAATTGTCCCTTTTTTTCATCTGTTACCCTCCCACATCTCAATCACCTTCTCTTCCTTGTGTGCCATATGACCTTATGTGTTTACTATCCCACCCTCTCTCTCTGCTATGTGACCTACATGTCCAACTCCACCACTCTGTACAAACAAGGAATAATGGACCACCTCAGTATGATCCCAATCCCTCACCCTTGACCTAAACACCACCACCACATATAGATGCTCTCTCACTAACACACAACACTCAACGCATAGGAGACATCACCACCCCTGTGGAGGCCCACCACGACAACTTGCAGGAGGCAGGAACAGGACGAGTCAACCCCCTTTCTTCCAATCTGCCGCCCAAGCCCTTCGTCCTGTCGTTCCACCGCGACATCACCACGTGGTTCGCACATATTGAGGAATCTTGGGCCCCACACCAACTCACGGAGAAGCAGAAGTACCAGGCGGTTATCTGTGCCCTTTCCCTAGAGGTATTCACACGCATAAGACCAGCCCTAGCAACTTCAGAGGAGCGAGGCAGTTACACAGCCATTAAAGAAATGGTCTGCAGGGGCTGCCTACCTGGAGCAGCTAGAAGCACTGCGACCTGATGGACGCCAGCCCTTAGCCCTCTTGCAGGAGATGCTCCAGCTAAACACTGCCGCAGGTCACCCCTTCCCAAAGTATGACCAATGACCACCACATACACCACCACTCACCCCTCCTCAACCCTCTTCCTCCACCCCTCTCACTCTCCTCCCACCCCCACCCCCACCCCCTCCATCACCCAACACCGTTGACCACACCTACGCATCGTTCCCACCTATCCCCACGCCACAACCTGCACCCCAATATCCCTCAACCCCCACCCTCTCACTCATCTCACCAACCACCCATTCTACCACCTCCACCCCCACACTCACCTTCAACCAGTCCACCACCTAACCCCACCTCCGCTTGCATCCCCACAGTCCATACACTATCCATGCCACTACCCCAAACCCGACCCTCACCTTCAACAGCCCACCACCTAAATCCACCCCCTCTATACCCAACCCACCTTCTTTAGTATGTCCACAGATTACCTGAGGCCCTACCATAGCAGCCAACCACACCAACCATAACATTACCAGCTACACCTCCACAACCAGACCCCAGCAGCCCGTTTGCTACACACAGCCCTGCCCCGCCTGATGACAATGAGCCTGCCTTCCTACCTGAGGGCTACACATCACTCACTGGCAGGGCAGTGTGCCGACCCCACCGTCTGCTGCTGGCCCTCATACCACATGCCATATTATTAAAACCTTACTTTCACCTCCCCTCCCTCTTATTAACTCATCCTTGTTACCAACTGAGAAGTACACTTACTCTCCACCCATCTGTACGTAACCTTACATGTCACTCATAGACTATACCATATTTATATTTTCATGTATTATGTGTATGACTGTTCAACTATATGTAATATTTTTAGTATATTATTATTAGTAGTATTTCACCCACTGTACTGCAAAATCTTGCCACCAGTGTCCCCAGATGCCTTCAGGAAGTTGTGAAGAGGAAGGGGAATGCAACCAAATATTAACATTGATGGTGAGTATAAATATATATTTCGGTTCTTTCAATTAACCAAAAAAATGAGATTTTTTGCAGGTGGCGTCAATATTTTCCGCACCTAGTGTGTGTGTACCTATCCTTGTATAGTAGGGGAGTTTGATAATATAGCGTGCCATCCTCACTGTACCCTTTCCTGCCTTAAGCGGGTATCACACGGGCACTTTTTCCGACGACATCGTGTCGTGCGACACGATTTTCGACATGTCGCGGGAAACGGGAGATTTCGGACGACGAGGTGTCCACGGAAATTATCGAAAACTGTCGGTGATTTCCTGCGACAGGGAGAAAGTCGTTGAAAGTCTATAGTGAATAATATTGTATGGAATATATTATTATGGCATATTATGATTTAAGTAGTGTTAGGTATCATTATTTAAATATAGAAATTGTATTCCTAGATCTTATATATTATATACACCGAATTTAACTGTTAAATATGAGCATGGAATATTTATTTGATTTCGGGGTTTGTTTACATTTCTGCTTTCGCCTGCCGCCTGGTTCAAACCTCTTTCTTCTTCTTCAAAGCAATTGCACATGCTCCAACAGCTAAAATGGTTAGGTTAGGTTAGGTTCGGTTCGGTTAATGACGTCCATCCTTGGTGATGTGGCTTTTGTAACAGAGTGTTTTGGTTGTCCCGCCGCCCGCGTGGTGTCGTCGGTCGTCGTTGTTGTCTGAATGAGAATTTGCCGTGTGCTATTGTTTCCCGCGACATGTCGTCGAAAATGGTGTCGCAGGACACGATGTCGCAGGAAATGAGCGACCGTGTGATACGGCCTTTACTTATCCCCTTTCTTACCACTCATAACCCACGCCACTCACTTGCTTCGTCATCAATCACACCACCTCACCTCCAATCCTTTACCTGCCCTCATTGGCTCTCACTATACCCACGCCAACCTTATACCTGGCCTTCATTGGCTCTCACCTACCCACACCACATCCGGGCCACGGCGACCAGGTGTTTATAACGCCTGCCGTGACCCACCTCATCCCAGACAAGCAGTGGGTCACTAACCTACCAAGCATAAACATTCACCCTCCTCTCTCACACTCGCACCACTCCTGTACTCTGTACTCCATGCGCAAACACTTGGTGACTCAAACACGCGGACACACTCACATCCCACTACACACCTTGCTACACACACACACACACACACACACACTATCCCCTCCTCACGCTACTACATCTACACTCATATCGGCTCATCTTACACTCATCTGGGCACGCTACACACTCACCCAGGGGTTAAGTGATATATCCAGGGGAGGTAGCCGAGTGGTTAGTGTTCTGGACTCGTAATCTATCAGTCGGGAGATCAATTCCTCTCAGGTGAGGACCTGAGAATATTTACTCTTCCTATATATATATATATATATATAAAATAAACTGTGTTAAACTGGTCTAGGGTTTTAGGAACTCCACTACAGGAATATAGTGATACAAAATAACAATTGTTGTAAAATGATTCCTTCATTTATCATACATTATAATATTACTAATACAACCAAATATTTATCCAGACAGTATAATTACATTCCTTTTACACACACACACACACACATACACATTGACAAACAGAGACAGACAGACAATACTTTTTAATCAGACAGACAGTACAGTACTTTTTAACCAAACACACACACACACACAGACAGTCAGTACTTTATAACCAATAAGTTCTCTTCATACTACTGTGGACCCCTTATGCAAGAACAGACATCCATGGTGTGTACGATGTTGTGGTACTGACACCATGACTGTGTAGTGTATCATATCCATGGGGGTCATGGTATCGGTACTACACCATGGTATGCACCACGGGCGTTCTTGCATATCGGCCTAAAGATATAATGAAAGACTTGAACAGTTCATGAATATTGTATGTTTATAATACTTTGATTACATTGGAGTGTCTTGAGTCCTCCAAAGCATGTCAGGAAACGAACAACAGGACCAGATGAACAAATATAATGGTGGTGGCCTGTTTGTTTGTTGCTGGGAATAGTTTGGAGGAATTATTATCTCCAAACATGTCAAATTTATACCCTCCCCTTTAATTAAGGAGTACCCTGTGATTGTGTATGGGAATTAAAGGTTTCTGATTCCTCCAAACCATGCCATAAAACAAACTCCTTCCATATTGGTGTGTGTGTTTTGTGGCAATATTTGAAGGACTCTTTTTACCTCCAATTTTCTAACTATATCACAGGATCAGTAAATTACTTATAAGTGTGTGTTTGTGTGAGACAATGGACTCTATTCAAGAACATTTATTCATGGTGCATACGATGGTGTGCTACTGATACAATGGCTGTGTGGTGTGTCCATTGAGTCATTGTACACCACTGCTGTGAGGGCCAGTGCTGTGTTTCCCAGGCGTGAACCACAAACTTTGGTCCGAGACACACATCTGAAGTACTCAGTAAGAGAGAGATGGGAATATGGGTTGGCAGACTTGTATGCTGAGTGAGACGAATGACAATGAAATAGTAGTCTGTATGTATGTATGGCCCTCACAGCAGTGGAGCCGGCTGTACTAAGCCATCGTATACATCATCAGCGTTCTTGAATAATGCCCCCCCCCCCCCCCCCCCGAGTGTAAAATGAATTAAAATTAATGATAGGTACAAGTATTTATTAAATGTATATCAAGGGGCTACAGTAATAATGCATTGTGTTTTTGTACTGTTGTTGTTGTTGTGTGTGTACTGTTTGTAATGAATGTGTGTACAGTAAACCCTCATTATACAGTACGTCGTCCTATTTTGCAAGAAAGTGATCGCCCAAAAACCTCGCAGTGTAAAAAATTGCAAAAATCAAACAGTTTCATTAAATATATTTAATGCAAAATGGTTGGCACTTCCCCTCTGGTAAGTACATTTACTCTTCATTTTTTACCCAACTTGCCTCCAACATTTTACGGTTATGACTTAAAACAAACGTAAGTAGAAACATTGTACTGTATAAGGAAACATCATTCGTAAAACTCACTTAAATCTTTATTTCAGCGACGGGGATTGCGAGGAGGGTGTGGGGGGTGGTATTCGAGGCAGATAAGAGGCTACTGTGGCCCCACTATTGTGTGTCAGCTTGAAGGATCTGATCACTCTTCTTTAAAATCATTCTCACAGTTGATTCTCCAGCACCTATCTCATGACAGATAGCAAAATTTCCTCTACTACCTTTCTTCGTTTCTATCATCTTCAATTTGGTTTCCAAACTTATCTTATTTTTTTTCTTAATGAGTGGGAACATGATGAAAAAAAAACAGACATATTTGTGAAAGATTGAATACAGATAAATACAGAACTACGGTTAGAACACACATGTATCTCGGGTCATTGTTTGAAACTAGATGCTAGAGCAGAAACGGGCCAGTGGAGATAGACCACGGCCATCGTGGATAGACTCATTCAAGTGATAACATGTCACAGGTCATGATGTCATCACTCTTACGCATATAAAAAGTACTGTAGTATGAGAAGACAATATTTCATCAGCTGTTTTCACAATACAGTGTGCATATTTCATAAATGTTGTAGATTTAGTGTGGCAGTGCTATTTTTGCTAGGCCATGATCACAAAGCTTGAGGATGGCTCATACAATAAGGGTATTTTCAAAATCTAACTTTTAGGGGCAAAATAGGTGGATCACAAAATTAAAATTTGGAAAATAGGAGGATCTACTGTACACCACTGGGTATATGGGTGTGTAATGTACAAAGAGGGTTTACTGTACACACATTCATTACACACACATAGTACAATACACACCCATAACAACAACAACAGTACAAGACATTACTGTCGTACTGTAATCAGTATTACTGTAATTTACAAACTCTCTGTACTCACAAGTTAAAGTATAGTGTTGGTTGTGAATCCAGAGCAATCAATTGCTCAAGACTATTCCAAGCAACAAACTAAGCCACCATTATTTGTGTTCATCTGGTCCTGTTGTTGTTGTTTCCTGGCATACTTTGGAGGACTCAAGGCACTCCAATGTACCAAAAGTGTATTATTATTATTACCCCCTTAAAGAACCATGTGATGTAGTAAAAAAAATTGGAGGTAATTAAGTTCTTCAAATATTGCCACGAAACACACACACACCTAAATGGAATGAGCTTGTTTCGTAGCATGGTCAGGAGGAATCAGAAGCCTCCAATTCTCATATACAATCACAATGTCCTTAATAAACCATTTATTATTATTATTATTACTACTAATATATTTTTATAAACAGTTCCCCTCATTTAATCTAAATATGTTATTAAAAGAACTTTATTAAGTACAATACAGAAGTCTGTTTATTGTATGTATGTCACAGTAAACATAACTTGTGTGTGTTTGCCTGTGTGAGTGAGTGTGTGTGTAGGTGTGTTCATATGTGTACCTGTTTGAGTGAGCATGTGTGTGTGTGTGTTAAATCAAATTTATATATATACAATAATCATACCAAACCATTACCAGAACCAAAATCAGTACAAAACAATATATGGAAAAATATTTGTTTAGATCAATATGATACAATAGATTAAGGTGAGATTCTCTTGGTAAATTGAAAGGCTACTAATTCCTCCAAACTATACCAGAAAACAGACAGACAGACACCCTCAATGGTACAGTTAATGGTACAAATAGACAGGATATGTCTGTTTGGTGGCATAGTTTGAAGGAATCACACACCTTCCAATTCACCAACAAGAAAGAGAATCACCCCTTAAGGACCCTGTGATGTAGTCAGAAAATTGGAGGTAAATGAGTCCTTCAAAGATTGCCACGAAATACACACACCTATATGGAAGGAGCTTGTTTTGTGGCATAGTCAGGAGGAATCAGAAGCCTCCAATTCCCATACATGATCACAGGGTCCTTAACCCTTAAACCGCGAGTGACGACATAATTCGACACCATCAACAAGTGTGGGTAACCGCAGGTGACTACATAATTCAACAGCGCATTTTTCAAATAAACTCCCCCCCGACATACTTGCTTTGGCTCACAACAGAGGGTGTGTGTGCTTAGGAGCTCCCACAAGTCACACCAGCCTTGTCCAACCAGTGTATATATATATCAGTGTGTGAGTATGTATTTTCAGTGCTCCACTTTTGAGGTAATTACCACCATATATGTATGTAAAAACAACAGTGATGTTACTGTATATTTATATTTCATATTGTTGTTGAAAAATGTAATTTTGACATGTTTTATGATGAAATTAGAGCATGAAAATGTACTTAGAATTGTCAGGAGAGTGTGAAAGTGTGCTTTGAGTTGATGTCATAGTGAGGTGGCTACTCATCCTACAGATGTCCATTTAGTATTCACAAGTACAGTCACGAGCATAAGTTTCTTTACCCCCTTGGCGAGAGTGAGGTCGAAGTCGTGGTTGGAGAAGGGTCAGGCAAACGAACACTGGGAGTCGGTAAATCATGTCAGGGTTAAAGTTGTTGGATTCAAGTAAGTGAACACCTTTAAAGATGAAGCATCATCCCAGCATTATGAACTGGCCCATTTATGTTTGTCTAGTCCATCTCCAACAACGACTTCGACCTCACTCTCGCCAGGGGAGTAAAGAAACTTATGCTCGTGATTGTACATCAGGAGACAGCTAAAGGTTTGTACTCCAATATTATGTATCATTTATTCATGTAGGTTTAGTGGTTTACACACTATTAGACGCCAAATGTTTGTTAACGTTTTGCAAAAAAAGGTCCACAATACAGAGCTGGCAAGTGCGAACATGCCTGCGGTTAGAGGGTTATGGAGAGATTCTGTTGTTGGTGAAATGGAAGGTCTGTGATTCCTCCAAACTATACCACCAAACAGATCCCCTATTAGTACCATTGAGAGTGTCTGTTTCGTGTCATAGTTAGGAGGAATCAGTAGCCTTCCAATTTACCAACATGGAAGAGAATCTCCCCTTAAGTAAGTCATCAATTTAAGTATTGTGAATAATTATAATAACTAAGTAATATACAGTTTTTCATAAGAATACTACTACTAATTCCTGTATAATTATAATATATAATTATAAACATTTAAGTGACTCTGTGTGTGATGTATTGAAGAAAATTGGAGGTAAGCGAGTCCTTCAAATAATGCCACGAAACACACACACCTATATGGAAGGAGTGTGTTTTGTGGCATGGTCAGGAGGAATCAGAAGCCACCAAACACACACCTATATGGAAGGAGTGTGTTTCGTGGTATAGTTAGGAGGAATCAGAAGCCTCCAATTTTCATACACAATCACAGGGTCCTTAATGTGTTGCTTCAGTAATGGCAGTAATGAAGGCTACCCATTGTTGTGGTATGGTGTCATATGTAAGAACAACGTTGGTGCATACGATGGTGGTGTGGTATTGGTACGATGGCTGTATGTGTGTGTGTGTGTATGGGGTCATCATGGTATTGGTACCATGCCATTGTATGCAAGAACGCTCATGGTATTGACAATGGTGTGGTTTATATAGTGGGTTTTAAATACACACACAGCTACTCACTGTTAACACACACACACACAGCCATGGTAACAGTACTACCACACCATGGATGTATGTTCTTGCATACAACACACACAGCCATGATACCAACACTACACCATCATCATATACACCATGGGTGTATGTTCTACGATGGTGTGGTATCGGTACTACCACATCGTCGTATACACCATGTATGTATGTATGTTCTTACATACAATACATTAACATATAAGTATTCTAACACTAACATTATTTCTCAGTGAGGGAAAGTTGTAATATTCTCTTCAGTGTTTCTTCTTCCTGTCTACTTCGGGCATCTTCCTCCTGCTGGTGCTGCTGTGAGAGTGAGAGGGCCATGGCCAGCTCTGACTCCATTACACTGCCCCCTGGAGTGACTGCCAATTCCCCTCCACCATCAGGTCCTCCTAGGGCTTCAGTAGTAGTAGTAGTAGTAGTAGTAGTAGTAATAGTAGTAGTAGCAGTAGTAGTAGTAGTGTTGTTTGGTGCTCCAACTCGTGTACTCAGTGCAAGGGATTCCTCAATTGCCCTACAATAAAAAGAATATACAAGTGATTCATTAAGGATCTTGTGATTGTGTGTGAGAATTGGAGGCTTCTGGTTCCTCCAGACTATGCCACAAAATAAGCTCCTTTCTTGTATACTCAGTGCAAAGGAATCCTCAACTGGTCTACAATATAAATTACATTATTAAATACAAGTGACTCCTTAACCCTTAAACTGCGAGTGTCAGCAATTGTCGAAACCACCACCAAGTGTGGGTGACCAAGGATGTCTTCATTTGTCGACAGACACATTTTCAAATATGCGCACCCCCTGACATACTTGCTTAGGCTCACAACAGAGGGTGTGTGTGCTTAGGAGCTCCTATGAGTCACACCAGCCTTGTCCAGCCAGTGTAGCAATATCTATCACCGTGTGAGGATGTATTTTCAGTGCTCTGCTTTTGAGGTAATTACCACTATATATGTACATAAAAACAACAGTGATGTTATATTTCATATTGTTGTGTTGAAAAATGTAATTCTGACATGTTTAATGACTAAATCAGAGTGTGAAAATGTACTTAGAATTGTCAGGAAAGTGTAAAAGTGTGCTTTGAGTTTGTCATTGTGAGGTGGCTACTCATCCTACAGATGTCCATTAAGTGTTCACAAGTACATCAGGAGACAGCTAAAGGTTTGTATTTCAATATTATGTATCATTTATTCATGTAGCCTACGTGGTTTACACGCTATTAGACGCCAAATATTTGTTTACGTTTTGCAAAAACTGAGTTGACTGGCTCAAAATATGCAACCGATTAGAGGGTTAAGGACCCTATGATCGTGTATTATGAAAATTGGGGGCTTCTGATTCCTCCAGACCTTGCCACGATACAAGCTCCTTCCATATAGGTGTGAAAGAGAGATTGATTGATATTAGGTGCCGTGACAGCGAGGTCATATAAAGCCAGAAGGTGATGGAGGTGAGACAGCAAGCAGTAGGAAATTGAAAGAAAAGAGGGACGGTTGAAGAACTGAAAGCTAGTGGCTGGGGCCGAAGGGGTGCCAAAACCCTTAAAATATCACTACAGGCAATACACCCTACGGTGTGTATGTAAAAAAGTATAATATTATAATTGTTTACCTTTGTAACTGAGCATATATTAATATATAACAGCTTAATGTTATAGAGAATAATACATAATTGTTTGTTAGAGAATAATATAGAATTGTTAATGATATAAAGAATGTATAACAGCTTAATGTTATAGAGAATAATATATAATTGTTAGTTATATAGAATAATATAGAATTGTTAATGTTATATAGAATAATATATAACAGCTTAATGTTATAGAGAATAATATAGAATTGTTTAATGTTATAGAGAATAATATAGAATTGTTTAATGTTATAGAGAATAATATAGAATTGTTAATGTTATATAGAATAATATATAACGGCTTAATGATATAGAGAATAATATAGAATTGTTAATGTTATAGAGAATAATATACAGGGTGTATCGTGACATATATCATTAACTTACACCAGAGATATAGAATATAATTTTGAGTATATTTTGTTCTATAAAGTATGCTGTGTGTGATCTCAGTAAAGTACAATGAATACTGATAAAAAGTATTTTAACTTGTGTTGTCAAATGGCGGTGAGCTTCGGAGGGAGTGGAAGCCTAATATCATTTTTGGACCAAAGAGGCCTTATTTATTTCATCTTAATAAGTTTTATCATGATTGCAATATTTATGTGATGTTCTATAACTTACATTGAATCATATTTTCAATGCAGAGGGATAATACCAGGCCCGTATAAGAAGAAAATCCGTGAAATGTAGGGAAATGCTAAGACTTGCAGCTGGCATTATGTCGGTAAAGTTTACCTAACCTCCAAAAGATATTAATCATATTTCGTTGTGTACACACCATAAAACCATTTAGAAAAGGGTCACTACTTCTAATCTGTTTACAAATCAGAAACAGGCCACCTGGGCAGGTTGGACACACACACAAACACACACACACTCTCCCATATATTTTTATACCTACCTGCATCCCCCTCAGACAATTGACTTTCCCTATCTTATTGGCATCTCTCCAAACACAGGTGCGGTCAGGTCATACAAAGACATTATTAACCCTTCCTACCTCCCCTTCGAAGGAGAGGTAGGAAAGAGAGTAAAGGAGAGAGAGAGAGAGAGAGAGATAGAAAAGGGGTGGCCCACTTTCCCTTTCACACGAGAAGAGAGAAGTAGGTACAGAATCAAACTGACCATTCACAGGCAACACAGTCACACTCTAGCCATTCTGTAAACTATGGAGTTTGAAATGTATATAAGCAGAGGAGGTACACTAGGAGTTAGGATACCACACTGACTCCCTAAGGGCTATAAACTGTCTCCATAGAGAGAGACATAATACCACATAAGGCAAGGCACATCACGATAATACCCTGTATAGATAAGTACACATATTAATAAATTAAGCCTTAAGAAACTTGTGAAGTCAATCACCTAAGCAAACTTAAGAAAGCACCCCGTCTTCCACGTTACCTAAAACAACAACAACAACTACTACTACACTACAACTACAAGAATTACATACAAGTAAGTTACCAACTGCCCCGAGTTCAAGCCTTCAGAACTGGTACAGTTGAATATTATTTATAGGGGCCTGGTATTAATCCACTGCATTGAAAATGTGATTCAATGTACATTACAGAACATCACATAAATATTGCAATCATGATAAAAATTATTAAGATTTGGTCCAAAAATGATATTAGGCTTCCACTCCCTCCGAAGCTCACCGCCATTTGACAACACAAGTTAAATTAGTTTTTATCAGTATTCATTGTACTTTACTGAGATCTCACACAGCATACTTTATGGAACAAAATATACTCAAAATTATATTCTATATCTCTGGTATAAGTTAATGATATACGTCGCGATACACCCTGTATAACAGCTTAATGTTATAGAGAATAATATAGAATTGTTTAATGTTATATAGAATAATATAGAATTGTTTAATGTTATATAGAATAATATAGAATTGTTAATGATATAGAGAATAATATATAATTGTTTAATGTTATAAAGAATAATATATAACTGCTTAATATTATAGATAAATATATAATTATTTACCTTTGTAACTGAGCATCTTCTACACTCTGAAGGTCAAGGTGTGTTGGGGTGTTGGGGCGAGAGCCGGGCTTTGATATGCATCTGCAAATGTAATAATAATATTAATAATAGTGATAATAATAATAATAACTTGATCTGGAAATGCAATGATAATAGTTTGATCTGGTAATGAAATAATTATACCAATAAGAATAATATCCCTTGGTATTGTGTTGGTGGTGTAATATTAATGCTACTACTACCACTACTAACCCCTGAATGTGTGTGTGTATATGTATGTTATAATACCACTACTAACCCTTGGTATGGTGTTGGTGGTGTGGGTCGGTGTTCAGCTTGTAATGCTTCCCAGATGTCCACTTGGTCTTGTTCAGTACCTGCCTCCACCAGTGACTGTTGTATGGCGTACTGGAGTAATGCGTCGTCTTCCTCAAGGCTCAACTGTACATGTTGCTCGTCAGAATGTCCTGCAAATAATAATAATAATATTGATGGTGTTATATTTGCCGGTACAGAATGTCCTGGCAATAACAATAATAAGAATTTGATGGGGTTACATAATTTTAAAGGTGTTACATAATTTTGATGGAGTTACATTTGTGTGTGTGTGTGTGTGTTATATATGTTGGTGTTACATTTGTGTGTGTGTGTGTGTGTGTGTTATATTTGTTGGTGTTACATTTGTGAGTGTGTGTTACATTTGTGTGTATGTGTGTAAATGTGTAAGTATGTATGCATAAAAAGTAACAACCAAACTTACCAACAGTCGTATATGTAATTGGTGGATCAAACACACACTCGTCAATAATACAGGTGAGTTTATCATCTGTACTGGCTGTCATCACGTGTTCTTTGGGGTCGTCAACTCCAAATATATTGCCGAACGTTATTCTTGCTGTTAGTACATGGAAGAGCGGGATTTCTGCAACGAGAACGTGCGTGTTTTTTTTATTATTATTTCTTTTTTTTTTGTGCGTGTGTGTGTGCACGTTTGTATTTATGAGTGTGTGTGCGAGTGTGCATGTGTGTATTTATGTGTGTATTTCTTTGTGTGTGCATGTGTGTGTGCGTGTTAGTATACTATACTATATTTATAACAACACAAACAAAAATATATTTCAATTATGCTATACAGTAATGTAATGCCTTGTTGTTGTTATGTTTGTAATGAATGTGTGTACAGTATACTAAACCCTCTTTGTACATTACATACCCATAAATAAAGCCCCCAGTGGTGTATAATGAGGGTTTACTGTACACACATTCATTACAAAAAGTACAATACACACCCATAACAATAACAGTACAAAACAAACAGTGCATTATTATAAACATGACCTCTAATTGATTGATATTAATTCAGCCACATACGCTCAGTCCACCTCAAGGATGGGCCGGGAAGTGGGTGGGGCTTGAGCAAATCGTGTGTGGGGCTGTGTTTGAATATTACTCAGGCAAAAACTGCAGACCTGTGCATGTGTTGGGTACCGTAGGTGAGGTCTCGAGGCAATCATTGCAATGGCATGCTCAGTGCACTGGTCACAGGAGGCGTGTGACACTCTATGTCTTTCTGGTTGGCACTTTCACCTTGGCAAATCAGCTGTAATGCCTCATTTGTATCAGATGCCCTATGCCATTATACATTATATGTACACACACTCAGAATATACAGTATATACAAACTGACAGACACAATAAAAAACAGTATCTGGCATTGCACTCATAATTCCACAATTAATTAATGTTACACAGTTGTCATTAACCCGTCACTCAAAAGCATTTCACTATAAGAACGGCAATGCAATAAACAGTATATAATGTATATTGATAATAATACATTCCTCTTGGTACATTATTCTCATATTTGTAGCAAGTCTTTCATTCATACCCTCGGTTTTTTTATGATTTCTTGTGTTTAATTATGGTATTGCATGCAACAGCACACTGCAAGGAGATGCAGATCCCTGTCAGACACCACCACCATCATCTTGTATTGACAATGGTATTGCATGCAACAGCACACACTGCAAGGAGATGCAGATCCCTGTCAGACACCACCACCATCATCTTGCATTGACAGTCAGACTCCAACTGTAATTTTTTGAACTGACCACTTGAGCGTGTGTGCACATCAGGCTGCCTAAGCTCCACCCACATTCCAGCCCAGCCTTGAGGCGGACTGAACGTGTGTGGCCGCCTTTATGCACTGCAAAAGCGAGCCCATATGGCACCCGAGGAAGGTGATTGAGAGGTGGGACAATTAGCATAAAAGATGATAGATGAAAAAAAAGGGACAGTTAGAGAAGTGAAAACCCCTTTTAGTGACCTTTTACCAACATGCCGTTTAAGGAAAGATTCTCTTTCAGGTGAACTGGAAGGCTACTGATTACTTATAACTATACCAAAAAACATAAGCCTTGAAACAAACCTCACTGAGACTCATCACAACACCCTTCAAACCATACAGAACAGAGCCCTAAAGACAATCACAGGCTGCACAGCTACCACACCTACAGACCACCAACACTATGAAATCAAAGATCATCTTGACATGAGAGGCACACAAACACTTGCTGCAGCCTCCACAAACCCACACCATCCACTACACTACATGGCACAACACCCACACATGCCAAGGAACATCAAAATAACACCCTGTACACGATACCATACACAAATACTATCATCTCTTACACTCTGCCCACCCCAAACCAATCTCCAGAAACACATCCATACTCAAATCACTCATCAGTCCATCCAAACACTCAAAAACAACACAGCTGCATGCACGACCTCCTGACATCCACCCATCTGAATCCTCCCTTCCCCGTGAGGACAGAGTCCACCTGGCCAGGCTGCGGTGTGGCCACCACCCGGCCCTTCTGACATATCAGAAGAGGCTGGATGGAACTATTGTTGATGCCTGTCCGGGATGCAACACAGCACCCCATTCTATTAAACACATTATTGAAGATTGCAACGCACACAACCACACAACATACACTCTCTGAGGGCATTGTGGGAAAGCCCGGTTCAGGCAATGGCCTTCCTCAGGAGCTCGGGGCTGCTCGGCCAGACAGCCTGAGGAACTTCAACAACAACAACAACAACATAAGCCTTCAATGGTAAACAAATAGGGGATCTGTATGTCTGGAGGAATCACAGACCTTCCAATTCACCAATAACAGTTTGTACACACACACTGTTGTTGTTTTCAAGGGTTTACAACATGTAGAAATTATAACACTATGTAACTACAATACAACATTATTATTAGGTTTGTTGTTTTGTAATGTAAGACTATGTAACTACAATACAACATTATTATAGGTTTGTTGTTTTGTAATCACCGAGTCACTTGGTACACACACAAGAGAGAATGAGAGACACACACACATTCATTGCAGTACTTCCAGAATAATGAATGACCTCTCTTTACATATAGCCTGTGTAATCCTGCCAACACTGATATATGCGTCGGAGACATGGACATGGAGTAGGGCTCATCAGTCTAGAATAGGTGCTGTGGAAATGAGTTACTTGAGAGGAGCATGTGGACTGACTAGATGGGATGGAGAAAGTAATGAGAGTGTATACGAGAGATGTGGTATGAGTGAGAAGGCAATTGGTATTGAGTGTGGAGTGGTTGAGAGAGTGAAACGTAATACATTGAGATGGTTTGGACATGTGGAGAGAATGCAAGGCGAGGAATTTGTAAAGAAGGTGTATGGAAGTGAAGTTGTAGGACCTGGTGTGAGAGGCAGACCTCCGATTAGATGGCAGAACAGAGTGGAAGAGTATGTAAAGGAGAGAAACGTGAGGGGCAGAGTAGGGCTTGAACAAGTAAGGAGGGAGTGTTGGAACAGGGAGAACTGGAGACACTTCTGCCGTGGCCACCCCCTTGGGGGGAGTTCCCGGAGGGAACGAGGCGTCGGAGCTATAGATAGATAGATAGATAGTAAGAATTTCTATGGCCAACTGTGTGTGTATATATATACACATACACACACAAACATTCATTGCATTATTTCCAGAATAATGAATGACCTCTCTTTACCTAATTATAGCATGTGAAAAAATTTCTATGGCCAACTGTACATACACAGACATACACAATTACACACACACATTCATATAGTACTTTCAGAATAATGAAGGGCCTCTCTTTACATATAGCTTAGCGTGTGTAAGAATTTCGAATGACCTCTCTTTACATAATTATAGTGTGTGTAAGAATTTCGAATGACCTCTCTTTACATAATTATAGTGTGTGTAAAAATTTCGAATGGCCTCTCTTTGCATACATACATACACACACAGAGAGACACGCACACACACACACAACTGTACTTACCTATCTTGACTGGGAATCCATTAGGCAGTTGCATCTGGATGAAATGTTTGAGTTTGGCAAAGTGTGAAGAACTAATTGCCATAAGGTCAACAATTGGCATAACCTGCTCTTGTAACTTCAATGGATACTTCTCTGCTAACCATAGATGAGCCTAGAAAAGAGATTAGGGATTGTGTATTAGAATTGCAGGCTTCTAATTCCTCCTGAGTGTGCCATGAAACAAGCTCCTTCCTCGTATACTCAGTGCCCTACAATATAAACGATATTATTATATACAAGTAATTCATTAAGGACCCTGTGATTGTGTATTAGAAGAATTGGAGGCTTCTGATTCCTCCTAACTATAAACGATATTATTATAAACAAGTGACTCATTAAGGACCCTGTGATTGTGTATGAAAATTGGAGGCTTCTGATGCCACGAAACATGCTCCTTCCATATAGGTGTGTGTGATTCGTGGCAATAATTGAAGGACTCGTTTACCTCCAATTTTCTGATTATATCACAGGATCCCTTAATAGAGTATGTACACTGGGATACCATAGTCTCTGGCCCACCTGAGTCGAAGCCCGAGATCTGAATCAGGCAGGCACTTTCTGGATGACAGCCCACGCAAGCCATCACGAGGACACACACACACACACATCTTGAACCAATGGAGGCTTTGGGTGGGCTGTCGTCCAGAAATCCCCTGCGTCAGATCTCAGACTTTGACTCAGCTGGGCCAATAAAAGATGCTTGATACAAGATTATTAAGTTTAGCACATAATAATTATATCCTTGTTTTGTGGCATAGTCAGGAGGAATCAGAAGCCTCCAATTCTCATACACAATCACAGGGTTATTAAAGGAAAATCCAAGTTGCATCTGTGATACATTACTATATCCTATTGAGGAAGAAAAAGTCTATTATTCCAGGGGTGCTGAGTCGGAGAGTCGGGGTCGAAGAGTTGGAGTCGGATGCTTTTTGGCTGGTGTCAGAGTCAGATGCTTTTTGGTCAGAGTCGGTAAAATTATATCGGACTCCGCCTCCAACCAAAAAGCATCCGACTCAGACCCCGACCAAAAATCATCCGACCCCGACCAACAAGCATCCGACCCCGACCAACAAGCATCCGACCCCGACCAACAAGCATCCGACCCCGACCAACAAGCATCCGACTCCGACCAACAAGCATCCGACTCCGACCAACAAGCATCCGACTCCGACCAACAAGCATCCGACTCCGACCAACAAGCATCCGACTCCGACCAACAAGCATCCGACTCCGACCAACAAGCATCCGACTCCGACCAACAAGCATCCGACCCCAACCAAAAAGCATCCGACTCAGACCCCGAACCAAAAATCATCCGACCCCAACCAAAAAGCATCCGACTCGAACTCTCCGCTTCCGACCCCTTCAATACACATACACCTTAAACCTAACCTAACCTTAAAGCATTGTATTTTCTTGGAGATTTCTTTGGGTCTGCCGATGTCCCTTCCCTTCAGTTCAACCTCAGCGTCAAAGTATTCCTCGGCGCTCACGTTGTTTGGGTTGTTTGCGTTGACGGTCGCATTCTGAATACAAAAAATTAATACAAAGGTTAACTACTGTATCTCCATTATTATAATATGCAGTCTCATTCTGAATGCAAAAATTATTACAAAGGTTATTTCTGCAGTCTAATACAAATTGCAGTCTCATTCTGAATACAAAAATTATTTCTGCAGTCTAATACATTTTGCAGTCTCATTCTAAATACAAACATTATTACAAAAGTTATTTCTGCAGACTCATTCTAAATACAAAAAAATATTACATTAATTTATGTGTTGTAGTAGAGGTGTTTTTGTGTATATTACATTACATTACATTACAACTACCCAGGGGGGCTGACTTTATTCTCTATGAATATTAGCCATCCCCCACAGGACTAGAATAAAGATTGTTGTAGGATCTGGTCACTTTCTAGTGGATTTAACGAGATCTGCCGACATGGATTAAAAATCCATGTGAGGTGTACTGCAACCGGAGGCTCTTTTTTCTCACTGCTGTGTGGACCGCCAGCACACAGAGGTGCATTATCCCTTTGTATGCAGCAGTGTAAACTCCCTCCCCCTTATGGTCCCTTCAGGGCTGGTCTCATGGAAGGTGCAGCCCCACTTGTAGCTCTTGTGGTAACGTGGACTTGGGCCCACAGCACTGGCTGTGGGATCAAAGACCTTCTCCCCAATGAGGCCCCCAGACTCCCTGGTCCAGTAAGCTCTGGTTCCATTTCCCTGGGATGTGCTTCAGTAGCCCAGGCATATAGGACCATGCAGACCCTCATTTATTTTAATTTGTCTTTTCACTGTGACCAGAGCATACCAGGGGTCTGTGGGATTGGAGGCCATTCTGCCCCGGGAGAACATCAACATCAACAACAACAACATCATTACAGTACATTACCTTATCTGTTGTAGTAGAAATATTTTTGTGTATATTATATTACATTATATTACATTATCTGTTGTAGTAAAGGTGTTTTTGTGTATATTATATTACATTACATTACATTACTTTATCTGTTGTAGTAGAGGTGTTTTTGTGTTCCACTTCAGCAATATTAAGGAAGGTTTGTATTGGGCTCTGAGGGACACACTTGTCCTTGTCGGCATCGGTGAGATGTTCGGTTCTTGTTTTGGTCACCAGCTCCACATTGGTGGCTGAGAATACCTGGTGGGTGAGACAAGGTGAGGTGAGATGAGACGAGGTGAGATGAGATGACAAAGAAAAGAGACGAGATGACAAAGAAATGAGACGAGATGAAACAAGAAAAGATGAAATGACAAAACAAGATATGAGACGCGAAGAAATGAGATGAGATGAGATGAGACGAAACGAGACAAGAAGGTTTGTTTGTTAGTGATAGTACAGTAATGCCTTGTTTGTTTGTTTGTTTTGTACTGTTGTTGTTGTTGTTATTATTATTATTGTACTGATTGTAATGAATGTGTGTACAATATATAAACCCTTATTGTATATTAATGAGGGTTTACTGTACACACATTCATTACACTAAGGGTCCATTCGACAGTGGTTGGTAGTGGTTTGTAAGCACTCAAACGAAAGAATGTTTGCCATGTATATGACATATGGGTGAATTATTTAATGAATTTGGTGAGTAAACTATACAGTGATCATCATTATCTAACTGTTTGATAGATTTTGTGAATACAGATACTGTACTCAGCTTTTGGAAAATAATGAAGCCTTACAAGTGTGGTTGGTTGGGAAGCTAACAAACAAATACGACTGTGGAATCAACCCACCGTGCAATAACACACACCCATAACAACAACAACAATAACAACAATACAAAACAAGGCATTACTGTATTTACGGGACCATGTGATGCAGTTAGAAAATTGGAGATAAATGAGTCCTTCAAATATTGCCACAAAACACACACACCTACAGTTCATGAAATGAGCTTGTTTTGTGGCATAGTCAGGAGGAATCAGAAGCCTCCAATTTTCATACACAATCACAGGGCCGAAGGAAGGAGCTTGTTTTGTGGCATAATCAGAAAGAATAGGAAGCCTCTAATTTTCATACACGATCACAAGGTCCTGAAGTAATAAATGAGTGAGAAATCTTACCTTACAATCATGACCATTAATCATTTCACTGCGGTCACTCCTCCAGCCCCAGATACCAGCCTTATCCCTGAAAAAGATATAGGGTGAATAAATTTATCACACATATCCTTTTAAAACAGGCTCAGTAAATCACTTATATATACAGTAGGCCTTTGATATAAAATGATCAAATTTACCACATACGGTAAACCCTCGCTAATGCGGATCAAGTTAGCTGAAGTTCCGATAAATCAGAGGGCTTAAATATGACGTACGACTGGCTGCATGCACACCCGCCCTTAAAACTTCATGTGCTTTTACTAGTATCTGTGGTTCCCATATATAGCTTCACAAAAAAATTTGGATGTAATACTACAGAAGTATATCTAATAATGTATATCAACATGAAATAAGGTATTGTAGTGTGGGAATCAGACCTGGTATCGGTCAGTTTGTCAGTCATATGAAGGCAATTCCGAGCTACCCACATACTGACCCCACCCACCCACCTCTCAAAGCTGATCTTGTCGGTGTCGATGTATGTGATGGCGATGGGTGTGGTGAGGCGATGTGACACCATGCCAGGGTGGGCTCGGAGGTATGCCTGGGCCTGCTCCATCGGTAGCGTTCGGATCTTCTCCACAAACACCTGCCGACACACACGCAAACAAAAATCAGTAATACACACACACACACATACATACATACATACACAAACTCACTCACTCACTCACACACACACACACACACACACACCATGCCAGGGTGGGCTAGGAGGTAAGGCTGCCTGCTCCATTGGTAGTGTTCGGATCGTCTCCACAAATACTTGCCGACACACACGCGCGCAAGCATTAGTGATGCACACACATGCATCAGTAACAACACACACGCGCACGCATTAGTAATGACGCATACATACAAACACACGTGCACACGCATCAGTAACACAGAAATAACATTGAGTAAAAATATTATTATGAATTTATATATAAACACCTTGGGACAAAAAAAAAAAACACACACACACACACACGCACACATTAGAAACAACACACACACGTTAGTAACACATAAACAATAGAGTGTAAAATGTTTTATGAGTACTCCCCCCCCCCCCACACACATCAGTAACACAGAATAAAATCATAATAACTATAGTATACTGGGCCTTATTCAAGAACATTCGTGGTGGTGCATACGATGGTGTTGTACTGATACAATGACTCCATAGACACACACACTACACAGCCACCGTACCACACCACACACGGATGTATGTTCTTGCATACGACCCATTGGAATGTCACAAAGTGTTCAGATGTTCTTCATAACAATATTATATAACATTACACAGTACACACAATCTATCTATCTATAGCTCCGGGAACTCCTGCCAAGGGGTGTGGCCACGGCAGAAGAGTCTCCAGTTTTCCCTGTTCCAGCACTCCCTCCTCACTTGCTCCATCCCCCCTTCCCCCCTCACAATTCTCTCACTCACATACTCTTCCACTGTTCTGCCATCTAACCAGAGGTCTGCCTCTCACACCAAGTCCCACAACTTCACTATCATACACCTTCTTTACAAACTCCACACCTTCATTTAATTAAGGGACCCTGTGATGTAGTCAGATGTACTCAGAAGCTGCATGGTGACTTCTGATTCCTCCTGACCATGTCATGAAACAAGCTCCTTCAATATAGGTGTGTGTGTTTCGTGGTAATCTTTGAAGGACTCACTAACCTTCCATTTTCTGACTACATCACTGGGGACCTTAATTAAACTGAGGGTTGAGTGGACAGTATATAAATCAATTGAGTCATTTATGATTTAAAAAACCACAGCAAATCCTTATATTTTTACATATATTAAATTCCCATAAATGACAATTATAATCACCAGAAAAACAGCAAATCCTTATAATATGTAATCTCACCTGCCTTGTTTCATGATCAACCTCCATCATTGTCGCACCATCAACTGAAAAAATAAATATATATAATAGTAACAAAATTAATAATTATAATAATAATAATAATACAGTACTAACAATATTAATAATAATAATAATAATAATAATAATAATAATACAGTAATAATAATAATAATAATAATAATAATAATAATAATAACAACAATAATAATAATAATACAGTACAGTAATAACAATAATAATAACAATAATACAAATCTATGATTGTGGCATTTATTAATGTTAGTATTTATTATCATAAGCCTTTTAATTGCTATGACTGTGGTTTTAAGGACCCAATAATCGTGTATGGGAATTGGAGGCTTCTCATTCCTCCTGAACATGCCATGAAACAAGCTCCTTACACATAGGTGTGCGTGTGTGTTTCGTGGCAATATCTGAAGGACTCACTTACCTCCAATTATCTGACTACATCACAAGGTCACTTATATAAAAAATCTGTGTGTGTGTGTTCATTACCTTGTGAATCTTACATTAATTTAAGTGTGCGTGTGCGTGTGCGTGTGTGTGTGTGTGTGTGTGTGTGTGTGTGTGTGTGTGTGTGTGTGTGTGTGTGTGTGTGTGTGTGTGTTCCTCACCTTGTCCCTTGAAGATGTAGCTTCGGTTGCCCCTCTGCCAACTGGTCTGGTCGAAGCCAATTAATGTTGTATCAATCCTTACATTGGATCCACTCTTGTACACTCTGTATGTATCACTGGGACACATACGTGACACCAGGGGCACTGTGAAACATGATTATATAAGATGATTAAATTTATCACATAATTATATCCTTTTAACACAGGCTCAGTAAATCACTTATATATACAGTAAGCCCTCGATATAAGATGATTAAATTTATCACATAATTATATCCTTTTAATACAGGCTCAATAAATCATTTATTATTACCCATTAAATATTACTGTGACTGTGTTGTTGGACTTACAAACAATAATGACTTACTAACAACATCTTGCAACTTAATTAAGGACCCTGTGATCATGTATGAGAATTGGAGGCTTCTGATTCCTCCTGACCATGCCATAGGTAGTGTTTCGTGTCAATATTTGAAGGAATCGTTTACCTCTAATTTTCTGACTACGTCACAGGGTTCCTTATATTGAGGATGAATACTGTACAAACGGGACAAATTTAGAATCTCAATAGGCCACGCCCCCTTTCCTGTCAGCACTGTGGATAACGGAATATGTTCTCGTACCGGTCTCGATGCCGCCACTTGACATCAGACCACGGTACTGATAACATTTATTATTTAATCCATTGAACAATAAAAGAATGTTTTAATACCTGTAGTTTTGCATTTATTTTTGTGCAATTTCTCTCTTATCAAAGTACTTGAACATGTTAAGGACAAAATTTCTAGCTTGACTGGCAAGTGTTGCTGTACCATAGGTTGGGGTTGTTGTTGTTGACAACATAGGTTGACAACCATAGGTTGGGGTATGGGTAGACAGTGGAGTGCCCTTCCCCTCCAGCAGCCAGAAAGGCACTAGCGTGTGCCCTTGACTTCCCATTGTTACATAGGCCTGGCAGAGCTCGCCGCTGTGCACCGTTAAACATAATTTCAAACATAATTAAATATCCGACTAAAATATAAATTTTCCGAACTCTGATGTCGTTATCAGTGTAATGAATGACACATGAGAAACTGAAATATGAGTTGCTGAAAACTGTAAACTTGTGACGAAGCAAAAATAAGTAATTAGTGTACTCAAATATAATTACAGTATTAATTATCGTTGTTGGTACAGATACCGCTGCCAGCCGTATGAGTACAGTCTAAAGGGGGTGTGGCCTATTGAGATTGTGAGTTTGTCCCGACTGTAGTGTCTTAAACATTTCATACACATCATTCACTCCCACTCCCTCTCCTATACTCATACATACATACACACAAATATATACATACAGTACACACAAATACATACATACATACATACACACAAATATATACATACAGTACACACAAATACATACATACATACATACACACAAATATATACATACCTACTTACAAATACATACATACATACATACATACCTACAAATACATACATACATACATACACACAAATACACACATACCTACCTACAAATGAGGTGTCTCGTGGACAAGGGGCGAATGCGCCATATTTTTACTCTCGAGTTATAATTGTTTAAAGTTTGGTACACATATCAGACATAAAATACTTCAGAATAGCATGTTGTTATATATCATTAGAATCCTCTGGACCAGACCAATTTATACATCCTAAAAAAACTAATAAAAACACACACACACACACACACACACACGTGAGGTTATTTTTTCAGCATATAGTATTAGATATCAATGAAACTAAAACACTGAGAAGTTTCAGCCAAAATTTGCAACAATTAGTATTTTTACTATACAGTAATTTTTAATTAATTTCCTTCGCCAGCCCCAGACCTGTTGACATAGCCCTCACCACTGTCTCTGTAGGCATTTTTCTGGGACTTTAGCCAAGCGTCAGGCCTTCTCTTGCATGAAGGCACAAGCGGCTGTGTAGTAGCCTTATTCTGATTAGTATTACTCAACATGACACCAAGTAATTCACTTGTAAATCACGAAATAATGTGGAGTATAAACAAAGTCTGGATTCTGTTGACACCAGGCGGGGTGAAAAGTGTAGAGAGGGTGGTAGCGTGCGTCTGATTAGCTGAGAGGTAGTGCTTTAACTCAGGAGAGAGGTAGACTCTCGCCCATTGGCTGGGCCACGAGATAACATTTGCCCCTCGTCCTCAGATATCCCACACCTCCTCCCCGCCATCACGAGTGCAGAGAACAGGAGATTCGACGTAGTATCCTGAGCCTGTATGGGTCAGAATCGCAAAATGTTCTTCACCACGTGACTTTTACTGCTTCCACCTACTGGAGAACACACACAATTCATTTTTGATAGGGGTGGCGCATTCGCCCCTTGTTCACGAGACGCCTCAAATACATACAGTACATACACACAAATACATACATACTGTACATACAAATACAATGTCATACATACATACATACATACATACATACAAATACAAACACACAAATACATATATACATACAAATACAAACACACAAATACATATATACATACACACAAATACATACATTCATACACTACAATACTATTTATATGTATACTGTTACTTACCCCAACTGGTAAACTCCCATTTCATCTCTACATAAAAATCCGGAGCCTGTAAACAAAAAATTTCATTGTAAACCAAATATAATACAGTCCAATGAATAAATATCTTAGCAAGTTTAACTCAAAATACTGCTTGGAAATGTTTATTCCACTTTTTGCATTGACCTGTTTTTTGCTGCATCAATAAGAATCATATATAAATATAACGTTCATTCTTGTCCAAAGTCTTCTTGTGAATATGACAGTGACATCAGATTTGAGATAAATATATATAAGAGAGATGCGAGACATTTAATGGAAAGGTGTCATTCCTGATTTCAACAAGGTATATATAAAATTATTTTATTTCTTTTATTTGCAACTATATGTTTCCTACAAACAGACTATGTTATACATTATTAGATATAGTGTGGTATGTCATGTTTGGCTGGGCAGGAGGAGGTTTTGTGGGCTTGGTACACCCTGTAAATAAACACTTCTTACCTCTTTGAGTTTGGCCAACAGACAAGGTATACCAGCGACCCTTGAAGTGTAACGCTGGGTGTCCCTTCCTTCCAGTACTACACCCAGTAACTCAGGGTCACCAGTAGCTGTGGCCTCCTGTAACACTGATAACACAACAGGAATACTGTTATTGGAATAGGATATACAATATTGGACCAGATTAACCAAAATAACAGTTCCCAGTAGCTGTGGCTTCCTGTAACACTGATATTGACAATAGGAATACTGTTAATGGGATATAACAACAGGAATTTGAGACAACTGATGCCTACAAAGTGTATATAATTATATGCCAGAAAATAACAGGACCAGATTAACCAAAATAATGGTTCCCAATAACTGTGGCTTCCTGTAACAATGACATCATAATGAAGGAGAATTTATTCAGCTGTTGGTGAATTGGAAGGCTACTGATTTCTCCAAACTATGCCAGAAAACAAATGCCCTCAATTATAACATAACAATAAATATAATTAGACATTACCCGTCCATCCATCACTGGTTTCAACGTTGACATTACAGTTGTGTCGAAGGAGTACTTTTGTAGACTCCAAGTGTCCTAAAGTAACAGCCAGCATTAGTGGAGTGCGTCCTCTTGGGTCACGCACCTCCTTGTTGTACTGCAAAGGTAACAACACGATTGTAATAACAGTACAGTACATTCTGGTGGATATATAATGAATAAATACTTGTATCCACCACTTACTTCATACATTATAGTACACCCTGGTTGATATATACAATGAATAAATATTTGTATCACACACACACAATGTCTCATCCTACCTATAGTCAATGACGGGGGTTTGTTTCAGGTGTGTGCATATCATACGTCCATAACTGTACAATAAATATCAATACAATGGTCATATATATACAGGATGTCTCAAGAGTTGTGACGAAGCTGCAGGGAAATGAAAGTTTATGCAATGCTAAGTAAAAAATACTCTATAAATATGAGTGTTTTAAGAACTCATTTAGCAGTAAATTCAGCAGATGTGTTAGTGAGTGGTGATGACAATAGGCTGTGACAGTCATTGTGTCGATTCCACAGTGATATTTGTTTGTGAGCTTCCCAATCAACCACACTTGTAGGGCTTCATTATTTTCCAAAAGCTGAGTATCCCCATTCACAAAATCTATCCAACAGTTAGATAATGATGATCACTGCATATTTTACTCACCAAATTCATTAAATTATTCACCCAAAACTCACTTACACGGCAAACATATTTTCTTTTGCGTGCATACAAACCACCACGAACGACTGTGGAATCGACCCATTGTGATGTGGCAGACTACTCCCATCCACCCAGTGTTGCCATCAGGTGCTTCTTGTTTTTCTTATTTATCTACATGTTCTTATTATGAATTTAGATCTTCTATCAATAAATGTCTGTTAAGTGATTGTTCTAGGAAGTTTGGTGCTCTAAGGGGGTAATTCACATTGGGGTGCCTTGATTCCTCCAAAGTATGCCAGGAAACAGAACCAGAAGAGCAAAAATAATGGTGTTCTGTTGCTTGGAATAGTTTGGAAGATTCAGTTGCTCCAGATTTACCAACACAAAATTTCCTCCTTAAAGTGGGATTGATGTAATATGCGAGTAAATCTAATGTAGCAATAAATCTGGCAATAATGGTGTAGCCAGTGTGTGAGCTGTGAGGTGCCTGAGTGATCTAGTCTAGTCTCAGTTCTCACTCAGCTTTCTGGACAGTGATATGTTGTGTTTATTCTATGGACTTTTCACCACCATTTTTATTTTACTACAATACCATTCACATTTACAAACGTGGAGTATACAGACATGATATTTATCTATGGGTTCTGCAATATCAACAATGAAGCATCTAAAAGAGTACAGACAGAGATTTCCAACCACATCTGCCGTATTTACTGGCAAACGAGTTCTTCAAACACACATAATTATCTATAGAGTATTTTTGGCTTAGAACTGCATTAAATTTCATTTACCTGCAGCTCCGCCATAACTTGTATAATAATAAACTACAGTACAGCCACAATCAAATATCCACCGACACTTTCCTTCCTACGTAGTAAATATCTTGGTAATAAAGAACAACACATGTATGATTTTGCAGCACCTCATAATAATAATTGAGGGAGTTGAGTTGAAATAAAGTGTTGTATGATTATATTTTGATATGATACTGATAAATTTGCACAATGGAAGGAAAGTGTCAGTGGATTGTGGCTGTACATATAATAACTTTTATTTACCTTTCCATCTGCGAGTTGCTTGTCCAGTTTACGATAATTATTGTGCCAAACCAGCCAATGTAGTGGATAAGTATCTGAGCTACTACTACTACTACCAGTACTACTACTACTACCGGTACTGTTATTCTCTCCACAACACTGGTGATCTTGTTGTGTTTTCTTGTTTTTAATGGGGTCACATTCACAGCTCTCATTATTTTCATTATTATAATTTTGCTCATGTCCATTTTCTTTAAGTAGGTCAGCTGAGGTGTGACTGTTACTGGTGTCATCTTTAAGTGGGTCAATTGCAGAGGTGTGACTGTTACTGATGTCTTCTGTAAGTAGGTCGGCTGCCAAGACGTTACTGTTACTGACGTCAGTTGCTGGGGAGGTGTGACTGTTACTGATGGCTTCTTTAAGTGGGTCTGTTGCTGGGGAGGTGTTACTGACGTTGGCTGCTGAAGAGGCGTTACTGTTACTGATGTCAGTTGCTGAGGAGGCGTGACTGTTTATGATGTCTTCCTTAAGTGGGTCGGCTGCCGAGGTGTTACTGTTACTGACGTCAGTTGCTGAGGAGGAGGTGTTACTGTTACTGACATCTTCCTTGTTGTTTTCTGTACTGCTGTAATCATTCATCTTTCCGACAGAACTTGACACACAATATCTGAAACAAGAAAAAATACATGAGAAATTACGTTACAAAAAGAATTACAAAAAAATATATAGGAAGAATAATGCTACAAAAATTATTTTTAAAAAATCAGAAGAATTATGATACAAAAAAAGTAACGACAAAAAGGAAGAATTAGAAGAATTACATTACAAAAAGAAAATAACAAAAAAATATGTACGATGAAATATGATACAAAAAGAATTACAGTACAACAACAAAATATTTACAATGAATAATGATACAAAAGAATTACAAAAGAGAAATAGGAAGAATTATGTTACAAAAAGAATTACAAAAAAAGATAGGAAGAAGTTACAAAAAATTATATAAAAAGATAGGAAAATTTAAGTTACAAAAAGAGTTTAAAAAAATGGAAAATCAGAAGAATTACGATACAAAAAGAATTACAAAAAAGTATCAGAAGTTATTGTACATTACGAAAAGAATTGCAAACTACAAAAATAAGAAGAATTACGATACAAATTAATTAGGAAATACATGTAATAGGAAAAAGCAGAAGAATTATGTTATAAATAGAATGGATAAAATAAAAGAAAAATAAGAAAATTATTATGTTACAAAAATAATAATAATAAAAAAAAAAAGGAAGAGTTATGTTACAAAAAGAATTACAAAAAAATATTGGAAGAGTTACATTACAAAAAGCTACAAAAATAAAGGAAGAATAAGAAGAATTACATTACAAACAGATTAAAAAAAAGGAAAAATCAGAAAAAAATACAATACTGTACAAAGAAATTAATAAGTAAAATATAGAGGAGTGCCGTTGGAAAGGCTAAAAAAAAGCTCCTGAAACCACCGCCAGCCGTATGCAAGAAGATCGGTATGTGGTGCATACGAACGATGGTGTTGTACAGATACCACCATTCGTATTCACCAACAGGAATATTCTTGCATACACCACATTAATACAGATTAGTTATGGGGTGTTATAAAATACATTAAGGGGTTAGCCTAATTCTCTTTTGTTACATTGGAGTGCCATGATTCCTCCAAAGTATGCCAGAAAACAGGACCGAATGAACAAAAATAATGGTGTTCTGTTGCTTGGAATAGTTTGGAGGAAACAGTTGCTCCAGATTTACCAACACTGTACTTCCCCCTTAAGGACCCTGTGATTGTTATGAGAATTGGAGACTTCTGATTCCCCCTGACCACACCACCAAACAAGCTCCTTCCATAATTATATAGTGTGTGTGTGTTTCATGGCAATGTTTGAAGGACTCCTATACCTCCAATTTTTTTACTACTCATCTCAGAATGATTGCAACTCAAAATTCACTTTTACACTCTATATACATATCTAAATAAGTTTTTACACTCTGATTTCATTGTAAAACATGTCAGAATCACATTTTTCAACAGAACAATATGATATCAAATGTCATTGTCGTTTTTACGTACATATTTGGTAATTATAGTAAGATCTGGCATCTCGAACGTTTTCATCTCAGATTTTCGTAACCAGAATGCAACTATTCCGAATCTCGAATCTTATTTCCAATCTCGAATCAGTGTTCCCAGAGGAAAAAAAATTAGAATGTACTGTATCCATAGGACAACCCAAACGTATCCCAACCAACAAAAATGTGTCCATTTTCCCTCCTAACTAAAAATACTAAGGTAAGTTACTAAAGCAACAGATAATGAGGAAAATGGGTATATTACTTAACATGCATAATATTTTATTGACAGAAAGATAAAGAAAACATTCCAGAACTACATTTTCACCATACATTTGTAACACTATGGGTCAATTCCACAGTGGAATTTGTTTGTAAGCTTCCCAACCAACCACACTTGTAAGGCTTCATTATTTTCCAAAAGCTGAGTATACACATTCACAAAATCTATCCAACAGTTAGATAATGATGATCACTGCATGATAATGATGATCACCGATCGACACAGGGCAATAAAATACTGCATGGGCTATATCTAGCCCCTTCATTGGTACCACTGATAAGTTTTTGCGGCTGGGGGAGCAGGCAATGGCCAGGAATTGCGGTTCTTAGTGGTTAATTAATAGATTAAATTTTCCGCTAGTATTGGTTGTAGCCATATGTGGCATACCTAGCCAGGTACCTATTCCTGAAAGAAGCAGGTGATCAGGAAATCCATCATTTCTTCATAGAGGCAGCCAAGCTCTATCCACCCAATCAAAACACCGCCACTCTCGAATACAAAGGTACGTCGACGTCGTATAATACCATTTCAAGATGGCCTCCAAGTGTTTACATCCAGGCCCCATAGATTGCTAAGGTTAGGTCCCGGTAGCTTGCCGCGGTCCTGATTAGGTTAAGTTAGGTGACGTTTACCTAATTCTATTTAATGCGTTGTAGTGTTTTTCAGACGAATCTAGTTCAAATATGGCGAAAATGAGATGTTTTCTGAGATTGGGTTGGGGGAAGCTCCCAAAACATTAATTTGCGACGGTTGTGAACAATAAATTCGTTAAAAACACACTATAAAACATTGCATTCTGAAAACCTTGAGTCGAAAACAAATTATGGCCAAACGCTTGAATATTACCCAAATTACCAGAAGAAGTAGTGTGTCAAAAACACACACACACAAAGATGTACAGAAATATAGTTTTCCAAGTAGAGTAATAGACGAATGGAACAAATTACCAGAAGAAATGGTGTGTCAAAAACATACATACATAACTTTAAAGAAAAATATGATAATTGGGTTTTTAAAATACGAGACATTACGAGCTGCACTCAGTTCTGTAAAGATACAAATAGATAAGAACATACGGTATTATTACAGAATAACTGGGTTTTTGGCTAGGATCACGCAGTGTTACCACATCCGGATAGGTCCTGGGAAATTGCCCCAGTCACTTTATGATAGTTTACACCGGTTATATCCCGGTAGTTTGCCCAGGTTAGGTTCCGGTAGTTTGCCCAGGTTAGGTCCCGGTAGTCTGCTCTTGCCTAGGTTAGGTTAGGTCAGGTCAGGTGAGGTCAGACTAATTTCCAAATTATGATTGTAAAACGGGGCATATCTCGAAAACGGAGCATCTCCGAAAGTAACACCATAGAATAAAAGTGTTTTAGAATGGTCCAAAATAGTGGGTAATGATATTAAAATACACAATATAGTGAACCCAGTTCTTCTGTAAATTTACCGAACATACATACATATACACTACAATATATACACATACACTTATATACAGTACATACACACATACATATACATACATACATACACACACACATTTATAAATATACATACACTACAATACATACATACACATACATATATACATACCTGACTGGGTGATCTCATAAATGTAAAGAGAGTGAGTAAGAGCCGAGAGAGAGTGAGAGTGCGTGTGAGAGTGAGTCAGAGGGAGGGACTCGAGGGAGGGTGAGGCGTCGTCTGCTGTTGTCACTCTCACTCCAAGTAAACACGAGCCTAGTATTATTATTGTTATTAACTTATTATTACTATTATCATTATTATTTTATTGCTATTTTATCATTACTATTTTCATTATTAGTGTTGTTATTGTCATTATTATTATTGTTGTTGTTATTGTTATTGTTATTAGGGAAGGGATATCTTTATTTGGTGTGTTGTGATTTGATTTGTGAGTTTTCCATACTATATAAAAGTTATCCTCTTGATTATCAATGGAGTTCGTCGATAGTATGTATTGTAGTATTTTTAATTAAAATACTTGTTACTTGTTGTTAGATATTCTATGCCCAGAAAATGCATATAATAATATAATATCATGTTTTGTGGTTTTGACCACAGAGCTAAAATTGGTTTTGACACACGATAATGAATATAATTTTAGACCCAGTGAAATGCAAGTATCGTCAGCTTCCTTAAACGTTGATAGTATGATAGTATAGTAGTATATATAATTATCAATAGTATATAATAATAATAAAATATCATCTTACACAAAATAATCAATATACATTTAGGCTCTGAATCCCCCAGTGAGATGCAAGTATCGTCGACTTGCATCAATATTATTATTATTATTAATTCTTGTAGCCATATTTTCAACAATTTTGTCTTAATTACGGTATGTATTCCTGGTATTCCTTCACAATACACTCATCTATAACTAGACTAATGGTTTCTATATAATAATTTGAAATAAAATTAAATAAGGTGTAAATAATATAACTTCGACTTAGTTCATAACAATAACAAACAAACCAGAGTAAAGAAATAGACCAAAAGATGTTATTCATTTGTTATTCCCTTAAGTAGGTCCATTATACACATTGGGTACATTGGAGCACCTTAATTCCTTCAAAGTATGCCAGGAAACAGGACCAGATTAGCCAATATAATGTTGACTTGTTGCTTGAAGGGATTTATTGGAGGAATCATTTGCTCCAGATTTTCCACCAACACTACTAACTAACTTATCTTGTAGTAGTAATGGCGTGTAGATGAGGTTTGGAGCCTTTGGTGGCTTCTGATTCCTCCTGACTATGCCAAGAAACAAATCCCATATTGATACCATTTTAGGGCGTCTGTTTCGTGGTATAGCGTTAATTCGGTAAATGTTGAAAGAATTACCGTTATTGCGTACGGTTTTTCTACCTTCATTACCCACTTACTTAGACCATTCTAAGACTATTTTATTCTATGGCATATCCTCCGCAAATGCCCCATTTCCAAGATAGGGCTTATTCAAATGGGGCATTTTGAAATTAGCCTGACCTGACCTAACCTTACCTAACCTAGACAGCGTCAGACTACCGGGACCTAACCTGGGCAGACTACAGGGACCTAACCTGGGCAAACTACCGGGAAATAACCGTGGTAAAGTACAGGAAATGACCTGGGCAAAATACTAAGACCTAGCCGGATCTGGCAACATTGCTACAAAATGGCAATTCTTCCAATAAATACCATTAATTCCACAGTCATATTTGTTTGTTAGCTTCCTAACCAACCACATTTGTAAGGCTTCATTATTTCCAAAAGCTGAGTATCCATATTCACAAAATCTATCCAACAGTTAGATAATGATGATCACTGCATAGTTTACTCACTAAATTCATGAAATAATTCGCCCATAACTCATCAACACGGCTAACATTCTTTCGTTTGTGTGCTTACAAACCACTACGAACGACTGTGGAATCGACCCTTAGTTTAGAAGAATTGGAGACCTTCCAATTCACCAACCAGAAAATCAGTCTTCCCTTAAGGTTCCTCCCTGTGATGGTACGTGTATAAAAATTTATTGGAGTCTTCTGATACTTCCTGACTATGGGTCGATTCCACAGTGGTTGGTAGTGGTTTGTAAGCATGCAAACGAAAGAATATTAGTCATGTTAATGACTCTGACCTTATTTAACCCAACCTAGACTGCATCAAACTACCGGGACGTAACCTGGGCAAACTACTGGGACTTAACCGTGGAAAAGTACCAGGACTGGACCGGGGCAAAATACTGGGACCTAGCCGGATCTGGCAACACTGCTACAAAATGGCAATATATACTTTTTTTTTTTTTACCCTCATACATTAGTTTATATCATTATAATATTATTGGGAAATATTTCTTATATTTTCTTTCTCTATAATAGTTTGGTAAATATTAACTATAAAGTATTATCATTATCTTTGATGGGGTTTTTTTTCATAATTTTCCACTGATTTATATCATTATAAGATTAATTTAATCTTTGACATTTCCCTGGGAAATGTCCCATTTCCAAGATACCGTAGGGTATATTCAAATAGCAGGTCTGAGTTGGAAGTGGAGTGGGTAAATATATATCTGACTCCGACTCCTTTATGTTATTAATTCTGTTGTTTTTGTTGTTGATGTTGATGTTCTCCCGGGGCAGAATGGCCTCCTGCCCCACAGACCCCTGGTACGCTCTGGTCACAGTGAAAAGACAAATTAAAATAAATGAGGGTCTGTATGGTCCTACATGCCTGGGCTACTGAAGCACATCCCAGGGAAATGGAACCAGAGCTTACTGGACCAGGGAGTCTGGGGGCCTCATTGGGGAGAAGGTCTTTGATCCCACAGCCAGTGCTGTGGGCCCAAGTCCTCATTACCACAAGAGCTACAAGTGGGGCTGCACCTTCCATGAGACCAGCCCTGAAGGGACCATAAGGGGGAGGGAGTTTACACTGCTGCATACAAAGGGATAATGCACCCCCTGTGTGCTGGCGGTCCACACAGCAGTGAAAAAAAAGAGCCTCCGGTTGCAGTACACCTCACATGGATTTTTAATTTATGTGGGCAGATCTCAGTAATTCTTTCAGTAAGCATTATTAGCCGATATCCCTCCAAATACTAACAATATTCATGATATTCATGTTGGTGTTGGTAGTACTTGGCAACATTATCCACCTCCCCCTTCCTCCCTCTCTCTCCCTCCATCAAGTCATGTCGGCATGTTAGGAAGATGCAACATATCTATACAAATCCTTCCATTTTTCTCCTATAGTGCTTTTTATGTAAAATCTGAAAGGACCATCGTCTTCAAGAGAGTGTTATGTACTAGAGCATATATTTTATTCTAAGATTACTTTTATAATGGCTGCAAATACCAATGATAAGTAAAACGTTGTATAATCTGTAAAACTACCTTCTCTGACTTATACTCGCTGCAATTACTTAATTACCCTCCAAAGTTTTAATAATTATATTATAGTTGTACAATTACTGCTTAATCCAATGATATAAACTAAATTATTCTAGCTTATGTAATAGGTACACTAAGTGAAGAAATATAAATATTTTTTGAACAGTAGCAGGAGTGCCACCTGTAACGATGTATTCGCACTAATCGGAGCCGATTTTCCTATTGGAATGGACTATAGGTGTTGTAAAATCATAAATGTGTAAATAAATCAGTGGTATATCTAAATTTAATCGGTATTGCCCCAGTCATTTCCTGAACTTTACCACGGTTATTTCCAAGTAGTTTGCCCAGGTTAGGTCCCTGTAGTCTGCCCAGGTTAGGTCCCGGTAGTCTGATGAGGTCTAGGTTAGGTTAGGTAAGGTCAGGCTAATTTCAAAATGCCCCATTTGAATATGCCCTATCTTGGAATTTGCGGAGGAAATGCCATAGAAGAAAATAGTCTTAGACTGGTCTAAATAAGTGGGTAATGAAGGTAGAAAAACCGTATGCAATAACGGTAATTCTTTCAATATTTACCATTCAATCATACAACAATTTATGTCACCACAACTCCATCAATTACTATTATTACTAATATTATGAGGTGTTGTAATATGATATGTTTGTTGTTCTTTATTACCAAGATAACCAAACACTAACTGACATACATACTCACACTCACTGACATACATACTCACACTCACTGACACACACACACACACACACACATACAGAATGTTGGGATAATTCTATATAACATTTCTCTGTTATTAAAATTATAAAGACATGATGCATATTAATTTTTACAATACAGTAATCCTTTGTTTTGTACTGTTATTGTTGTTGTTGTTGTAGTTCCCCAGACTATCTGACCAAGCAGTCCCAAGTCTGGTTGACTGAAGCCGTGCAGATGCTCGGGCCCCCAATGGGAGCCAGGGTATCTGCACAGCTTCGGTCGGTTTGTTGTTGTTATTGTTATGGGTGTGTTATGTACAAAGAGGGTTTATTGTACACACATTCATTACAAACACACAGTACAATACACTCCCATGAAAACAACAACAACAAATAAGACGTTACTGTAATACTATTTAATTTTATTTATTATTACATGCAGACAATGTGAGCTAACAACAGTAACAACATAATTTTATTTATTATTTCAGGCTGACAGTGTGAGCTAACAACAACAACAACAACATAATTGTATTTATTATTTCAGGCTGACAGTGAGAGCTAACAACAACAACAATAACAAACAACAAAGAAGAACAACAACAACAATAACAAACAACAATAATGGCCAGCTGTGCTCTGTGCCATGAAGTGTTTCCATCTAAGGTGAAACTGGTACATCATTTCAGTGAAGCGCACAGTATTGCCAGACAGCGAACCAGACGACAACAAAGCTCAAAGGGCACACAGTTCATTAGACACATTAGTACTACTACTGATGGTGGTGGGGGTGATGGGGGTGATTCAGATGTAGAGGAAGTGTTTATAATGGATGATAATGATGTTGATGATGATGATGGTGGTGGTGGTGTAACAAATTCTTCTGCAGCTAGTTATTCAGTCTACAATGCAGCCACCACAAACACCGACAGACAACTATTGCACACAAGCCTCGGTAACTATCATCAGTGCAGCGGTAATCTGAGTTCCTCCAATAGTGTCAATGTCAACAAGAAGCAGCCAGTTCCCTGCAAGTACTGTGGACAGCTGTGTAAGGACCGCCGAGGGGCTGCTATTCATCACAACTTCTGCGAGAGGAAAAACAAAGATAATATTATTCATCACGACTTCTGCAAGAGGATAAACAAAGATAATATTATTCATCACAACTTCTGCGAGAGGAAACACAGAGAAAATATTATAACGGTACCTAATATATCTCCTCAGTATGTAACCAGTAGTAAACATGTAGCACTGTTAAATTCAAGCACTCTGGGTGTATCGACCTTGTATGAGTGTCCTGGGAATGACTGTGGCGCCATATTCAAGTCCAGTGTGAAGCTTAGTCGACACATACTGAAGCATCATAGCGGTGAAGACATTAATATGAACAATGCCGATGTTATCATTCCTCCGACCAACGACACCAAAACAGAGGAGACAACAAAAGTGACGTTACCCCCTCCTCTGTCTGATATACCCCCTCCCCCCCTCACACCAGCAACAGAAACGACAGCACCACCTCTCGTAACAGTGACCATGAAACCCCATATTGGAAAAACAGAAGGCCTGCAGGATCTATCTTTGCTCATAACTCCCACTAAACCTACAGACGAGTTCCGAGGCCAAAGTGAAAACAATATATCCCCTTCTTCCACTATTGACCCATGCAAGAAAGAGATAGAAAGTATTACTGTAGAGGAATGCCACACAATTGATGATGATGGTGGTGGTGATGGTGATGATGATGATGATGAAGCAGTTGTATTATACATTGCTGATGATGGAAGCGTACTCAAAAAGACTTCACAGCCTTCTGCAAACACTGATAGTCACATTGAAGAGAGAACCTTTCTACTCATAACAAGGGATGGGGAGGAAGAAGAAGAATTAAGTAATCAGTTTAAGTGTAGCGTTTGTAACAAGTGTTTTATCAGTCGACGTTTGCTTTTGGTGCACATGGAAAAGCATGCTGATGATAACTATGTCACTCACGTTGAAATAAAACTAGAGCCAGAAGATTATGATGAAGATAATAATGATGATAATAATGATGATGATGATAACGATGATGAAGATTGGGAAATGGTCACCTTGGGAAAGAGAAAGAACAGTTCATTGTATCAAATTCGCAAAAATAACGTTGAGTACAAGTGTTCGTTTTGCAAGAGGAATTTCTTATCAGAGCTGGGATATCAAACCCACATTAAAAATAAGGAATGTAGAACCAAGAAATTCAAGTTGCCAAGAATGTTTTCGTGTCATTTTAGTGAGTGTGATGCATCCTATTTCAAATTAACAGAACTACAGAGACATTGGCAAATTGCTCATAAATTTAGTATGGCCAGTAAAACCTTACAATTTGATGATGATAATACATTTACTGAATGGTTGGCTGGAGAGGAAGAAAAATATAAAGTGAGGTTCACGTGTGACGTAAAAAGACGCAAACCCCACAGAACCGAGCGTCTGTTGGTGTGTCACCGATTCCACCACCTGCGTACCGCCGCTGCCAGGAAGAACGCACGTCGTCAGTACTCAGATAAACACAACTGGGTACACAAGATTCAACCTTGTCTTTGTTTTGCCAGAATGAAAGTGTACCAAGATTTCAACGATGACGCCTGCGATTACACTGGAAAGATTAGCGTTGTGTATTACCATGAACACTCACACACACAGACGCAGCAGGAGGATGTACCACCGGAAATACTGGACCACATTTTACAGCGAAATAAGAGGAAGAGAAACAACCAATTCCAGGATTTGAAGGGAAGCGATAAACACCTTCACCGACAGAAGCTGGAAAGATTCGCACGTCTGGCTGGAAAGGAATATCGCCCAATGAGCTTCAAGGCTACTACTACTGATTACACCCCAAAGAAAGTCAAGAGAGAACCCAATAGTCATCCAGTCGTTAGTGAGGACGACGATGACGACCAAATGGCAGCTGTCAGTGTTGCCAATAATCTACTGGGAGGTGATGAACTGTTTGCAACACAGGTGGAGATGGTACTAGATGGTCAGTTTGATATGGGTCATGAAGTGCTCAGTGCTCCGGTTGTCACACATCTAGACTCACTGACAACAACCATATTTGCTGCCACCACTGCATCAACACAGAGAATAAACAACAACAACAACAACAACGACGACTGTGAGACAACAAACCAACAAAGTGAAGAAGAGGAGGAGGAGGAGGAGGAGGAGGAGAAGGAGGAGAAAGAAATAGAAGAGGAGGGTGAGGAAGATACTAATACAACAACAACAACAACAATGCAAGCTCTACTCCCCGCCACTCCCGAGGACTGGCAGAAGTTGTTTGAGGTTGTGCGTAATAGGGTGTCCAGCGAAGGAGGCCATAACACGTTACTGAAAGCCGAGGCCGAGTTGTTACTACCTTATCAAAGAGTAATTAACCTTATATCACCAAATGAACAAATACCAATATTTAGACAATTGTGGGACCTAGCATACACAACACAACAACAACAACAACAACAAGTAGAAATGACTATGGTGAAATGATTACTGAGGTGACCACGGTGGTGAAATTATTATGGTTATATTGAAATGATGATGATGGTGGTGAAATGATTACTGTATTGAGATGATGATAACAAAATGATTACTGTACAATATTGAGATGACGATGATAAAATTATTACTGTACAATATTGAGATGACGATAATAAAATGATTACTGTATTGAGATGATAACGATGGGTAAATGATTACAACCCCTCTCTGTGATAATTGGAACTACTGCACACTAATTAATTTGGAGTAACTGGATTCCTCCAGACTATTCCAAGCAACAAACACACCATCATTATTTTTATTAATCATGACCTGTTATTGTTGTTTCCTGACATAATTTGGAGGAATCAAGGTACTCCAATGTACACCCGAGCTCGTAAATTCACGACCACGTCCCCAAATGTTTATGTCATCTGAGCTGGTAACACTGTGTGGGGAAGGTGTCATTGTAGGTGAAAGATTGTATCATGTCCCTCTACTATGTTCAACCTACTCTGCTTCCTCCCCAAATAAATGTTAGCTACCAACTCAAATGGCATAAACATCTAAGTATGTGGTCGCGAATTTACGAGCTCGGGTGTACATACCAACATTATTATATTTTCTTTCCCATTAATTAAATTGGTGAATATAACTTCTACCCACTGATGTGCTTAATTAATTCCCCCTAGGGACCCTGTGCTCATGTATGAAAATTGGTGACTTCAGATTCCTCCTGACCATGAAACAAGCTCCTTCCTTATAGGTGTGTGTTTCATGGCCATATTTGTAGGATTTGTTTCCCTCCAATTTTCTGACTACATCACACACAGGGTCCCTTAAATAAATAATAACTTTGAAATTTAATATTGAAATAAAAAATTGAAAAAATAATATAAAGCAGTGATTTTTAATGACCAAAAAGCTTAGCATAGTTCAGAGATTGCTGTAGGATCTGGTTACTTTCTAGTAGATTTGATGAGATCTGCCCACATGGATAAAAAATCCACGTGTGGTATATACTGCAACCGGAGGCTTTTTTGTTTTTCCTTTTTTTTTCTTTCACTGCTGTGTGGACCGCCAGCACACAGGAGTGCATTATCCCTTTGTATGCAGCAGTGTAAACTCACTCCCCCTTAAATTATGGTCCCTTCTGGTCTCATGGAAGGTGCTGCCCCACTTGTAGCTCTTGTGGTAACATGGACCTGGGGATCAAACACCTTCCCCCCAATGAGGCCCCCAGACTCCCTGGTCCAGTAAGCTCTCAGGCAGAGACATAGGGGGCTGGGAAAATTGTCCAACAGTTTCACTGACTCGGGAATTGAACCCAGGACCTCTTGCATGCTAGGCAATTGTGCTAACCATTACACCATCAGCACCCCGAGAGAACATCGTCAATAACAAACAACAAGTTATTTATTGGTGGATAGGGAGGTCTCCGATTCCTCCAAACTATGCCAGGAAACAAATCACCTCGGTATTACTATGAAAGAGGATTTGTTTCATGGCATAGTTTTGAGAAATCACAGGCCTTCCAAATTGCCAACAAGAGAATCACTTAAAATTTATATATACATCTTTTATACTCGCTAGGATATCTATATAAAGATTTCAACTGTATTTTACAAAACTTAATATATATACATATATAATGTATATATATATATATAATATATTTCATACTCGCTTTTAATAAATCTTTGAAATATTTGATTGTAATATACTGCTGTTAACATTAATGCATCTCATCGCATTTGATTCAAATATTCGACACAGGAATTGTGTAAAACATTGTGTTATCTATCAATACTATCTGTGTGTTGTTCTTGGCTTGTTGCTCTGCTGTCAAAATTGGCGGGTATTCCAGTATTATTTCATTTTAAATCAGAACAAACTGTGTATTTTACAACAAGCTAAACAAAATACTAAAGTTGTCGTCCAAAATTAATAGAATGCTGGCACACCTAATTATATCTCCCATATAGATTGGTATTTGTGTAAATGTAATACAGTTTGATATTTTTTAAATGATGTTACTATAGGTAGTGAATAATTGGACAGTGTTCGCGGGAGCTGCCATCACCACCAAGTAAACAAACAAGGAGAAGGTGGAGGCCAAGTGATTATCTTCATATTCATAATATTATCTACACTTTACAAGATGTCAGCATTATTACCATCAGAACTGGCCCGTCTGGTGTTAGGTAGGCAGTTATTATACTATATATTAATGTGATATAAAGAAATACATTGATAAATAATGCAAATGATTGGCTTTATCTATTATCAACAAATATTAACCATGTCTTCTTTACCATAACGAATAGTTTAATGGTTAATAATAATACACTTTTAAGGACACTGTGATCGTGTTTAAGTATTGGATGCTTTTGATTCCTCCTAACCATTCCACGAAACAAGTATATAACTTCCATGTAGGTGTGTGTTTCGTGGTAATATTTGAAGGACTCGTTTACCTCCAATTTTCGGTAATATTAAAGCGTTTGTCCATAATGTCTTTTCGGCTAATATTGCGATTATCTGTGCTGGCGAGCTACAGGTTAGGTTAGGTAGGGTTTGGTTACCTTTATCAATACTCAGTGGAATTATCTTGTGGAAATGTATTCTTTGTTAGGTATTTCAGTATTTATTGAAAGAATTACTGTTTTGTAGCAGTGTTGCCAGATCCGGCTAGGTCCCAGTATTTTGCCCCGGTCATTTCCTGTACTTTACCATGGTTATTTCCCGGTAGTTTGCCCAGGTTAGGTCCCTGTAGTCTGCCCAGGTTAGGTCCCGGTAGTCTGATGCTGTCTAGGTTAGGTTAGGTAAGGTCAGGCTAATTTCAAAATGGGGCATTTGCGGAGGAAATGCCATAGAATAAAATAGTCTTAGAATGGTCTAAATAAGTGGGTAATGAAGGTAGAAAAACCGTACGCAATAACGGTAATTCTTTCAATATTTACCAAATGTTTAAGATATTTCTGTAGCTGAGGGACGAACTGATTTCGGGCGGACAGTGTTACCAGATCTCCTTGGCGAAGTTGTGTATAATAAGCCTGACCCACCCAATCGGGATACTTTTAGGTACTATCCACAGAATCTAATTTATTTCTAAAGGTCCCGAAGGACACTAGGTTAGGTCCTGAAGGACATTAGGTTAGGTCCCGAAGGACATTAGGTTAGGTCCCGAAGGACATTAGGTTAGGTCCCGAAGGACATTAGGTTAGGTCCCGAAGGATATTAGGTTAGGTCCCGTAGGTAGCCCCAGTCTAGGTTAGGTTAGGCCAGGTCAGGTTATTTCGTCTGGTGATAAAGATTTTAATTATCTCAACTTAATATTATGGAATTTCCCACCCAATTGTGCTACTTATTGAACATTCTTCATACGATTTCCCAAGTGCAGACCAAATTTGCCTAAAACTTGGAAGTATCTCTGTATCTGGCAACACTGACCGCAGAGGCGGGAAATCGGGACCCCGCTAGGAAAGCCGACTTCACGTTTCAAAGTAAATACATACAAATGATATTAATTCTTTTTACATATTTCCACAAAAGAAAACGGTCTCCCAAATAAAAAGGGAAAAGAAATGGGCGATTTTCGGTTCCCAGAAAGTGTGAAAATCAAGGACGCAGATAATCGCAATATTTACCGTTTTTTCTTCTCGAGATATTCAGAATGCAATGTTTTATTGTGTGTTTTTAACGAAACTGTTGTTCACATTTGTCGCAAATGAGTGTATTTGGAGATATCCCCCCCCCCTCGCCTCCCCCCACCCAATCTCCGAAAACACTAATTTTCGCCATACATGAATTACATATTCGTCTGAAAAACACTACAATGCATAAAATAGAATTAATTAGAACTCACATGACCTAACCTAACCTAACCAGGACTGCGGCAAACTTCCAGGACCTAACCAGGACATACTACCTGGGGCTAACCTTAACAGTCTACCGGGATGACGTAAACACTCGGTGGCCATCTTGAATTGGTATTACGGTACCTTTTTATTCGAGAGTGTAGGTAAATATAGGCCTTATTACATGTGGGGCAGTTCACTGATGTCAGTTATATTCCATGGACACATTAAAAATCTAAACTGGGTTCATTATTCTCAAAACATTACTGAAGAATACGTTCATGGACAGATGAACACTAGGTACATCGGGAAGCCATTGTAATCAAGCACACTGATTGGCTGTTGAAATTGAGGCGCATTAATCAAGCACGCTGATTGGCCATACACACCAATATGGCCACTGTTCACACTGCGGATTATGGAAAATTGACTCAATTAAGGGTAGTTGTGTTACGAAACCTATGCATTTGCAATGGAAATAACCTATGAGGAAATAACATACATGTATTAAGAAATGTATTTGACAGAAAATAATTGATGGTAATGATTATGGACAAGTGCTTGAATAATACCACCTAACCTTTAGAGGTTCTGTAATCTAACTTAACCTAACCAAACAGTCAAACCAACCTGACCTAACGTAATCTAACATGACCTAACCAAACAGTCAAACCAACCTGACATAACCTAATCTAACATGACCTAACCAAACAGTCAGACCAACCTGACATAACCTACTCTAACCAAACAGTCAAACCAACCTGACATAACCGAATCTAACCTGACCTAGCCTGACCTGACATAACCAAATCTAACCTGACCTAATCTAACCTAACCAAACAGTCAAACCAACCTGACCTAACCTAACAACCCTGGCATCCTTCATTCCTAACCTTGACACCCATCGTTCCTAACCCTGACATCCTTCGGTCCAAACCCTGTACTAACCCTGACATCCTTCGTTCCTTACCCTGACATCCTTCGTTCCTTACCCTGACATCCTTCGTTCCTAACGTGGACATCCTTTGGTCCTAACCCTAACATCTATCATTCCTAACCCTGACATCCTTCGGCCCTAACCCTGTACTAACCCTGACATCCTTCATCCTTACCCTGACATCCTTCGTTCCTAACCCTGACATCCTTTGTTCCTTACCTTGACATCCTTCATTCCTAACCCTGACATCCTTCATAACAACATTGTTTGATGACTTGTTAAGGTGGTAATTCTTTTTTGGTACATTGGAGTGCCTTGATTCCTCCAAAGTATGCTAGGAAATAGGACCAGAAGAGCTAAAGTAATGGTGTTCTGTTGCTTGGAATAGTTTGAAGGATTTAGTTGCTCCAGATTTACGAACACAAAATTTCCCCCTAAAGGGGAGATTCACTTTTTAATGAATTGGAGGGATGTTGATTCCTCCAAACTATGCCATGAAACAGATCCCCTATTAGTACCACTGATGGTGTCTATTTTCTGACTTACGGTATATTCCACAGTCATTCATAGTGGTTTGTAAGCACTCAAACGAAAGAATCTTAGCCGTGTTAATGACTTCTGGGTGAATTATTTAATTAATTTGGTGAATAAACTATGCAGTGATCATCATTATCTAACTGTTAGATAGATTTTGTGAATACAGATACTCGGCTCTTGGAAAATAATGAAGCCTTACAGGTGTGGTTGGTTGGGAAGCTAACAAACGAATACCACCGTGGAATCGACTCTTTAGTTTGGAGGAATCAAAGATCTTCTAATTCACCAACAAAATAATCTCCCCATAAAATTATTAATGTTATTACTATTTTTATTATTATTATTATTAGAATTATTATTATTACCTGAAATAATTGGAAACTTTATCCAATACAGTATACGGGAACTATTATTATTATATTAAAGAATATATACTGTATAACTAATGGTTGTTGTTATTATATTAATTAAAAAGTATTGTATAACTAAAAAAAAAAAGTTATACAATACTTTTTTGTTAATATGATAACAACAACCATTAGTTATACAGTATATTATTATTATACAGTATGTTATTATTATTTTACAGGATATTTAGAGGAAAATGACTGTAAACAAGCATCAAGACATTTATTAAAAGAGCTGCCAGAACTCTCAGAATGTGCTCAGCTGCTCCAGAGAGGACGAAGAGTGAACACACGAGTTGGCAACCAAACACTACAAGACATGTTGACAGATTATTCTAACTCTAGAGATCATAGTAAGTATTTATGTATGTGTGTGTTGGCAAATTATTCTAACTAGAGATGTATGTGTTGGCAGAGTATGTATGTGTGTACACGTGTATCTGTGTGTTGGTAGAGTATGTATGTGTGTGTTGGCAGAGTATGTGTGTGTGTATGTGTGTGTTGGCAGAGTATGTATGTGTGTGTTGGCAGAGTATGTGTGTGTGTGTTGGCAGAGTATATATGTACAGTCGCGGTCATATATAATCATCCATATAGGGGTAACTCATGTAAGATTTTGACAGCTTCCCTCTGTTCCTTAGATGATAAACTTTCCAATAAATAGGTTAACTACCATCTTGTAATTTAATACAAGCAGCTACGCACTACTTAAAACAATAAACATCATATGTGAACGTGAAAACATTAGACAGTAAATTGTTTGAGATACCCATATGTGGATGATTATTATTGACCGTGACTGTATGTATGTGTGTGTTGGCAGATTATGTATGTGTGTATGTGTGTGTTGGCAGATTATGTATGTGTGTGTTGGCAGAGTATGTTTGTATGTATTGGCAGATAATGCTAACTCTAGAGATCATAGTATGTGTGTATGTATGTATGTATGTATTGACAGATTATGCTAACTCTAGAGATCATAGTAAGTATGTATGTATGTATGTAGTAGTAGTAGTAGTACCATAGTATTATTATTAGTACTAGTAGTACCATAGTATTATTATTATTATTATTATTATTACAGTTATGGATTGCCTCAACACCAACCCAGCCTCCTTCCAAAATGTCTCAAAAACTGAAGTATTATATAAGCAAGTCAAAAGCCTCACCTCAGACATTGTGGAGAACAAGTATGCCATTAAACAGGTATGTATGTATGTACTGTATGTCATTATATTGTATTAATATATATTAAGGGTAATTAATTTTATAACAAATATGCTGAAATACAGGTATATACGTATGTATGTCAGTATGTTATAGTCTATTGTCCTTTCCAATAAGAAAATTGGCTGTTATTTGTGCGAACACATTGGTAGAGGTGGTACTCCTGCTACTGTTTTGTTTACATTCTCACCAAGCATTCCACCTTCAAAAAATATTTATATTTCTTCACTTAGTGCACCTATTACATAAACTAGGCAAATTTGGTTTAGGTAATTGGATTAAGCATTATTTGTACAACTATAATACAATTGCTAAAACTCTGAAAGGTAATTACAGCGAGTATAAGTATGAGAATATAATCTTACGGTTTATACAACATTTTACTTATCATTGGTATTTGCAGCAACTATGAAAATAATTTTAGAATAAAACATATGCATAAAATTTTCTTGAATACGGTCGTCCTTTCAAATTTTACATAAAAAGAACAATGGGAGAGAAATGGATGGATTTGTATGGATATGTTGCATCTTATTAACATGTTGACATGACTTGATGGAGGGGGAGTAAGGGAGGGGGGAGGAGGTGGATGTAGTTGCAAAGTACCACCAGCATCAATGTACTTTTAGTACTCTGTAGTAATATCAGCTTGAACCCCACTGACAGAAAGGTTGATTAAATTGGCACCAATTTTTACAGCCACCTGATTGGTTCAACCCACCTTTATTCCGTCAGTGACTTAAGGACCCAGTGATCATGTATAAAATTTGGAGGTTTCTGATTCCACCTACCCATGCCACGAAACAAGCTCCTTCCTTATAGGTGGTGTTTCTTGGCAATATTTGAAGGACTCATTTACCTCCAAATTTCTGACTACAACACAGGGTCCCTTAACAATCTTTACTGCTATATATTATATGGCAATTATTTCAAGCTGGTATTACTACAGAGTACTAAATGTTGGTACAAGTAAGCATTATTAGCCAATATCCCCCCAAATGTTGTAAATAATTCTTTGTAGTTAGCAACAAATAGCAAATAATTCATAAAAAGCCTTTAACATTTTTGTACAAGAAAAAGGATACTGAATATTTACAGCTGACTTAAAGAGACAAAGAGAAAGAGCAGGATATAAAGGGAGCTGTACTGGAGAAGTGGCAGCAGGGTATCAACAGCCGGAAACGTCATACTTGCCAGTTAAGATTTGCTAGACTATAAGTGTTGGTGTGTTGTGTGTTGGACAGAAACACCAATAATGTATATGACAATGTATATAATATATAATATTATATATCTTGCCATCAGACTAAGTGTGTTGGTGTGTTTTGTGTTGGACAGAAACACCTACACACACCAATAATGTATATAAGAATGTACAATGTTATAATGTTTATCTTCCCACCAGAGTAAGTGTCTTAGTGTGTTGGGTCAGAAACACTTGCCGTACACACTTCACACAACACACACTAATAATGTATATAATAGTGTATGTAATACAATGTTTGTATTATTACAGAGAAAGTGTCTTGGTGTGTTGGGTCGGACCAAGCAGAGAACTCGTACCTCCGTGTTACAGAAACAACTTCACAAAGCATGCAACAATAACAGTAAGTTGCTTAAGGGACCCTGTGTGTGATGTAGAGTACTGTAGTCAGAAAATTGGAGGTAAACGGGTCCTTCAAATTTTACCACGAAACATAGACAGGAGGAATCAGAAGCCACCAATTCCAATACAAGATCACAGGGTCCTTAATATTGCTGGTGTTGACCATGTTGTGGTATTGTATGCAAGAACATCAATGGTATGGCTCTGTAGTGTGTCTATAGAGTCATCGTATCGGTACCACATCATCGTATACAAGAACATTTGTTTCTATGAATGTCCACACTGGGGATCAAACCAGGATACTCGCATTGCAAGACCCAGGCTTTAACGTATAGATAAATGCAAATGTGTGTGTTTGTGTGTATGTTTCTCTGTGTTTATGTGTATTAATGAAATTGAATTTGTGTGTGTTTGTATGTATATACATTCATGTGTGTGTGTGTGTGTGTGTGTGTGTGTACTGCTTGACTGCATTGGTATATAAACTAAGTGATCATTTATAAATTATTCAAGGAGTAGGTTTTTCATAGACAACATTATTTTTATTCTTAATTTATTTTCAAGTGTGTATTCTCAGTTCAACATAATTCCTAAAAGCCTGGATATACAATGAATAAATACTTGTATCCACCACTTCACATAATAGGATATATTTTGTGATAAATTTAACCAACACTGTACTACCCTTTTAATTGATTAACCCAATGCATTTTAATTCAACAGTAGTGGAGATAAATGCCACCTCCCCTGACACCTTACCTGGCTCCTCTCACCACCATAAGAAGCCTCTACCTGTGGATATAGTGAGTGATGACAGCTCCTCACACCATCACCATCCTCACCTCCATAACCAGCCTCCGCCTGTGGATGTAATTGGTGATAATGGTTCCTATTCCAGCATCAATTCACTCATCACTCCACCAAGCTGTCTGGTCCCCGACGACTTGAGGCATGACGACACGAACTCAGCGCCGTTCATGAATCAGGATTCGTTTACAACACCACAACGAAGGAAAGGGTGAGTCACTTCATCTCCTTGCACCAGAATTGATCATACAGGTTACCACCCCTGTTTGCTGGGGGTGGAGGGCTTGAGTCACCTGTCTGAGGCCTTCCTACTTAGGCAGCCAGAGCTGAAGGTGACTCAGATCCTGTTTCGGTGCAATAGCCACGGAGTGAGGGGCACGGGGAACCCCTCCTTTGTAAGATTTCCCTAGCAAAGGGTTACCTCCAGCGTGGAGATGAAGGCCTGGTATATATATATATATAATTGGAAAGCCTGTGATTCCTCCAAACTATGCCACAAAACAGATCCCCTATTAGTACCATTGAGGGTATCTGTTTTCTGGTTTAGTTAAGAGGAGTCAGTAGACCTCCAAATCACCGACAAGAGAATCTCCTCTTCAGGTTAAAATTATGCTGTTATAATGGTGTTTATTTTCTTCATGTACAGTCGTGCTAAGAGAAGGGGTCACGGCGCTGAACCAACTACACCAGGCGCCAGTCCTGTTATGGATACTGAGACTAGCATTATGGTAAGGCTATTTATTAGTAGTATTAGTATTATGTTAAGGACCCTATGATTGTGTATGAAAATTGGAGGCTTCTGATTCCTCCTGACCGTGCCACGAAACAAGCTCCTTCCATATACAGTACGCAGTTGTGTGTGTTTCATGGCAATGTTTTGAGAACTTATTTATCTCCAATTTTCTGACTAGATCACAGGGTCCCTTAACACAAGTTTCATAATTTAATTAGAGGGAGATTCTCTTTCTTGATGGCTAATTGGAAGGCTAACGAATCCATCAAACTGTCAGGAAACAAGCAAATCACCTCAGTGTTAGTAATAGGGCATCTGTTTCGTGGCATGGTTTGGAGGAATCGCAGACCTTCCAATTCACCAACAAGAAAATCTCCACTGTACAATACTCCACAACAATTGACAAAACCCCTCATTATACACTTGTTGTTATGGATGTTGTTGTTGATATTGAAGTTCCTCAAGCTGTCTGGCTGAGCAGCCCCATGTTATGGATGTGTATTTTGAGTATAATAATAAGCTGTCTCAGGAAGCATAGCCACAATATACACATTCTAATTATACTGCTATCATATTAAAAAAATACATTACACACTCATATACAATAATACTCAAAATACATTACACACTCATATACAGTAATCTCTGGTTATACACCATTGTTGTTATGGGTGTATATTGTACTATTATCTATGAATATGTGTACAGTATACCCTCATTATATACCTACCTAGTGTATGGGTGTGTAATGTACAGTCTCCTCCATTTCCACGTTCATCATTTCCGGCGTTGTCAATGTGTGTATCCCACAAGGTGTGAATTGCCAATTTTGACTCGTATCTGAAACAAATGCCATTATGAATCAGCATGAGGGTGATGGGTGGGTGGGGGTGGCTTAGGATTGATGCGGAATTATACGGAGGAAAGGTAGGCTGGGAACTAATGCTTATACATTATACATTAACTTATACAACAAACATGACTCTGTGTTACTACAACATTGTGGCGATTATGAATATTTGTTATTAATGTTTATCTTATTAGGAGCATCATTCACTCTTACGGCAACAATCATATAGACTCAGTCAGACAAGTGCTGAATATATGACCAACGATAAGCAACTCATCATTGTTACTATTTCATGCTCTGCATCATAATGTTAATGATAATAATTGCACTAAGTATATTATGTTAAGTGTGTAGTTTGAACACATCATGGTACTCTGGCTACAACATGACACACCATCACCAGGCATCTCATAATTTGCTTTAGGCTCGTCCCTACAAGTTAGTAATTGAAGTGTGCTTCTCATTTGTTGTTGTTGTTGATGTTCTCCCGGGGCAGAATGGCCTCCAGTCCCACAGACCCCTGGTACACTCTGGTCGCAGTGAAAAACAAATTAAAATAAATGAGGGGCTGGCCCTATATGCCTGGGCTACTGAAGCACATCCCAGGGAAATGGAACCAGAGCTTACTGGACCAAGGAGTCTGGGGGCCTCATTGAGGAGGGTCTGCATGGTCCTATATGCCTGGGCTACTGAAGCACATCCCAGGGAAATGGAACCAGAGCTTACTGGACCAGGGAGTCTGGGGGCCTCATTGGGGGGAAGGTCTTTGATCCCCAAGTCCATGTTACCACAAGAGCTACAAGTGGGGCTGCACCTTCCATGAGACCAGCCCTGAAGGGACCATAAGGGGGAGGGAGTTTACACTGCTGCATACAAAGGGATAATGCACCCCTGTGTGCTGGCGGTCCACACAGCAGTGAAAAAAAAAAAAAAGCCTCCGGTTGCAGTACACCTCACATGTATTTTTAATCCATGTGGGCAGATCTCGTCAAATCCACTAGAAAGTGACCAGATCCTACAACAATCTTTATTCTATCCCTGTGGAGGATGGCAACTATTCACAGAGAATAAAGTCAGCCCCCCTGGGCAAATCAAATACTGTACTGTACCCTGCATATTTCTTTGGTCACAACTTATATTCATTGCTACTGTGACTCATAATCATATCACAATGATGAAATACTGTACTGTACCCTGCATATTGGCATACAAGATGTGTGTAAATTATCAGTGTGAGGCAGTAGCCACCCATAAGTCCTTTTCCCCATATAAACATGTATTCATACTGTGTGATTTTTACGTACACAAGTCCCTCTGTCGCGCAATATGCGAACCTACTGTATATAATCTAAAATACAGCATCTTCTCTTTTGCAGAAAATACTGAACAACCTTTACGAAAACACGGCCTTGCATGAAAAGATAGCAGCCAACATCAACCGTGAACTGGGAGGACAAAACAGCAACAACAACAACAACAATAACAGGTTTCTACCAGCATCACAGCCTACATACACACACAACTACAACAATAATAACTTGATATCAGACAGGAGGGGTGGTGTTGTTGGTGGTGGTGGTGTGTGTGGTGTTGGTGAAGCAGCAGGTAATCATGGTGTTGGTGTTGGGTTGGATAGCATCGTCACCAACGTCATCTCGGAAACCACAGCTGACCCCGAGTTTGAGACCTTCCTCGATGAAGTGTTTGGTATGTTTATAATTATATACAGTATATGTATTCCACCTGTATGTATTCCTGTGTATTTTATTTGAGTTCATCTGGTCCTCTTTGTTGTTTCCTGCATTACTCTGGAGGAATTACGGCACTCCAATGTACAGTCGTGGCACATAGTCCTTAAACAGACTTTCCCTTACACCCTGGTCAAGGACTATGTGCCATGACTGTACCAAAAGTGTATTATGATCCCCTTAACGACCATTTGATTGTGTATGAAAAATTGAAGGCTTCTGATTCCTCCTGACTGTGCCACAAAACAAACTCCTTCCATATAAGTGGTGTTTCCTGGTATACTTTGGAGGAATCAAGGCAATCCAATGTACCAAAAGTGTATTATTATCCCGTAAAGAGGAAAATAGTGTTAGGATTCAATTTAGCTTCCTTCATATAATTATATATTAGTTTTAAAATGTCAACTTTGGAGGAATCAGAGACCTTCCAATTTACTAGCAAAAGAATCTCCTTTTAATTAAGTAGTATTGTTTTATATATATATATATATATATTCGGTATATTAATTGTTTTGTTAATTTTTTTACAGGTGCATCATCTTTCCCTACAACAACAACAACGAGACCTGAAGGACCTGACCAAGATATTGCACTTACACATCATCCCAATCCCATCCATCCCAATCCCTCTACTATACACCATATCAATCCCATCCCTCCCTTCCACCACCATCACAGTTCCCTCCCGAACTCTTGCCTTCAATCCCCTTGCTCCCACCACCATCCCAATCCTATCCCTCCCTCCCATCACAGGTCCCTCCCTAACTCTTGCCTTCAATCCCCTTCCTCCCACCACCATCCCAATCCTATCCCTCCCTCCCATCACCATCACCATCACAGGTCCCTCCCTAACTCTTGCCTTCAATCCCCTTCCTCCCACCACCAACCCTCTACCCACCATCCCAATTCCCTCCCTAACTCTTGCCTTCAATCCCCTTCAATCCCCTTCAATCAGTCCCCTCCCTTACACTCTCACATGAAAACTACCAATAGCACTATGTCATCCCTGTCACCCACGCCACTCCCCTCTCACTCTCGCTCTCGCTCTGTCGAACCCAGCGTGAGAGGGAAGGAGAGGAGGGGAAGGAGGAGGAGGGAGAGGTCTGAGAGTGATTTGTGTGAGAGACCAACAAGATTCTCTAATTTAACAAGTCCAACATCAAGGTACATACAGTATATATGATTGTGTATGTGTGTCAGAGTTGACCAGTTGTGTGTGTGTGTTTCAGAGTTGACCAGTTGTGTGTGTGTGTTTCAGAGTTGACCAGTTGTGTGTGTGTATGTTTCAGAGTTGACCAGTTGTGTGTGTGTTTTGCTGTTGTTATGTAATCACTGAAAATATAACTATGTAAGTATAATACAACATTATTGTTATTAGGTTTGTTATTGTTTTATAATAACTATAATAACTTGGTAGACCCACACCCACACACTGACACACACACAGACACACTCAAACCATTCATTGTAGTACTTAAGATAATAACCTCTGTTTACATATAGACTGTACTATATTTATCTATTTGTATCTATGAATATTAATTTTAAAACTATTACAGACCAGAAGCAGTTAGTCATCAGCACCAAGAGGTCACATCCCCAGAGACACACAGTCATGCTGGATCACCAACAGGCAAGAAATTGACGAGAGGAAAACAAGATAAGAACAACACCAACAGCAACAAGAAAAAGAAGAAAAGGAATAAATACTCAAACAAAGATGATGACAAGACGTTTGGTGAACAGCTGTTAAAAGAATTTGCCGAGTTTCAGTCATCGCGTCCAGACAAGTGCAGCGAAAATGACGGTGTGGAGACGACAGCAACAACAACAACACACTCAGAGAAAGTCATGAAGAAAGATTCTGTTGCACCTTCCACTGAACACACAAATAGTAATAATAATAATAATAATAATAACATGACTGGAACTGGAGTACAAGAGATGTGTAATGCAGAATCTGTCAGTCAGGAATTATCATTACACACTTCAACACAGAATAGTATTGAGGGACCACCAATGAACATAAACACTCACACATGTAAAGAAGGACTGACCAATCAATATATTAATTCCTCTAAACCAGCATCAGTTAATTTGAACATGACTTGTGAAGGTGATGCAAAGTTTGGGCAAAATATTGAACCAAGATCAGAAAATTTGAAATTTACTCATGAAGGTGATGTGATCAGTAAATCTGTCCACAAACACTATAGTAAACCCCTACACATTGAATTGTACGGTGATGACACACACGTAACACGACCACCTATGGGGGTGGGAGGAGGGGGTCTGCTCACCCAGGCAACACCACCGTCTCCCGTGAAAGTCATGAGTAATAGCATACCAGGCATCATGGGGTCTGCCCTAACCAGTCAGACATCCTCTCCCATTAAAAACAACAACTACACCCTGACTGAAACCATTCCAGGCATAGAGTGTACCTCAACCAATCAAGTAAACAACAACTACACCCTGACTGAACTGAAGCCCTTGGTGCCTTACATGGAGGGTTCATACGTGGTGGAAGAAAACACTGGTATTCTGTACCCTTGTAGCGGTAGTGAAACAATGTCTTCTACCGCCGCCCCAAGCGACCCCATTCAATATCTACCACCACTACCATTTCTCGTTTCTCCTAGTACCCCTGCCACTGGTAGTGGTGTTGGTGAGGCAGCAGGGAGTCATAGTGTTGGTGTTGGTGAGGCAGCAGGCGTTAGTAGCAGTAGTCAGCAGCAGGGTGTGTCAGCAGAGAATCATGGTGTGGGTGTTAGTAGCAGTAGTCAGCAGCAGGGTGTGTCAACAGTCAATGACACATCGCCTTCCACCACCACCACTAAAATTTTTCTGCCTCCCATGACACAAAAAGAAGTGAACGAAGGTCAGGTTATTACCATCACTGCTCCCAACCAAGGTACTCTTACTGTTCTGTACTCTACTACACACACACACATGCATGCACTCACGCAAATACATATATAAAACAACACAGCACACATACGCACACACAAAATAGCACAACACAGCACATACATACGCACACTCACAAAACAACACAACACAGCACATACATATGCACGCGCACACACACATGCACACACACATACATACAAAGCAACACACACACATACTGTTGTTTTCAAGGATTGGCAACATATAGAAATTGTACGACTATGTAACCACAATACAACATTATTAGTAGTATGTAGTTTGTTGTTTTGTAATCACAGAGTCACTTGGTACACACACACACACACACACATCATTGCAGTACTTACACAATAATAATAATAATAATAACTTTTCATTATATAATAATCTCTGTAAGAATTCCTGTGGACAACAACTGTACTTTACAATATTCATACACACACACACACACACATCACTGCAGTACTTACACAATAATAATAATAATAACAATAACCTTTCTTGACATATAGTCTAATTGTAGTATTAACATTTGCTTCATGGGACTGGAATGTTTAGGAGACCCTGTTATCATGTATGAGACCTGGTGGCTTCTGCTTCCTCCTGACTATGCCACGAAACAAGCTCCTTTCATGTAGGTGTGTGTGTTTCATGGCAATGTTTGAAGGACTCTGTAACCTCCAATTTTCTTACTACATCACAGGGGTTATTAAGGGGATAATACACTTTGGGTAAATTAGAGTGCCTTGATTCCTCCATAGTATGTCAGGAAACAGGATTAAATTAGCAAAAGTGATGGTGGCCTGTTTGTTGTATGGAATAGTTTGGGGAAATCAGTTGCTCCCTTTAACAGGAGATTCTTTTGAGAGTAAATTGGTGGGCTACTGGTTCCTCCAAACAATGCTACAAAACAGATCCCCCATTAAAGTAGCAATGAAGTCGTGTATCCTGGCATAGTTTGGAGGAATCACAGATCTTCCACTAAGGGTTGATCCCACAGAGGTTGGTAGTGGTTTGTAAGCACGCAAACGAAAGAATCTTAGCTATGTTAATGACTTATGGGTGAAATATATAATGAATTTGCTGAGTAAACTATGCAGTGATTATCATTATCTAACTGTTTTAATAGATTTTGTGAATACGGATACTCAGCTTTTGGAAAATAATGAAGCCTTACAAGTGTGGTTGGTTAGGAAGCTAACAAACAAATTCCACTGTGGAATCGACCCTAAATCACCAACAAGAGAATCTCCCCATATGAAAGCCTCATTTATATACTGTATTGTGAAACTGATAAAGGGACCCTGTGATGTAGTAAAAGAATAGGAGGTAAATGAATCCTTCAAATATTGCCACGAAACACACACACACACACACACACACCTATATGGAAGGAGCTTGTTACCTGGCATAGTCAGGAGGAATCAGAAGCCTCCAATTCCCATACACGACGAACACAAGGGCCTTAAGAACCCTGTAATCATGTATGAAAATTGGAGGCTTCTGATTCCTCCTAACTATGCCACGAAACAAGCTCCTTCCATATAGGTGGTGTTTCGCGGCAATATTTGAAGGACTCTTATAACTCCAATTTTCTTACTACATCACAGGGTCCTTAAGAATTGATAATGCAATTTTTAATGATGAGATTCCCCCCCTCCCCCCCTAGATGAACCAACCATGATGATTGTACAACTTCCTGAGACTGAACAACAACAAGAACAACAACCACCATCATCATCATCATGTTTACCAGAGCAGGGCCCCATCATGAGTCTTGGCAATAGTAATAACAACACTGTAATAAATAATCCCCTTATGGATATACCTAGCATAGCAGAAATACAAGCGGATATGAAGAAGTTGGGACGCAAAAGAAGGAAAGGTGGGCAACAAGTATATTTAATTTTTTTGTACAGTTTACAGTTGTTGGTGTCTTTAGGTGATAAATTGAGATGTGGTATGAGTGAGAAGGCAATTGGTATTGAGTGTGGAGTGGTTGATAGAGTGAAGCGTAATACATTGAGATGGTTTGGACATGTGGAGAGAATGCAAGGCGGGGAGTTTGTAAGGAAGGTGTATGGAAGTGAAGTTGTGGGACCTGGTGTGAGAGGCAGACCTCTGGTTAGGTGGCAGAACAGAGTGGAAGAGTATGTAAAGGAGAGAAACGTGAAGGGCAGAGGGGGGCTTGAACAAGGAGGGAGTGTTGGAACAGGGAGAACTGGAGACACTTCTGCCGTGGCCACCCCCTTGGAGGGAGTGCCCGGAGGGAACGAGGCGTCAGAGCTATAGATAGATAGATAGATAGGTGATAAATTATGCAGATTGCTTTATAAGGGACCTGAGTGATGTAGTCAGAAAATTGGAGGTTAGCGAGTCCCTCAAAGTATGACAAAAAACAATAGATCTCCTGTCAGTAACATTGAGGTGATTTGTTTCTTGGCATAGTTTCGAGGAATCGGAATCCACCAGATCTCATACAGGATCACATGGTAACATGAAGGCAATAAAAGGTGGGCAGTAATTAATTTATTTCTGCAGTTTACAGAGAGAGTAACATGAAAAAAGGTGGACAATAATAATATTAATGTCTGGAGTTTACAGTGAGAATACATAATGTGTGTTACCATTAGGTGATAAACAGATTACTTTAAGGAGAGATTCTCTTTTGTTGGTGAATTGGAAGGTCTCTGATTCCTCCAAACTATGCCAGAAAACAGATATCCTCATTGGTACAGATATGGAGGTCTGTTTTGTGGCATAATATGTAGGAATCAGTAACCTTTTAATTCACCAATAAGAGAACCTCCCCTTAACCCTCTAACCGGTTGCATATTTTGAGCCAGTCAACTCAGTTTTTGCAAAACGTAAACAAATATTTGGCGTCTAATAGTGTGTAAACCACGTAGGCTACATGAATAAATGATACATGATATTGAAGTACAACCTTTAGCTGTCTCCTGATGTACTTGTGAACACTTAATGGACATCTGTAGGATGAGTAGCCACCTCACAATGACAAACTCAAAGCACACTTTTACACTTTCCTGACAATTCTAAGTACATTTTCACACTCTGATTTAGTCATTAAACATGTCAGAATTACATTTTTCAACACAATATGAAATATAACATCACTGTTGTTTTTATGTACATATATGGTGGTAATTACCTTAAAAGCAGAGCACTGAAAATACATCCTCACACGGTGATAGATATTGCTACACTGGCTGGACAAGGCTGGTTTGACTCAGGAGCTCCAAAGCACACACACCCTCTGTTGTGAGCCTAAGCAAGTATGTCAGGGGGTGCACATATTTGAGAAAGGCATCTGTCGACAAATACCGACACCCGTGGTCACCCACACTTGGTTTAAGGGTTAAGGGGGTAATTCACTTATGTTACACTGGAATGCCTTGATTCCTCCAAAGTATGCCAGGAAACAAGGCCAGATGAACAAAAATAAAGGTGTTATGTTGCTTGGAATAGTTTGGAGGATTCAGTTGCTCCAGATTTACCAACACTGTACTTCCCCCCTAAGGAGTTCTATAATATACCCTTGTTACATAGGAGTACCTTGATTCCTCCAACAATATATACCAGGAAATAACAACAAGACCAGATTAACAAAAAACAATGATGTCCTATTGTTGTTGTTGTTGCTTGGAATTGTTTGGAGGAATACATGGTTGGTCCAGATTTACCACCAACACCATCACTGTATGTACTGAGGAGTCCTTAAGGAACCCTGTAAAGTAGTCAGAAAATTGAAGATAAATGAGTCCTGCAAATATTGCCAGGAAATACACATACCTATACAGTATATATATGGAAGGAGCGTATTTCATGGCATATTCAGGAGGAATCTGTAGCCTTCAATTTCCATACAAGATCACAGGCCTGGTCCTTAATATTTTACAGGAGTGAGGGTTGTGATTAGAAGTGCACTTCCTCCAGTACTCATTACCCCCCGACCAATCCTGCCAACACAACCATTAATGAGCAGCAACCAAGGTGAGTGCATATTTAATAATTTGATTAATATTTAATAATTTTATCAATATTTCCAGTGTGTTACTATTTAATTATGAACATTTCAGGTGTGTTCATATTTAATGATTTGATCACCATATATTTCAGATATGTGTGGTAATGGTGACTTCACAAGCTTTGAGACCAGCACTGTGACACTGCCTAATAACATCACCATTACAATACCTAACATCTTTCCCAACAACAACAACTACAATTTTATAACAGCAGAGAAGACCACAAACAAATCATCCACCACCACCACCAACAACAACAGCCTACAAGAACAAGAACAGGAGGACCCCATATCACCCACCACCTCCGACGACAATGACACCAGCCTACAACAACAACAGGACTCGCAGATTGTCGGCATAATGACGCGTTCGAAAGCACGAGCTGCCAAGAAGCGAACACAGAAGAACAAGAAGAAGAAGAAGTTACAGAAACAAAGCAATGATATTATTGCAACTGCATTTTCACTAGCATTAAATACATTGTCTCCTGAAAAGAATTTGGCGTTGTTACCTCAAGGAGAAAATGATATACTTGGAGTTAATGTGTCCTCCGATAATAAAAATCCCAGTTTACCTCCTAATCTGCCTTCATGCTCACCAAGGAAACATTTGCAAGGAACAGATTATGATGATGAAGTGTTGCCAGATATTTCAGGTGAAGGAACTCAAGAAATTAACACTAGAAATGATGGTAATAATGAAGGCCAATATTCAGAGGAAGTGAATGAAAACCACTACAATAATGATAGTAATGAAGGCCAGTATTCTGAGGCAGTGACCCTAAACAACAACAACAACAACAACAACACGCATACCAATGCTCAAATGCACGTAGAAAACCCTAGTAGTAGTGGTAGTATATCCAACAATAACAATAATAATAATAGTGTATGTGAACGGTACATTAGTAGCGGCAAATCCCCAGGGTTGAAGGCATTACTACACATATCACAGAGTATATCACCATCGAAGAAGACCATGGCGCTCAGGCGACTCAACACCAACTGCAAAAGTCCGCGGGTTGGGGTGGTGAACAGGAGGGGCAGCCAGAGCACTCCCAGCAGGAAAAAGAGCAGTCACATCAGAGCCTTGGACTTTAGTACTCCACAGAAGACAAACCGTGTAGTCAAGACACCCAAGAGAAAAGCAGTGACCAGTCTCAAGTTCTCACCAAAGAATGTACACAAGTTTCTATCACCCAAAAAGAAGTTACTTAAGAGAATATTAGAGGAGAAGGAAGAGGTGTCCAGAGATGATGATGATGATATAGTTACTCAGCAATTGTCCCTGCCAGAGAAAATGAATGAAAATGTTCCCACGTGTTCCCAATTTAGAAGTGAAGAATGTACGACTGCAGCAGATGATGATAGTATTGTAGAAGAGGAGGAAGAGGAGGTGTCCCTAATACTACGAATGGATGATGAGGATGACATCACAGAGGCCAACGATACCTTTCATAACTTTGACGAGAATAACGAATTTGCCGTACCCTATAGCAGACAAACAGAGACGCAGAAAGCGGTATCTGATCTCCTCCATAACTTTGACAAGAATAACGAATTTGCCAAACCCTTCAGCAGACAAACGGAGAAGCAGAAAGGATTATCTGATCTCGTCCATAACTTTGATGAGAATAACGAAACTGCCAAACCTTATAGCAGACAAACAGAGAATCAGAAAACATTATCTGACAATGCATTTGGAAGTGTCAGTCAAACATCATGTATAGACAATAGGCAGTATGTTATAGACTCAACGAAGACCATAGAGTTACAGACGCCACGTAAAGTTCCCAATTTGCTGGACCAAGAAAATATTGCTTTGTGTCTTGAGCCTCCGACTCCCCTGGACACTGTAGACAAAACCACTGGAGCTGCACTACACATTGATGGTGACCTAAACACTCCTCTCCTTCCCATTGTACCAAAGACACCATACAGTAAGTCACCTCTACTAAAAGATTATCCTCAGGGTCCATATTCCAACAGTTCCATGAGCACTTCATATTACATACCTTCAGAACGCTCAATTACAGACTCTGAGGAACACTCACCTTCAAGGATAAGCACAGTCTGGGAACGAACACTTGAAGAAACACTCTGTCTGTCTTCCACTATGAATGATGCGGCCCCACACTCGACCAGAAACCTTGGCAAAGATCACGGGGCCACCGAACAAGAGAGGAATGTCTCTGCGGTTGTGACAAGTTCGCCCAAATTGAATAAAACATTGTGGTCTCCTGTCACCAGCACTGGTAAGTTGACCAGTAAGGTAATGGGCAAGATTATTGAACAGGAAATGTGTAAGTTATTCCCAGTGACCAATGAAAACACAACACACACCAATTTATCGCAAAAATCAGACACCGAAGTTCAGCCTGACGTTTCCTTGAATAACAAATTTTCGAGCAATGACGATTCCAATTCATCGTGGGTTCAGCCGGATGTTTCCTTGAATAACAAATCTTTGGGCGATGACGATTACACCCTCTCACTTCCGGTAAGAGGTAAACAGGGAAAGAAGAGAAGAATACCGTCACAGAAATACCAACGATTGAGCAACTCCACGTGTTCTGAAGACGAAGACGACGAGCAACGCCAGAAGAAATATACTCCCTCAGGGAAAAGGAACAGCAAAACAACAACTACAACAACAACAACAGGACTAATTGAGCAACAACAACAACAACAAGATAAAGAAACCCAGGAATCTTCTTCTGAGACTGTAAGAAGTCAAATGGTGTTGGATGCCAAGTTAACAGTCAAAACAACTCAGATAACAAATGAGTATCAAACATCAACAAAGAATTCTTCCATAGGCGCCGTGTTAAATATCTCGGAAATAAGTGATCATTCTCCCATTATAACACACATTGAGAAATTATTAAGAAAAACTAATAGAGAGAGATTAAAAAAGAGTGATATGACTGATAAAGAGGAATTAAGAAAGAGTGATATGACTGATAAAGGGGAATTAAGAAAGAGTGATATGACTGATAAAGAGGAATTAAAAAAGAGTGATATGACTGATAAAGAGGAATTAAAAAAGAGTGATATGACTGATAAAGAGGAATTAAAAAAGAGTGATATGACTGATAAAGAGGAATTAAAAAAGAGTGATATGACTGATAAAGAGGAATTAAAAAAGAGTGATATGACTGATAAAGAGGAATTAAAAAAGAATGGAAGAAAGGGAAGAGAGGAAGTTACCACACTCACCTCAACTTCAACAACAGAAAGAAATAAACTTTTGGGACTTGAAAAACAGGAGAAAAATACGGTGATGGAAACAGAAACTTTATCGGCAGGCAGAAATGAACTTCGAGAACTTGAAATACAGGAGAAGAATACCATGCTGGAAACAGAAACGTCATTAGAAGGCAGAGTAAATTGTTGTGTAAATCCTCTTCAGAGTCTTATCAGTGAAATGCATGAGGGAGAGGAAGGAAGGACCAGACAAAAGCTGTATAATGTAAGAGACGTGTTTGGGTCAGACAGTGGAACAACAACAACGTCAAGTGAATCAGAAACTGAACACAGTGGTAAAGAAATAATGCTTGATGGGACAGTGAATAGAAAATATGATAAAACAGAGGAATTGAGAGAAGATAAAAATAGAGAGAATAGCACGTCAAGTGAGTCCAAAGTTGAACACAGTGGTAAACATATAATGCTTGATGGGACAGTGAAGAGGAAATATGATGATAAAACGGAGGAATTGAGAGATGAAAAATATCAATCATCTGTAACCAAGGCAGGTACAAAGAGGAAAAGGGAACCACAGACAAATAACAACAAGAAAAGAGCAATGGTGAAAAATAGGTTAAATGAAGGAAAGAAACAGAAAGAGGAGACACAGAAAGACAGAAAAACTACAGGAAAGAAACAGAAAAATAAAGAGAATGATAAAGAAGAGGAGGCACAGAAAGACAGAGGGATGAAACAGAGAGATAAAAAGAATGATGCTGAAAATACAGGAAAGAAACAGAAAAATAAACAGAAGAAAGATAAAGAGAATGACAACACAAAGAATAATTTATGTAAAGAAGAAATAGGAAAAAACCAGAGAGATAAAAATGATACAGAGGATAATTTATGTGAAAAAGCTGAAATGCCCAGTGACGGAAAGACGACCAATAGAAGACCACAGAGCCAGGCAGAGTCCAAGAGCAATGTGAGAAGGAGTGGTCGATTGGCACGGAAGAAGACTAACCCCAAAGGCAGAGGGAAGAATACAAAAGGGATGGTGACTATAAAGGAAATTGTTATTGAAGCCACTTACATTCAGAGAAGCCAGGGAACTGAGAATGTATACGAGGAGGAGGAGGAGGATGAGGTTGGAAATGAAACAGTAGTGGAACATAACAAAGGTTTATTGAAACATAACACCTCTGGATCTGGAATGAAGGTTATTACAACTCATGGTAGAGGTAGAAATAGAAGAAGGGGATCAGTCATTGAAGCTACTTGTAGACAGAAATCCAAAGGAAATGAGAATGTATATGAGGTGGTCGGAGATGAAGCATTATTGGAACGTAACACATCTGGTATGAAGGTTATTACAACTCGTGGCAGAAAGAAGTCAACAACAGTAACTCAAAGAAATACAACAACTAGAGGTAGAGGAAGAGGTAGAGGTAGAAGAAAGGAAGTGTCTGCAGGGAACGATAACTTATCCGTGCAAATTGTGGAGGCTGAAATTAACTCGTCACCAATGAAAGTAACACACGACACCACTAATATTTCATCAGAGAGTGAAAATGACAACACTACGATTATGAAAAATGAAGATGTTATGAAAGTGATCCATTCTGAAGATGTTATGAAAGTGACCCATGACACTGCTGCCACCACATTATTGGAACGTAACACATCTGGTATGAAGGTTATTACAACTCGTGGCAGACGTGGGAACAGAAAGAAGTCAACAACAGTAACTCAAAGAAATACAACAACTAGAGGTAGAGGTAGAGGTAGAAGAAGGGAAGTGTCTGCACGGAACGATAACTTATCCGTGCAAATTGTGGAGGCTGAAATTAACTTGCCACCAATGAAAGTGACACACGACACCACTAACATTTCATCAGAGAGTGAAAATGACAACACTACGATTATGGAAAGTGAAGATGTTATGAAAGTGACCCATTCTGAAGATGTTATGAAAGTGACCCATGACCCTACTGCCACCACTACCACCAATAACATAACTGCTACCACTGACACCACTACCACCACCACCACCATCATCTCTTTGGAAGGCTGTGCACGTACGATGGTAAACATCGGATCCAAGTCGACCCCAAACAGACATCGCATCAACACTGACGATTTGGGTCAAGTTCATAACATTACACCCAAAGGCTCCAGAAGACTCCCAATGACTAGTGTAAACACAGGTTAGTCAATAATTAGGGAGTCATTAAAAAGAGTTTTCACTTCTCCAATTGTCCTTTTTTTATAGATATACTGTATATTATCTCTTATCCATCCACCCTCCCTTCCTTCCATCCTTTCCTCTCTTTCGTCCTTTCTGTTATCCTTCTCTCCCTTTCCTCCTCTCCTCTCCCTCCCCTCCCTTCCATCCTTTCCTTCTTACCTTTCCTCTCATTCTTCCTTCCTTTCCTCCTCCTCTCCCTCCCTTCCTTCCTGTCCTCCTTCTCTCCTTTCCTTTCCTTCCTTCTTTCCTTTCCTCCATCTCTCCTATTCTCCCTTTCTTGCTTCTCTCCTTCCCTCCCTTTCCTCCTTCCTCCCCATTATTCCTGCTTGTTGTAAAAGGTCACTAAAAGGGGCTTTCACTTCTCCAACTGTCCCTTTTCTTCATCTGTTACCTTTTGTGCTTATTGTCCCACCTCTCGATCCCCTTCTTCCTCGGGTGCCACATGACCTTTCTGTTGTAGGAGCCTAATATCAATCAATCAGATTAGTCAACAATTAGGATTTTTTGCTTTTTATTTGTATACTCGACCCTCAATTTAAGGACCTTGTGATTTAAGGGACCTCAATTTAAGGGCCTTGTGATTTAATGGACCTCTATTTAAGGGTCTTGTAATTTAAGGGACCTCTATTTAATCGTCTACCGGCAGGCGTTCTGGCTCGTGCCACCTCTGTATTGCGAGCGTTTTTCCACTCCTGCCGCACACGATGTAAACAAATATTTGGCGTCTAATAGCGTGTAAACCACGTAGGCTACATGAATAAATGATACATAATATTGAAATACAAACCTTTAGCTGTCTCCTGATGTACTTGTGAACACTTAATGGACATCTGTAGGATGAGTAGCCACCTCACAATGACATCAACTCAAAGCACACTTTTACATTTTCCTTACAATTCTAAGTACATTTTCAAGCTCTGATTTAGTCATAAAACGTGTCAGAATCACAATTTTCAACATAACAATATGAAATATAACATCACTGTCATTTTTACATACATATATGGTAATTACAGGAAAAGAGGAGTGATAATACTTCCTCACATGGTCACTGCTCTTGTAACACTGATTGGAAGTGACTGGCTAGACTCTGGGGAGTCTCTTGGCTATCACACTCAGTGTTGCCAGCCCAAAACTAGCATGTTATAGAGCACGCTATTTAAAAAACTGCGTTGTCTAATTATTTCGTCACCCGCAGCCCTCCACACTTATTGGTGGCGTTGAATTATCTCATCACCCGCGTTTAAGGGGTTAAGCCATATGTGTATAATTTTTTTTTTTTTTTTTATTCATTACAGATCCCACAGATGACTGTGCATCCGATGATAACGAATCGGATCCAGGCGTGTGTACTGCAAAACGTCTGTCATTCACACCACCTCAGGTACCCCAGCCAATGGAAAATAAATCACCGGGACAATCAGGCAACGGGAGATCAGAATATAAGTCACCGGGACAATCAGGCCTTGGGAGGTCAGGAAATAATTCACCAGGACAATTAGGAAATGAGAGAACAGAAAATAAATCACCAGGACAAACAGGCCTTGGGAGATCAGTGGAAGAGCAAGGACCTCCAAATCAGAGTCCTAATTCTAGTATATTCAACAGTGATAATTCAGTACAAGGACCTTCAAATGAGAGCCCTAATTATAGTGTTTCAGACAGTGATATCCCAGAAACAGTAGCTTCAAATCAGCCTCCTTATAATATTTCTGACAGTGATATCCCAGAAACAGTAGCATCAGATAACTTTACATTTGAAGTGAATAATACTGACGATGGAAGCACAGGAAAGCAGTTGAATGAAGTTGACAACTTAACATTGCTTGGAGAAGACAATGTGGGAGTGTCTGTTTGTGCCTCAGCAATACGAAAGTTGCTGGCAGACAAAAATTACAAAAAACTGGAGAAAGAATTGGAAGTTATGGAACAGAGCTGCCACACAGAGAAAAATATAGACACCACTTTACAAAATAGAGAAATAGGCTCTGTTCTTCATTTGCAGGACTCTGATGAAGAATCTGCCGGTGACACGAAAGCCTCCAAGATATCTGTAAACAGGAAACAGGACACTAATGCCATGAAACAGTCGACAACATCTGTAAACAGTAGACAAGTTGCTGTTGATTTTGATATCAAGGATTCATTAAACATCGATGATTCACAGTCTTCTGTTGATGCTATACAATCTTCCCCTACTGAAGTTAACTGTATTGAGAAGCTAATGATGTCAACAAATGTACAATCTCCTGGTTCAGAGGAGAGTACTGATAATATGTGGCAGTCTTGTAAAGAACACTGTTTACTCTCATACAAACCACTTCTACCTTCCACACCGGAAAAGAAGAGAGATAGGATTTGCCATGACCTTGTGAGGGACAGAAAGGCATTGGTTGCATTTCCATCACCATCAAAACCACCAAAACCATTGAGTTGTGTCACATCACCTTTTGAAAGTTCCAATAAGATTGCACCAGCAGCTTTTGTTAAATCCAATTGTGATGCATTAAACCAGGCCAGTGTTAATGTTCATAATGACAGCAATATTAGGTTAGAGACCTCAACCCAAGTTTATTCACAAAACATATTAGGAAATTCAAGGAAAAGAACCGAGATGATTGTGAATGCAGCGTCTGGTAACTCCTCATTAACTAATAGTGAGCTGGGAAGTGGTAGGGTTAATCCAGATGACTACAGGGACAATAATAAATCCCCATTGTTGGATTTAAATCATATAATCTTTCAAGACTCTCAGAATAAAGATAAATATAAATGTGATAGAGTTTTACAGTGTAGCCCTGATGTGGTGGAAAAGGGACACTCAGTTAATGAAAATGGACATTCAGATAATGAAAAGGGACATTCAGATAATGAAAATGGATACTCAGTTAATGAAAATGGACACTCTGATCATGAAAAGGGACACTCTGATAATGAAAATGGATACTTAGATAATGAAAATGAATATGTACCATCTGTGAGAAATTGCAGTAGACGAGTGGAGAAAGGAGATGACGAAGATGATGAAGATGATAGTGACGTGTTAAGGATTGAAGAACAACCATCGGAAACTGAGGCGGAGGAAAATGGCAGCGACAATGTTGACACCATAAAATTGAACCTACAGGTGTCGGAATTCCTCGACATATTCTCCATGAATCTGGACAAGAAACCAAAGAGGTCCAGAACACAACAACCACAACAGAAGAAGAAGAAGGCAAAGACCAATACAAAGCAACAAGGAAAAGAATTAGATAGGACTGAGAGGAAGAGAAAGCCCACACATATAAATATAGACAGCAATATAATCAGTAGTAATGTACACAAGAAACGGAAAGGTGATGGTACTGAAAGAATTATTACGAATGCCTCAGAAAAAGTAAGCTGTACTGATTCTGTCACATCTCAAGACAGAAGCATTACTGATTCTGGCATATCTCAAAACAAAAGTTTTACTGATTCTGTCACATCTCAAAACAGAAGCTCTACTGATTCTGGCATATCAAAAAACAAAAGTTTTACTGATTCTGTCACATCTCAAAACAAAAGCTCTGCTGATTCTGTCACCCTCTATGACAAAAGTACAAATTCTGTGTTGGGTGGCCAGGGGCTGAAGAGAACCAGAGAAATGGAATCGCCATCACCACTAGCAATGGAAGATGGATATAACAAAGGGGAGTCGAAGAAGGTGACTAAAGAGATATGTGATGAAGGGGAGTCGATGAAAGTGACTAGAGAGAGATGTGATGAAGGGGAGTCAATGAAAGTGACTAGAGAGAGATGTGACGATGGGGAGTCGAGAAAGATGACTAAAGAGGGACATGATGAAGGGAAGTCGATGAAGGTGATGGGAAACAGAAGCGACAAAGAGGAGTTAAAAATGCATCCTCGGCCGAAGAAGGCGCGGAGAATAACACCAACGCGGATAGGAGACGTGGAGAAGCACACCAAGGAGTTCCGGGAGAGGTGGAGAGACCGTGGTAAGGAGGAGGAGGAAGAGGAGGAAGTGATGAGGAGAAGATTGCTCTTTGAACACATGACGTGGATGGACAGATGCAGTAGCAGTAGACACAAGGAGTGAGTCGTTGGCATTGTTTTTTATATCTTTATTTAAGTAGGGAAATAACCTTTTGTGGTCATTTTGAAGTCAATGTAGGCCTCCAAACTCATCTATGAAACACATCACCTGTATAATTTCATATGGAGGGGTTCTGTTCCCCTTGATTGTGTATGATAATTGGAGGCTTCTGATTCCTCCTGACTATACCACAAAACAAGCCCATTTCATATAGGTATGTGTGTGTTTCATGGCAATATTTGAAGGACTCATTTACCTCCAATTTCCTGACTACATTACAGGGTCCCAGGGAATAGTACAGTGTTGGTGGTTAATCTGTAATAATTATACAGTATATTGTCAAGGGGAGGCATCTGTTGCCTGGCATATTTTGGAGGACTCAGTAGCCTTCCAATTTACCAACAAGAGGTGCTTCCCTTAACACACTTAACAATTTCCAGCAATTATAGTTTATTTATTTATTTATTTAATTATTCCATTAGGGTGAAGAAGAGGAAGGACAGTACATCGTCAGAGTTGGAACACCACAGGAGAGAACAACTTCATATACACACAGGTAGGAGTGAAAGTTTTTTTTATATATATCTTCAGACACTGGACATAGGCTTGATCAAGCCTGTTACTGTGGCCCAGGTCAACTACTACTCACACACACACACACACACACGTCACGACTTCCGAACTGGTACCCAGCCACAGACGGAGGGAAGTGAGGGTAATTCCCAAATACTGCAGCTGTTATGGAACCAGCGAGGGTGTTTTAATAACGTTCAGTGGCCTTATAGTTAGTGTCTCAAACTCAAATCGGAAGAGTAAATATTCTCAGGCCCTCACCTGAGAGGAATCGATCTCCCGACTTTTAGGTTACGAGTCCAGCACACTAACCACTTACTTCATTACAGTACACTCTGGAAATACAATGAATAAATACTTGTATCCACCACTTACTTCATTGCAGTACATCCTGGAAATACAATGAATAAATACTAGTATATATGTTTTAAACCCTTAATTAACACACACATAACGCGTTTTCTCGCACCCGAAACAGGTCGTCGGGTCATTGGCAGCGAGAGGAGTGTAAGCAGCTGCGTCTCCAGTCCCAGCCCTGGTCGTCTTCTCATATCAGAATCTCCAAGGCCTATACACTCACCACCACCACCGCCACCACAAACAACAACAATAAATATTCTCGACCATTCATGTCATAAAATTGGTGTTTCTCACACTGAAGCAGCTTCCTCACTTCACACTACGACTATTTCTCACACCACTGATGTCTCTTACACTGAAGCAGCCCACTCACACCAACCCTCTACTCTCTCACACACACGCAGTCAACAAACGAAATTGTACGATAATGCCTCCCTCACTCACACATCCACACACACCACCAGTCACACACCACCACAAGGGAAGTCAGACAGGAAATCGGGTTACAGAAAACCTGGAAGACCCGAACAGTTGCAAGACCCATATGACAGAGTCAACCAAAGCTACTTTGTGGAATCAGAGACTTCGTTAGAACCAGATGAAGAAATTGGACCAGAAAGGTATGATTGATTAATAATGTAATAACAACATAATTGTAAAGGTCTGTCCACACTGGGAAACATTGTTTGCAAACAGATATCATGGTGAGAGATTTACACAGTGGCAGTATTGTAACCAATGAGGTTGAGGTGAATGCTACTGTGCAGTACAGTAGTCTACTGTCGGCACTGGGAAAAGTATCATCTCGGTGACCTGCCCCGCCTCCACTTGGCAACCTAGTGTGACACCTTTTTTTTTTTTAGCATATTTTATAAAACAGGAGGTGAAAGTAAAGGGGGAGGTGGTGTGGGGGATTAGATTTAGCTTTCCCCACATATAGGTTTTAGAAGTTGTAAATATCCTTTTAAGATTTTAATTTCTTTTAACACCGTTTTAAACTCTTTGACAATGCTGACGGCCCATATCCCTCCTGGAATGAGCACTGCCTTGGCCTTGCCAGCCATCATCAACCCCCAGTGGGGGAGTGGACAGCTATGGCTGCGGGCATGGGGGGTGGGGGGTCTCCAGGCTTCCATGTAGGGCAGTGGTTCTCAACTGGTGGTCCACAGGACGTCCACTATATTTGGTAATAAACTGGAAATAAGTGCATAAAATTTATTGAATATTCAGTACGAAAAATTTTATCATGATAATTACGGTAACTGGCCATTCATTTTCATATATTATTCCTATTTAAGAAATATATTGGCAATCTTCAGGTTGAAGCTGCTAAGTAGCATTTCGAGTCACTAAGTTTCTAAATTTATTCAAAATTTTAAAAGGAATGTCCAAGATTCACGCAGCTATTCCTGGCCTTAGCCTAGCCTAATACATACTTTACCAGTCGATGTGACGAGCCTTCCTGTTCGATTCCTGTCAGCTGCCGTGCGGCTATATGTAACACTGTTGTAGTGCAGTAGCCACCGAACTGATCAGTTGATTAGTTGTGTTATTCGTCCTGCGCTGTTTTATAGGTGTGGTGTACTTCGATTTTGTTTTCAACTGTAAATTGTAGTAATCTAAAATTAATCAGGGAGGAAGAGTAGAACGGAGTGAAATATTTTTGGTCAGTTGTTATGCTGTGTGCTGTGTTATGCTGGTTCTGTCTGTTAACGACAGTATGTTTTCATCTCTGTTAGTTTCTCTGTCTGTTTGTTTGTTTGGCTGTCTGTCTGTTAACTTGGTAACACAAAAACAAGAGGACAGATTTTGTTGAAACTTTTAGGAAAGGTTGAAACTGGGCCGATATTGATGAAATTTATAGGGGTCACAAAGACTCATAGAGGGCTAGGACCAACCGTACAGATTTTGGAAAATATCGGAGAGAGCGTATTTCCGCCAAGTGGAATGGTCCACGATATTCTTTTAATTGGGCTGGTGGTCCATGGCCTGAAATGAGTTGAGAACCACTGATGTAGGGGATGGAGGGTGACTGTGAATGTGAATGTGATGATGGATAGGACTGAGAGGCGAGAGTTAGTTGAATGCTTTAAGAATGAAGGAGTCGGTGTGATAGGTATGACTGAGACACATGAAAGGATAGAAAGTGGAGGAGTGTGATGTGGGAGGGAATGGAGGGAGGCATAATATGTGCAGGAATGGATGAGAAGTGTAAAGGAAGAGGGAGGGAGGGAGGGGTTTGGAGTGCTGGTATCACCAAGGGTGTGGAAGGGAGTAGATGGACATGGATGGTGTGGGACAAGAGTAGTATGGATAACAGGAAAGATTGGATTAGTAAAGTATGCATGAGTGTGTGCATATGCAACAGTGAATGAGAAGAGCAAGACAGAGAAAGAGAATGAGAATTCTGGGAGGAGCTGAATGGATGTTTGAGGAAGTTTGAGAGTGGGAGGAGGATTATAATGATGGGAGACATGAATGGGAAAGTAGGAAATAAGAGTAGGAAGCATTGTTGGTAAATGGGGTGTAGAAGGAGTGAATGAGAATGGCAAGTATCTGGTGGATATCTCTGCTGAGAGGGGGTTGTTCTTAGTCAACACCTTCTTTGGGCACAAGATGATACACCAGTATACATGGAGGAGAAGGGATGATAGTGAACAAAAGAGTTTAATAGATTATGTAGCTGTGGATGAAAGATTACGGAAAGATGTGATGGATGGTAAAATGGTGAGAAGAATGGTTCAATGCTCTGACCATTTTGCAGTCTTGGTAAGGATTAAGGTTAGGGTTAAATTAAGTGGGAGTACAGTAGGAGGGATGAAGGGGTGGGAAACAAAAGGAAGGTAGTAAGTGGGAAACTAAATGACTTGAGTATCGGGAGGAATACAAAAGGAGGGTGGGTGAGGTGCTGGAGGATGCAAGGCTGGGTGTAGGGGAGGGAGTGGGAGTGAATGATGTGTATGAAACCTTTAAAACACTAGTAGTTAGAACAGCAGCAGCAGAGGTGGTAATTTCCAAGAATGGGAGTTCTTGGTGGTCATAAGAAGTGAAAGATGCAGTAGAGAAGAAAAGGAGAACACTGCAGAGGACTGTGTCAGAAGAAGTGAAAGAGGAAATACAATGTATGTAAGAGACAAGTGAAGAGGATGGTGAGTGAGAGTAAAAGGAGAGTGGATGAGGAGTTTGGTAGGAAACCGAGTGAGAAGTTTAGAGAAAACAAGATTTTATTCTGGAAGGAGGTTAAAAGGGAAAGAGGAGAAGGAAAGTCTGGTAGCGTGAGAATCAAGAGAGAGGATGGAGTCGCTGTGAGTGGAAGTGAGGAAGTGAAAAAAGTGTGGAAGAGGCATTTTGATGGTCTGATGAATGAAGGGATGGGAGGGGAGGCAGTGGTGACATGCATGGGGATGGAGGCAGGTGGTAGACGACAGGGTGTACAGGGAGAACTAGGGAGGGTAGAGGTTAGGAAAGCAATAGGAAAGTTGAAGATGGGAAAGGCACCAGTGGTGGATGGGATAGCTGCAGAGATGCCGAGGTGTGGGTGGAGGAAGTGGTGGAGTGGATGCTGCTTATATGTACTTTGGCTTGGAGGCAGGGAGAGGTGCCAGAGGACTGGAGGAGAGCCATAATTATGCCTCTGTACAAGTGTAAGGGAGGTAAGGATGAGTGTGGTAGCTATAGGGGAATAAGCCTTCTTAGTGTACCAGGGAAGGTGTATGGGAAGGTTCTTACTGAGACTGATAGAAGTAACTGGGAATAAAGTTAGTGAGGAGCAGGGAGGGTTCTGAAAGGGTAGAGGATGTGTGGACCAGATCTTTGCAATAAAATCAGCAGTGTATAAATATATTGGGAAGGGTAGGAAGCTGTATGCTGCCTTCATGGATTTGGAGAAGGCATATGATAGGGTTGATAGGAGAGCTATGACAGATGTATTAAGGATTTACGGGGTTGGTGGGCGCTTGCTGGAGAGGATTGAGGCTTTCTACAGAGAGGCAAAAGCTTGTGTGAGGGTCGAGGGTGATTTGAGTGAGAACTTTGATATCAGTGTAGGATTGAGGCAGATGTGTGTCATGTCACCATGGCTGTTTGATAGATAGATAGTATATATATGTATGTACACCCGAGGTCATAAATTTGCGACTTAGATGTTTATGCCATTTGAGTTGTTAACATTTATTTGGGGAGGAATCAGAGTAGGTTGAACATAGTAGAGGGACATAATACAATCTTTCACCTACAATGACACCTTCCCCACACAGTGTTACGCTCAGATGACATAAACATTTGGGGATGTGGTCGCGAAATTACGAGTTCGAGTGTACAGTATACTGTACTATATGTATATGTATGTAGGTATATATGTCTATATATACAGTATATGTATGTACAGTCGCGGTCAATAATAATCATCCACGTATGGGTATCTCAAAAAATTTACTGTCTAATGTTTTCACGTTCACATATGATGTTATTGTTTTAGGTAGTGTGTAGCTGCTTGTAGTAAATTAAAAGATGGTAGTTAACCTATTTATTGGATAGTTTATCATCTAAGGAACAGAGGGAAGCTGTCAAACTCTAACGCGAGTTACCCCTATATGGATGATTATATATGACCGCGACTGTATATCTTCTTCTATGTATGTACAGTCACGAGCACTAATAAGTATACAGCTTTGGCTTTGGTTGAAGCTTTAAACAGTCCAATTCACCAACCAAGTACAGTACTGTAATTCCAATGGAAATCTTATTGTGCATTTATTTACTCTCTCTTGGTTTCGAAACACATCTGAATACTTATTAGTGCTTGTGACTGTACAATATATATGTTTGTTCTTTACCCCTCAGGAAACATAGGAAGGCGAGACATATGACTGATGAGTTACACAGTGGTGGCAGCCTGGAACTTGTAAACAGTGTAAGCAGACAACTCGCTATTGTTACTAACCATAACAATGATAATAATACTATAATGGTATGTACTGAAATGGTAATGGTACATTCGGCCCCAGGAATTCGTACACATAGCATTGGTTAAAGGGGTTCTTTATTCTGCACTTACAGTAGGCATTGTTCTGCTGACTGATTCAAGTATTAGCCAAATAACATCACAAGAAAAGTTTGGTGTTAGGAAACAAATGTATTCAATTTTCTAGTTGTTACGAACCAATGATGTCACAGTGGTGTATAAGAATTCCTGAGGCCGACTGTACAATACCTCAAAAAAGTATCGGCACTCGGAGGGTAGATAGTTTTGAAATGGTAAGGTGTGGGTCACTCGTGTATCGGGCGTGTTTCAGATCACATCGTTGATTTTTCAAATTGTTTGCCGAAAAAAGAGGGCCGATACTTTTTTGAGGTATTATACATGTGATGATAGTATAATGGTGTGTACAGTCGGCAGCATAAATTTGCGTCCATCTCACGTACTAAATAATGCTAATATGACCAGATAGTTACATTCTGAACCAATTTCTATTCTAACAACATGTGTAGTTTACCACATGAGAAGTATACAGGTCATCTCTGCATTCAAACTGTGTCACAACATCACTATACCTCATAGGGGAGGTGGCCGAGTGGTTAGTGTGCTGGACTTGTAATCTGTCTGTCGGGAGATCGATTCCTCTCAGGTGAGGGCCTAAGAATATTTACTCTTCCGATTTGAGTTTCAGGCACTAACTATAAGGCCACCGAACATCGTAAAACACCCTCGCTGGTTCCATAACAGCTGCAGTATACTACAAAGAACTGCCAGATGTTGCCGTATACAGCCATATTTTTTTTTGCACTTTCTACTTTCTCAACTGTACATTGGAGTGCCTTGATGCCACCAACACTGTACTACTCCCTTGATACATAAGATATGTGTATAAAAATATATACAGTATATATATATATATATATATATATATATATATATATATATATATATATATTTTTTTTAGTAAGTAAAATTTGTCTTCTTTTTTTCAATAACAAGTAGAAAAGAAGATATAATTTTTTTTTTTTTTTTTTGTAACAGAAAAAATATGTTTAATAATTGTTTATGTACAACAGAAGTAAAGAGATATATCAAATGATAAATTTTTTTCATAGTAAAGTAAAAAATATATATTTATTTATTTTTCTTTTTTTTTTCTTTTGTATAACAGAAAATATATATGTATAGATTTATGTATTTATTTAATTACTTATTTATTTATTATTTATATTTATTATTTATTTATACAGAGGAGCAGCCTACTGTTGAATGAAGAAAGTATGAGCAGTTTAAGTTCAATGCCACCGACACCAGGCAAACACCTCTTTGTACACCCAACCAACACTACCTTACACTACACAGCCAACACTAACACTACCTTAACTGCTACTACCCTCACGCCCACAAACACAACTACCAACGCCAACACTACCTTACACTACACAGCCAACACTAACACTACTACCTTAACTGCTGCTACCCTCACTCCCACAAACACAACTACCAACGCCAACACTACCTTACACTACACAGCCAACACTAACACTACTACCTTAACTGCTGCTACCCTCACTCCCACAATCACCACTACCAACACTAACACTACATTAACTGCTACTACCCTCACTCCCACAATCACCATTACCAACACGACCTTCCCTGCTACTGCCTTCACTTCTACTGCCTCATCATCCAAAAGTCCGGTCCTCCCCTTCAAGAAACGCAAAAAGATGACCTATGAATATGATGAGCAGGTACGTGTGTAATGTAGTGTAGTGTAGTGTGTGTGTGTTCTTTCCTATTTGTATCTTTACAGGGTTGAGTCAAGCTCGTAATGTCCCGTATTTTAAAACCCAATTGTCATGTTATTCTTTAAAGTTATGTATGTTTTTGACACACACCACTTCTGGTAATTTGTTCCATTCGTCTATGACTATTTGGAAAACTATATTTCTGTACATCTTTATCTCCTCTTCTTTTAATTATTATTTTACTGTGTCCTTTCATTGTAGGTATTCCTTTTTGACACAACAAGTTTTCCATATCTTATCTTTTCTTTTTCTGTGACACATTTGTAAAACATAATCATATCTCCTCTATTTTGTCTTTCTTCCAGTTTAGGTAACTTTAGTTTCTCTAGTCTTTCTTCATAGCTTAGTTCTCTTAGACTTGGTACCCATCCAGTTGCTGCTCTTTGTACTTTTTCTAATTTGGTGATATGTTTCTTTAAATGTGGGTTCCATACTACTGCAGCATATTCCAAGGTAGGCCTTATAAAGGATGTGATTATTTTCTTGACCATTTCTTCGTCTATATAAGTGAAGGCCACTCATGTTTGCTAACAATGTATACATGTTTCTCACTTTTTCATTTATATGATCATCTGGTCCTTGTATTCTCTCCCAGCTTTGTGTCTTTGGTCTATATTAATAATAATAATAAATTAATTAATATTATTAATAATAAACACTACAATATACACTTATAAAAACAACAACAGTACAATACACACCCATTACTACAACAACAGTACAACAAACAAACAATAAATTATTATTAATATTTTTTATTATTATTATAATATATATATTTTTCAGATAAAAAGTGCGACACTCCTGCAGAAGAAGAAGAAAAAGTTAGTGATGGGAAAAATTGATGTTGCAAAATTCCTGAGCAAAATTCACAAGGACGACAAACCTGGATAAAGTTGGAAAATTGGAGGCGAGTAAGTTCTTCAAATATTGTCACGAAACACACATACCTACATGTACGGAAGGAGCTTGTTTTGCTGCATGGTCATGAGGAATCCGAAGCCTCCATCAAATATTTCCACAAAACACACACATCTATTTGTCCTATATATACGGTAGGAGCTTGTTGTTTCGCTACATTTATGTATGTTTGTATGTATGTGTTTGTATGTTTGTATGTGTGTTTGTATGTATTTGTATGTATGTATGTATGTGTGTGTGTATGTATGTGTGTTTGTATGTATGTATGTATTTTTGTATGTATGTGTGTGTGTTTGTATGTACAGCCACAATAAAATATCCACTGACACTTTCCTTCCATCATAGTAAATATCTTGGGAATAAAGAACAACACATGTATGATTTTTGCAGCACCTCATAATAATAATTGAGGGAGTTGAGTTGATGTAAGGTGTTGTATGATTATATTTTTATATGATACTGATTTATTTGCACGATGAAAGGAAAGTGTCGGTGGTTATTTGATTGTGGCTGTACAGTGTGTATGTATGTATGTGTGTGTTTGTATGTATATATATATATGTATCTCTGCCTTTCAGGTGTGCAGTGAAACAAGAGAGAGAAGGATGACACAAGAGAGAGGAGAGAAGACAAGAGAAGAGAGAACACTAATATATTTGTTGTAATAAGAGAAAAAATAAAGTATTTATTTTATTAAATGAGAGACTTTATTACATCATCCCACCAAGTGAATATGTGAGTGTGTGTGTGTCCCTGTGTGTGTGTGAGAGAGAGAGTGTGTCCCTGTGTGTGTGAGAAAGAGAGACACAATGCTCACTTAATTGCACCCACACAGCAGGCACATAATGGAGGATGACCAGGATGGAAGAGGGAGAATATCCTTATCTTTATGTTAGGGTTGTAGACAAGAACATATCGTTGTGTCCCGATGCCTGGGATACGACGGCCATATAAAATGTAAGGGCTTCATACCCCAAGCATCGGGACCTGATGTTAGTCTACTAGACCACACCTTTCAGGTGACCCCATAAAAAGTAATCAGGAGATGTAAGGTCCGGATTTTTTTTTCTTTTTCTTGGGGGGGGGGGGTGTTAAAATTTTGAGGTGAATACATTATTTTTATTAATTCTCACTATCACTTTATTCCTTTTACCTATCACTATTCCTTCTCACTATCACTATTTTACCTATCACTTTATTCCTTCTCACTATCTATCACTATTCCTTCTCACTACCTATCACTTTATTCCTTCTCACTACCTATCACTTTATTCCTTCTCACTACCTATCACTTTATTCCTTCTCACTACCTATCACTTTATTCCTTCTATCATTTTATTCTTTCTCACTATAATTTTATTCCTTCTATCTATCATTTTGACACTTTTCTCACTTTATTCCTTCTCACTATCACTCTCATCCTCATTAAAATCCTGTGGTATGTACATTTCATATTTAACTTTGTCATAATCTATCCGGGCAAATTTTCCCTTCACCTGAACACCTTTGACGTCTTGCATTAACCTTGCGGCGTCATGCAAACACGCCTCGAAGCAGAGAGCCTTGCGGAACACCAGGCCGTGGAAATGGGCACACTTTTGGTACTTGACGCGCGAGAACCCCAGATAGGACAGTGACAGTCTCCACAGCTTGTACACGTGTGCATTGGCGTTCTGGTGCTTACTATCTGGGGTTATGAGGGCGAGGATGCCGCCGGGTTTCAGTACTCTATAGGCGTTACGACAACATGCAAGGCGTTGGCTGGGCGAAGGGAGGTACTCTAGCAACAGGCTGAAGATTACAACGTCGTAAAAACTCCCAGGTAGAGTCCGGATTTCTTGACAAGTTGGTAATTCAGAAGGCTGCTCTGTTTTGGTTGGTAATACTGAAGGTCCCTCTATTGTCGTTGGTAATTCTGAAGGCTGCTCTGTTTTGGTTGGTAATACTGAAGGTCCCTCTGTTGTCGTTGGTAATTCTGAAGGCTGCTCTGTTTTGGTTGGTAATACTGAAGGTTGCTCTGTTTTGGTTGGTATTTCTGACGCTATATTTTGTTTTGTTGGTAATACTGATCTTATATTTGGTTCTGTTGGTATTACTGAGTTCTCCACAATTTTATACTCCATTTTCTCTCCATCTTCAAATCCACCTCCCATTTTCTTTCCATCTTCAAATCCACCTCCCATTTTCTTTCCATCTTCAAATCCACTTCCCATTTTCTTTTCATCTTCAAATCCAATTCCCATTTTCTTTACATTTTCAAATTCACTTCCCATTTTCTTCTCTCCATCTTCAGGGGTAACTGTGCTAATATTTTCAGGGTCTATATAGTATAAGTGTTTATTGTGAGGTTCTGTTATTGTTATGTTGAGAAAATCACCTTTTTTAACACTCTGTAATGAAGGAGGTAAAAAGTGTGTTAGTAAAATTAAACTACTATTATTAATATTATGCTTACTACTATTACTATTACTGGTATATTTTTATTATTACTACTACTACTAATAATAATAATAATAATAATAATAATAATAAAACCCACCTTATTAGCTGGATAGAGATCGATGGCCGTGACACACCAATCTGGATAGTTTGAGAATGGATTGTAACAGCTACCCACATCCAGGACTTGCAGAATTGTGGATGGTCTGTAATGGATGGTGTGGATAGATTAGTGGATGTGGATAGTGTGGAGTGGATAGATTAGTGGATGTGCATAGTGTGGAGTGGATAGATTAGTGGATGTGGATAGTGTGGAGTGGATAGATTAGTGGATGTGGATAATGTGGAGTGGATGTGGATAGTGTGGAGTGAATAGATTAGTGGATGTGGATAGTATTGTTGTTGTTGATGTTCTCCCGGGGCAGAATGGCCTCCAGTCCCACAGACCCCTGGTACACTCTGGTCGCAGTGAAAAAACAAATTAAAATAAAGGAGGGGCTGGCCCTACATGCCTGGGCTACTGAAGCACATCCCAGGGAAATGGAACCAGAGCTTACTGGACCAGACAGTCTGCTGGCCTCCGACCGCCAGGGAGATTGGGGAGAAGGTCTTTGATACCACAGCCAGTGCTGTGGGCCCAAGTCCACGTTACCACAAGAGCTACAAATGGGGCTGCACCTTCCATGAGACCAGCCCTGAAGGGACCATAAGGGGGAGGGAGTTTACACTGCTGCATACAAAGGGATAATGCACCCCTGTGTGCTGGCGGTCCACACAGCAGTGAAAAAAAAGAGCCTCCAGTTGCAGTACACCTCACAATTATTTTTAATCCATGTGGGCAGATCTCGTCAAATCCACTAGAAAGTGACCAGATCCTACAACAATCTTTATTCTAGTCTTGTGGGGGATGGCTAATATTCACAGAGAATAAAGTCAGCCCCCCTGGGCAGTTGTGGATAGTGTGGAGTGGATAGATTAGTGGATGTGGATAGTGTGTGGAGATGTGAATAGATTAGTAGATGGATGGAGAGTGGATAGA